>CM076576.1:684555804-684913390 GCA_034641835.2 Pinus albicaulis | reverse complement strand
TTTAATTCCTTATCCAAGGAGTACCCATGTTGCATACTTTTGATGGATCCTGTTGTAGCTCCTAGAGACAGCCTAGAGTTGTGATAGACCAGTGCCTAGGACATCTTAGCATAGCAAGGAGCGTATAATATAATGTGTGAAGTTGTCAGCTTCAGCTCACATGCTATCTCCTGTAAACAGGGAAATAAAATAGAATGGGACCAAACCCTCAGAAACTGACACAGGAAAGAGATACTGCAGAAGCAAGATGCAGAACTCTAATACAAGAAACACAGACAATTCAGAGACAGTTTGCTGCAAAGCGGGCCGATTCAGAAATACTTCACAGACATAAATTATCAAAAGGTGTATGTAGTGAAAGAAATATTGAGAAGATATTAGTTAACATTGAGCTTGTACCCAGCTATACAATACCACCATGCATGGGCTTACCAATCTAAGAATCCATACATGATAATAGCATTTTAAAAGCACCCTCCCAAAGAAACTAATATAGCAGAAGTATGGTTAGCTGAATAATGGAACAGAATATCATGCATGAGCCATATTTAAAGTGCTTGATTGATCTGAGAATGGGCATCAACTAGGATGAATCCATACCAAAAATTAGTGAGCCACTCGCATTCCAAAACATGAGACAAGAAATATGGATGAAATGAAGTGTTCTATTAATATAACACAATAAAGAGAGTTACAGACTGTGAAATACCAAAGACCAGAATCCTCTTTGACAGATAGAACTCCTCACTGAGACCCTATGGGCTCTGAGCCTTCATACAAGAATTTTACAAAATGTTTACAAAAAGCCTTTCACTGCATAATTTTCTGATAAAATCTAAAACCCTTACAATGTATTTTTTCATGGTTTTTATAGGAGAAACCAAAACCTAGTAAAAGAGGTAGGAGATAAATGTTTAATCATATCATAAAAACAAAATGGAGGAGACGTGCACGCCCATACTGCTTGATGACTTTGTGGTGATGCACGTACTCTATGGCCTGTCTTCTGAAATAAATGTTCTGGGTGAAAATATCTTTAGGAACACGATATAGGGATAACCATATTAACATTCTGTCCTTTTCTGAAGGTAAATTCTGCTGAAATGAAACCTGGAGGGTGTTGCTTCTTGTGCATTGTACTCTTTCCCTTCTGAACCCTGAATTATGATTTAAAATCTTCAATGCCGAACACTGAATTCCTTGACCTTCCACTGAAACTCCTCTGCTGCTCCATTAATGTTTTCATCTATGAATTCGGTGCCTTGAATGTCGCTGCAGGGTTTGACAAATTTGAACCCTATTTCTTTAATTGAAGTCTTGTCGATTTGGCTTCTGAGGCCTTTCTTCATAATTCTGCTCTGCAAAATGGTCCTTTGATGTGGGCTCTATCACAGTAATTGAGAATGTGAATCATAATAGTTCTCCGCCGCTGTAATCCTGCAAAATCTGCAAACTCGTTAAAGAAAACTAGGCCAGGAGATGATGGGCGTGGCGGGATCGATGAGAATGACTGTGCAGACATGGCGAAATGTTGAAACAACGTAGGGTGGTGGAAAAATGCAGCGGAGGAATGGCGAATGAGATGACCAGAACTAAAATGTAAAACATTTAAATTATAACGTATGAATGGAACACATAAGTGGCGAAGGAGAAGTGCGGTGAACACGTGGGATGGTGACGTGGAGGAACGAAATCAATGGCGGAGTATGCAGATGATATGGACCGTTCGATCTCCAGGTGAGATCGACGGTTAAAAGCACATCGGAGGGCAATAAGATGGTGAGCCAGGGGCGCGATGGGCTTGGACTAAATATCGTGCAGCTTCGGAGCGCGATGATCGTCGGATGCAGATCTCCAGATCGAACGGCTGTCATGAACATCGCGTCGTGACTTTAACCGAACAATAATGCGCGATGGAGAGCAGTTTTGGAGCCGTATGCAAGGACACGTAGTGAGCGCTGTATGGAATCGCTCGCCAAAGGAGAATTACCTCCTACCGCCGAAAGGTGGTGTGATACATACCACTCGGTTTTTGCAACGAGAGCAGGCGTGGGTACCACCAGGACAGGCAGGCTGCGGACCGTCAGATGCTGGAAGATCAATGGCTGAAAATGCTCCCAACAACCAATTTAAATAAGCGCTCTTTGGACTAGCGAATGGTCTTGGGGCCGATTCATGTGGAGGAAAAAGGCGCGGGGGCTAGGGCCGAAAGGTGCTGGGTCCAATATATTTTCAAATGTGGGTTTTTGGGTTTTATAGTGCATTTTGGCTTTAGAGGAGAGGAACGATAGGTGGAAGATGGGTTTTTCAGGCCAAACAAATGGGATTTGAGGAGTTTTAAACGCGACTGGCTTGTCAAAATTTAATAGAATGCTGAAAGGGTCAATAGATCCTACTACATGAAAAATGAGAAATACATGAAAAAACGTGATTAGAATAACATTTTTCATGTATTTCTCATTTTTTGTGCTACAGTGTCCATCAAAAGTATGCAACAAGGGTACTTCGTGGATGAGGAATTAAATTACGCATCCAATGAGTGTTCTCACTCAAAATTTAAGTAAACCCATAGGGAGATAAGTTGAAAATATGAGTTGAATAAGTTTTTTTTTCTTTTTTTGCCTCTTGATGATGTAATCTAATCTTATTTTATTATTTCCACTATTATTTTATAATTTCCTTAGGAGACCCATTTTAGACCTCAAAATTTCCCTAACAGATAGAAATTTGATGAAACCTTTTGTTTTCTTTCTAACTAGTAAATCCAAAAGATGGTTCCATTATAAAATGCCAGCACATGTTTCTTTATTGATTATTGAATGATGACATTTGTTCTTGATGACTATCTTCTATAAATGTTTTTCAGTGAGGTTCCTAGGAGTCACTTTTATCTCATAACATAGATGCCAAATAAATGTTTTCAGACATCCTCCCATGACAAGTACTTCTACTTTAATGTTTCCATCATGATGTCGATTCTAAAGTGATGTATCTATCTAATGATTCATAACATTATACAACCAATAGATACCTCTTAAAGAGAAGATGATCTAAATCATAATAGAGATCTTTCACTTCTTCTTTCTTAGGTTTCTTTGAATCTGGTTCTTATATTTCTCCAGTGGCATGGGCTTCTTCCTTTATCCTCTTTTCCTTATTATATTTGGGACAAACCTTCTTATAGTGCCCAAGTTCATTACATCTATAGCATTGTAACTCATCCATGTTTCTTCTTTTCTTCCAAAGACCTAACTATTACACTAAAAACTGTTATCCTGACATTTTGCTATGAGTATGAGCTCCTTATTACTCATACTTCCTCCTTTTACAAGTCTAACATATCAGTTCCTCATGTCAAGCTTTCAAAATCAAAGAAAAGTTCCTAAAATCCCCTAAACATTGGTATCGCACTTTCTCTATTCATTGCCTGCGGTCCCGCACCTAAAGTTCAGCTTTCCTGCGAAACCATACCGCATGTTCTTTGTGTTATGGGTGCGGACCTCTGTAAAACTCAAAAAGGCGAGAAAGTAAATATAAAAAGTTGATTTCAGATGAATTCTAGAAGATTCTAGATGGGAATTTTCGAGAATGGATACGCTTTGAGAAGGTTCATGCATCCCTCACTTAATGGAGCTAACCCCTTGATGTAGGGAGCTAATCCCTTTGAAGGAGGATTCTATCCCTTCATATTTGGAACAAGAAACCTCCTCTTTTCCACTATAAAAAGAGGCCTTGGGTAGCCTCAAGGGGAGTTCAAGCTTAAGATATTTGAAGTTAAATGCTGTTGAGATTCAGACTTAGTTAACTAAGACTTTCTGTGAGGTTAAATCACTCATCTCTATTAGTCTTGGTTCAAAGAATGCAATGCTTGTCAAAGTAGAAGAGATTCCTGCTTCGGACCCCAAGAGGACCTGCATGACATCAAGGCACAGGTTGTAAAGGTTTTATTTTATTTGAAGTTAATACAAATATACTCATTTCTCTCACTAAACTGTCTATTCATGGTTTATTTCATAAATTCCTTGATCATTATGATGAGTATGATTTATAATAATGTCTATACAGGTGCTATGTAATCTTTTTGCTTGTTTATGACTGCAGATTCACGAGGAATGTTCTTTCAAGTGCACGGGAAGGACTTCAACGAGATCAAGCAAGCGCTGGACATAAGGTAGGCCTTACACCTATATAGCATTTTTATGAATCTTGTATGCTTAGAGAGAGATTAGTATAATTGGTTGTTTGTTGCTAGTTACTTTTAGTACTAGAGAGATCGGTCTTGTCCGCAAGACGGATTAATCTACACAACAAAATGGCGACTCCGCTGGGGAAAGAACTTGTTGTTTTTGGTTCTCTTTTATTTTTTATTTGAGGAAACATTTTTTCCTGATTTTTGATTGATACATATCTGTCTGGGTAATTTAGATTTTCCCTGTTTTTGAAAATTTAGAAATATTTTAAGTTTTTCTATAATTTTTCCTAGGACCGCACTCTGGCTTATTTTGACAGTGCGGGCAGGTTCGCACTTTCTGTTAGAATACAGTGCGGGACCGCACCTGTCAATACTGGTTGCCTGCGGACCCTGTAAAAATTTTAGAAAACCTCTAGATTTCTTTCTCTAGTTTATTTTTAGATATTTGGTTTCTGCCCAGATTGATTATTGTTTCTGTCAAGAATTTTTTGTGAATGAACTCCAACAGTATTGATGTTTTGATGATTTTCTAGAAGATTTTGCATTTTGGATTGTTTTTTCACTTGGTCTTTGTAGCGATTCGAAGCTTTGACAGTTTGAAGTATCTCAGATTACATTGATCTCTATTTGTCCTTTTGAATCCGACCTGATTGTGAAAACATCCTTTATTGAGAAATTGAGCCTTTTGTTTCTTTGCGAATCTTTGAAAAAACTTGGTTGAAAGTTTTGAATTTCATTTTTATAAAAAAAAATAAAAAAATAAAAATAAATAAAAATAAAAATCTTAAAGCTTTTACTCAATTTAGATTGTTTAAAATCATAGTTCTCAAGATTAGATTTTGTAGTTTTGAATAGTTTTTAATTTTTATAGCTTTCTTTCGGAGGAAAATTGTTTTGTAGCTTCAAGTTTCAAAAGAAAAAGGATTTTGTTATGAGCTTGATATATATCATTGTTGAAAAGACAAAATATTTTCTTTCAATCATTCTTCATGTTTAAAGAAGGAATTATTTATTAAAAGAATTGCATTCTCCAACTCTTTCTTAGATAGAAGTTCATTGAAAGAAAAAGAATTGATTATCATTCTAGGTGAATTTTAGTGTTTTTTGGAAATCGAGTCTTCATATCATCCAAAGTTTCATTTCCGCACCCATTGACTTAAGAAACAGCTCATAAAAGTAACGCTTAATTAAAATTCATTTAGTAATCTTTTATTTCTAGGGCTTTTATCACCAACATAGCTTAGGCTAGTATCTTGGAGTAGGGAGTAATTAACTCTCCAAGATAGCTAAAACAAACAAGTAGTCAAATTTTGCGGTAAGAAGAAATTCCAATTGTTACATCTATGTTTTGGGAAGCTCCTCCTAAAGGAGTCAAGCACGAGATCATATCTGAACCAGTGGAGTAATCAATCCTTCCTCATTGGGAATGATAGAAGATATACACGTATTAACAACGGTAAACCTCGGATAGACCATTGTCGAGGATCCAGGGGTCACTTGTCGGTAAACCTTGGATTATTTCAAGGAGCCTTCAAGGGGATTGAGCTTTGTTATAAGCATGGTATTGTCGGATCGTATTGTTCCCGCAGGTATATTTGTTTCAGTTGGTAACCTTAGTGGCCATAATCTTTGGGGTTCTTTCCTAAGGTGACGGTGGAGGGAAGATCCAACTGTACCTAGAACAGACGTCGGCTAGACTCACTTGGACTCTCCGTAGGGTTATCTTCACTCGAGATGGTATAGTGGAGAAACTTGCACCGGTCTATTGCATTAAGCAAGTTGTCGGGGTAACTGTTCCAACCGCCCTTTTCGTGTTAAAATTCTACTAAGTTGGATTTCATCACCAAATAGTGTTTTTAGTACGGAAAGTTACTGTTTGTGTGTGGTTTGAACTCTTAGATTGTTAAGCGAATGATTCAATTGTTTGTTTCTTAGAGACTTTAGGTGTTTTCCTTGAAATTTTTCTTTGTTAGCGTGTGATTAGATAATTTTTAATTGTGGTGGAATTGCCGAGACAATCCCGGAGAATACAAGGGAAACCCCCTGAATATTCACCAAGTCAACTTGAAGGGCTTTGTGCTCTGGTAGCATCCAGTAGTAGTAGAATTAGATCAACAGAAATTGGAAGTTCATCTATAGTTATACATCCTGATCATCAAATACCTACAACAGAATACATTCAAGAACCGATTTCAGTTTCTGAAGTTACTGAAAGTATTTCTCCTTCTGGTGAATTATCTGACGAACCTGAAATCTCTGAACCTGAAACTGAATCTTCTGTTTTGGAATCATCCTCAGGATTTATTACACCAACTTCTAGCGATCCAGGTTCACCTAGGGTAAGAAATATTATTACAGACAATCTTCCCTCTGGACTTATTTCTATTGAAGAACTTACTAATCCAGACGAAGACATATCTCTTCCCGACTCCCCTCAATCATTAAATCTTAGGGAGCGTGAATCTATTTTCTACAGCCCCATTCGAACTAATCCTTGGTATCTCTCTTTAACGGACTTTTTAGAGAATCCGAGTCTTACTTTTTATCCACCTCGAATTCCATTTCATCCTACACCCAGAGGTTATTATCCGTCATCTTTTATGGCCGAAAAGTCATCCATGTTTTCTCAAACGCCGGAATCATTTTTACATGGTGGTCCTTCCGTTCCTTCGGGATATTAGTCTTTGTCTGGTACTTTCTCAGGAGCAACTCCTCAACCCATCGAAAACGTGTTATCATCTGGTCTTGATGGACTTAAAATTGAAACGTCGAACGCAGATCAAATTTTTATGATGTCTGGTAATATTCCAAATCCTCAAACTCAAGGCAATCGGTTTCCTTCTGGGGGGAAACCTCAGGGAACTCAGTTACCGCCTGGGGGGCAACCTCAAGGTAGTCAGTTACCACCCGGGGCACAACCTCAAGGTAGCTTTTTCCCAGGACAAACTGTGGAATCATATTTTTTTGGGGACAACCCCAAGGACAGTACATACCTCAGGGTTATCAACCTCAAGGACAGTACATTCCTCAAGGTCAACCCCAAGCACAATATACTCCTCAGGGTCCTTATCAACCCCAGCCTCAGTACGCGCCTCAGGGTTATCAACCTCAAGGTCAGTACCCAATTCAAGGTTTCCAACAGCCTTCTGGTCAACCATCTATTCAAGGAGCCGGAAATTTACCACTTACTAATCAACCCTACGTTCAACCAGGTTTTGGTCCTTACGTTCAACCTTCTATGGGACAGTACCCCGGAACTATGGTGTGGGATCCGTCCCAATATCAACAGCCTTTGCAGCCTAATGTGCAGTTGCCTTATCAATCTAGACAACCTTTGGTTTCTGGTCCAACCCAGCAACCTGTTCAGCCTGCTATTCAAACTCTTGCACCTAGTTCAGTTCAGCAGTCTGGGCCTAGTACACCCCAGACTCCGCCTCAAACTACTGCAACGTCTGTTCAACCTATCACACCTGTTTCTGGAGTATCTGTAGCACCGACTTCTTCTATCCCTGTATCCGTGCAAATCCCTCAAATCTCTATACCTCAGTCAGGACCTTCCATTCAGACTACAGTTCAGATGCCTGTAGGACAAGCTGGTACAAGTACAGTTGTTACGAGTCAACCTCAATTTACGTATCAACCGTATCAGGGACAGCCGCAATTCGGTCCCTATGTACAGAATCCGAACTATCAGTATCAACTGTACCCTGGTTATACTTATCAACAACCTCAGTATGGTCTGGTTCATCCTAGTTTTCCGGGAGGTTACACAATACCTAATGCAAATCTGATTCCTAGTTATCCTGGGTATCCGCCTCCTGGATCTGCTTTGGCTTCTCAAATTTTTCGTGACCCTAACCGTCAATTACCGTTTATCGCAACTTTGGACTTACCTGATTTGACGCGCCTTACGAATGATCCCATTTTTTATTATCAAAACTAGCCGCCAATGCCTCATAAGTTGCCCAGTGTTATACCAAAATTCGAAGGTAAGTCAGGAGAGGATCCATCGAATCATGTTATGACTTATCACCTTTGGTGTGCATCTAATTCAATCATTGATGATTCGATTCGTTTACATCTTTTTCAGAGAACTCTCATAGGTTTTGCAGCCAAATGGTACATTGAGTTGCCACGAGGCTCGTCTCATAACTTTAGTCAGTTAGCAACTGCTTTCTTGACTCATTTTCAGTTGCCTGTCAGATACGACAATGGCACGGAATTATTAACTTTGCTAAAACAATCTACGTCAACGTATATTTCTGATCATATTCATGAATGGCGACGTAGGAGGCGTTTGGTGAAAGTTTATATTCCAGATCAAATTTTGGCAGAATGGTTTGTTAAATCATTGTTACCCAAGATCACTGAAGATGTAGCTAAGGCTGGTGTTGTTACTGAAGAGCAAGTAATTTCCCAAGCTCAGTACCTTGACCTCGTATATACACAGTCAGGTACTTTACATGAGAAAATCCCTGATCTTCCAAAACAAGGTCAAATAGTTGCTGCTCCTTCAGAGTCTCATACCGCTGACGGTATGATTGGTACAGTTAATTCTAAAAGCAAGAAGAAATATTTAAAGAATTCTTCTCCTATTATTACTTTACCAGATTCCCCGAAAGGAGAATCTTCCCCCGAAGTTTCTGCCGATATTCACGTCGTAGAGACATCTACGACCAAATCGAAATCCGGTGGTAAAAAGAAAGGGAAGAATAAAAACAAAAAGAATTCGAAAGAGAAAACTGATAAAGATGAATCCAATGACGAAAAACGTAAACCTCGCTATCTTGTTTCATTTGTGAACAAGATCATTTCACGAAAGAATGTCCATATCGAGCCGAAGTTACGAAATTCGTTAAAGGATCGCAACAACCTATTGTCTTGAAGGATCCTTTTCCAATTCAAGATAGTAAGATGATTGGTTCTTCCTCGACTACCTTAGAAGAGCCTATTATGATGATGTCTCATGTAAGGGTTGCGACGCGATCGCAAGATTACGGTTCTAAGAATCCTGTTGATGGTAAAGAAGCAGAATCTTCTAATGCAAACACATCAACTACACCTCCTCCTGTTTCTGGTCCGCTACAGATCGAGAAACAAAATCCAGACTTAATAATCAAACCGCCTGCTAAAGGTGTTCTTCATAAATCAGCTTTCAATCCACATGCGAGAGCTGCTCAGAATTACAACATTGTTGAAGACTTAGCTGTTTCTCCTTCAGCAATGTCGGCTTTGGAAGTGCTGCAATCATGTCCAGCACAGTGTAAATTATTATTGTCTGCCATAGGAGCTGTCGATGTTCAGGATTCTAACCTTATAATCTTCGATTTAGAAAATAGTACACCTCGCCTACCTCATCAAATGGCTTTCCAGATTCCAGTGTTAGTCAAAAACAGACCAATCTTTCGGACTGTGATTGATGAAGGAGCTTCAACGTGTATTATGTCGATTCAGTGTTGGAAATCGCTTGGTTCTCCTACACTTAACCAATCTCTGACAATTCTAAAGGCTTTTGATGGTCGAGGTTTTCAACCTTTTGGTATTTTGTAGGATTTACCCATAGGGGTCGAAGGTAAAATCGTTAATCTAGATGTGGAAGTGGTTGATGCCCCTCTAGATTACAACCTTCTTCTGGGTCGTAGTTGGTCCTATGCTATGACTGCTGTTGTTTCTTCGGTCTTTCGACTCATAAAATTTCCATATCAAGGAAAGATCATGATAATAGATTAGTTAACTTATTTCTCGTCCGACCCAGCCTCTACAGAAACAATTCAGCATGTTGGTAAAACGGCTATCCCTTATAACGATATTGGGGTGGGTTTGATTAAAGATTCTGGTTTACTAGGAACTTTTTCCTTTCCTCCTCCTAACGTATCGCCTTTTACTGCAAATATTCACATGATTTCGTCAGACACTGTTATGTTTGATGATCCTTGGATCGTACCTTCCGAATCCGAGATTGATTCATTTGATGGCATGATGCCTTTGAGTCCATTTGAAATTGCGTATCAGGCTGTGCAGTCACTTTCCAAATCCTCTTCAACCGAAACTAATCCAATGAATAGGATCAATGAGGAATCACTTTCTATATCTAGTTCAGTTACAACGACATTTCCTGAACTTGTTCATATAGATGAGAAAATTCGTGAGTTTTTGTTTATTGATGACTTACCATGGGAAGATCTACATCATCGATCTTCATTTTTACCTGAGCTAGATCATTTTGAAAATGATTTCGCTTCAATTTTTACTGCTGAATATGTTAAAGAACCACAGAATCCTTTGCAAAATCCTGATTCTGAGTTAAATTTGGAAAATATATCTCGAACGGTTCCCATTGACATTTCAGTAAAACCAGGAATAATTGAAAACATTCATATAGGTGCTTGTTGTACTGAAGATGAAATTAAAGCTTATAAAGCCCTATTTCAAGAATTCCATGATGTGTTTGCCTGGTCTTATGAAGAAATGCCAGGAATTGATCCATTGATCGTTGTTCATGAAATTAAGACTTACCCGGATGCTAAACCTGTTCGTCAACGATTACATCAAATTCATCCTAGAAAAGCTGCTGCTATAAAAGCAGAAGTTGAAAAATTACTTCGCGCAGGATTCATTTATCCAATTCCCTTAACAGATTGGGTATCGAATATTGTTCCTGTGACTAAAAAACAAGGAACGATTAGAGTATGTATCGATTATAGGGATATTAATCGAGCGTGTCCAAAAGATAATTATCCAAATCCTTATATCGATCAAATAATAGATGATTGTGCTGGCAGTGAATTGTTTTCCTTCATGGATGGCTTTTCCGGCTACAATCAAATAAACATACTCCCTGCTGATCAACCAAAAATAGTTTTTATTTGTCCATGGGGAACGTTTGCTTATTGTAAACTACCTTTTGGATTAAAGAACGCTGGAGAAACTTTTCAACGGGCTATGTCTTATGCATTTCATGACATTAAGCACATTGTCCAGCCATATCTCGATGATTTACCTGCTCATTCATTACGTAGGGCCGACCATCCCACTCATTTACGAGCAATTTTTATGAGATGTAGGCATTATCGGATAAGGCTGAATCCGCATAAATGTGTTTTCTGCGTAGAATCGGGTCGATTACTGGGATTTTTTGTCTCGAAAGAAGGTATTCGCGTCGATCCATCGAAGGTCGAAGCCATTGTTAAATTGCCTCCTCCTTCGACTTTACGCCAACTCCAAAGTTTGCAGGGGAAAGCAAACTTTTTACGTAGATTTATTCCTAACTATGCTGAGCTTACAAAGGGTTTTACCCAGTTGTTGAAACAGGACATTCCGTTCTTTTGGGACAAGATAGCTAATCGATCTTTTGATGCACTTAAACACGCGTTGACCCATGCACCGTTATTGCATCCTCCCAACTACAACCAAGATTACATTTTGTACTTCGCTGCTTCTCATTCCACTATTGGGATGGTACTAGTTCAGGAACATGAATCCCACAATGAACATGTGATTTATTATCTTAGTCGAAATCTGCATCCGACTGAAATCAAATACACACATGTGGAGAAATTGGCCTTGGCAGCTGTTCAAGCTGTCCAACGTTTTAGACATTACATCTTGTTACGTAAAACCACAGTCATTTCTAATTGCAACCCTATGATGTATATTTTGACCAAACAATTGCTAGGGGGCAAATATTCCAAATGGATAGTTATCCTGCAGGAATTTGACTTGGAATTTGAAAAATCCAAGGCAAAGAAATCTTTGGTATTTGCGGAACTGATGTGCGATTTCCCCTCTACTGATACTGAAACAGTGGCAGAAGAGTCCATTGCGGACGAATCTTTGTTTCTCATCAGTACACTTGATCCTTGGTATGGAGATATTATTGTTTATCTCCAAACCCAATCTTTTCGGCCTGACATCTCACGAACTCAACGACGGAAAATACGCTTCCAATCCCAACAGTATAATATCATTGGTGATACACTTTATCGACGTGGAGCGGATTCTATTTTCCGACGTTGTATAACTCATGAAGAAGCTGAAAAGGTGTTAAATGACTGCCATTCTGGAGCATGTGGCGGTCATATGTCTGGGTATGCCACAGCCCAAAAGATATTGCGTGCAGGTTATTTCTGGCCAACGTTGTTCAAAGATTGCATTTATGCGGTTCGGAAATGCCACAATTGTCAAATTTTTGATCGAAAAATGCGCGCGCCACCCGCTCCTCTTCACCCTATAATTGCTGTTGGTCCTTTCGCGAAATGGGGTATCGATTTTATTACATGTAACCCTCACTCGGCCGGGGGGCATGCCTATATTATCTTAGCAGTATATTATTTTACAAAATGGGCCGAGGCGATGCCTACATTTTCAGCTGACGGCAAGACTGCTGCAACTTTCGTATTTAATCACATAATTTCTAAGTTCGGTGTTCCTCAAGCTATTATTACAGATCATGGAAGTCATTTTCGGAATGTCATGATGACCGAACTGACAGACCAACTTGGCTTGCGCCACGATAGTTTCACTCCGTATTATCCGCAAGCCAATGGTCTGGTTGAAGCCATTAACAAAGTTTTAGTCACCATGATCAAACGAATCATTGGTATTCACAAGACGAATTGGCATTCCATGTTATTTTCAGCGCTTTGGGCATATTGAACCTCAGTCAAAACATCAACGGGTTTCACTCCTTTTCAACTGGTTTACGGTTTGGAAGTTGTGTTGCCGATTGAATGCGAAATACCGTCACTAAAATTAGCCGTAGAATTACTTCTAGCTACGTCTGAAGAGGAGAAATGTTTCTTGTACTTAGCCCAATTAGAGGAGAATCGACGAAATGTTGCAATAGCAAAAGAGGCTCATGTTAAAAGGATAAAAGCTCAGTATGATAGAAATGCGACCCCTCGAAATTTTTCAGAAGGAGACCTAGTTTTACTTTATGATCAAGCTAACGACAAGCTAGGAGCTGGGAAATTCGTGCCTATGTGGCATGGTCCTTACATTGTTAAACGAAAGTTAGCAAAAGGGGCCTCTGAGTTGATAGATTTTGACGGTGTCCCTTTGGATAAACCCAGAAATGGGCTCTATCTAAAGCGATATTATGCTTAAATGTGGTGTGGAGATTTTGTTAGTTTAGATTTCTTTACTGTTGGTGTGTTTTAGATTAGAAAAGTGTGCCTATTTTAGAGAGTGTGTTTTTATCACTATCCCTGCTTATCTGAGTTTTACTCTTGATATTGCAGATGTCGACGTCTCTTCAAACCTACATTGGTTTTGATGATGGTGCTTGTCATAGTACACGGAACATTTCTTCCGCAGCTTAGGTTATCTATTCACCCTCTGACGAGTTAGTATCCATGCATGGAGAAAGCCTTGGTCAAACAACAAATAACATTTCCGAGTATAGTGCAGTGATTGAGTTATTATCTGAATCCATATCATTTGGAATTCGAAGTTTGATTGTAAGGCTAGATTCTGAACTTGTTGTATTACAGCTTAACAGGGTTTATACCATTATAAATCCAGTATTATTACGATTATTTTTAAGAGTTCATCTTTTGGAACGTGAATTTGATTATATTGAATATCAGTATATTCCAAGACATTTGAATACATTAGCAGATTCAATTTCTTCTAGTATGATAAATAGACATTTGCAATAATCAAAACAGTAAATCAAACGCATTCATATATGTATACAGATAGCCGGCAAATAGTGATATATCATAGTATAGGAGTGTTTTCAAAAAATATACATCGTCTTCGATCATAGGTTGGAAACACCTTATGATCGGCAAAAAATGATAACTCAAAAGTCAAAATATGAGTCTACACGATCATCCCATCAATGATGATGATCACGATAAGAAACCACTGCTCGGGCTACCCTGCATAGGAACCTCCTAAAAGGTCCTGGAACTCCAATCACATATCTCTGCAACCTGAGAGGAATGTCATCTATGCTCGTCTCTGGAATATCTAGAGTCAAACGCTCTAGATGATGCTCTAAATCAGTCAAAATCTCCGCTGATTGGCCTGCTGGGGCTGGTGCGGCTGCAACTGGTTGTCTTCTCTCGTAAGGTTGGAGATGGGCTGGTCTTTGTGGACCCACATCTGTTTTCAAAAAACTTTTGGTTATTAGTTTTCAAAGACGATAAAAAATTTAAAAAAACAATTAGAATTTAGCAAACGTTGAAAAATGATTGTACCTGACTCATCCCACTGTTCCCCTGCTGGGAGAACCATCTCTCGGTCGCCGCGGAAATCTATCCCGGCGTATGGAAAATCCTCTATCACAAAAAGTTGGCGATCTAGCCAACGAAAATATGAAGGAGGAAATCGGACAATCTCAGTACCCTCGATAGCATGACGAGCCATCAATGCGGACCAATGAACCATCCTCGGTTCTCGAAGTCGACCGGCATCAACAGCAATACTCTGTGGAGCTAACATGGGGATCCTCTCTAGAGAAAAAGAAACAACAATGGATCCGTATCCAAAGTTATTCAGTTTCCCATTTTTTGCTCTGGTTAGTTGGCCTTTTACATTAGCCAACACAGCTTCACACCAGTTAAAGATGGTGCCGCAAAAACAGTCCACGGCAATACGCATTTGGGAACCAGTAGCTACATGAAGCGCAGCACTCCCACACAGTTTGGTAACAGTAAAAGCAATAACTTTCAATTCAGGACGGATGATGTGTTTTATGTCAATCCGTTTGTCCCGAGGATTTGCCTGGTCATTGCAGAATTCTAGTTGGATATTAGCGACAGACTGGCCACCTGACCTAGTCCCAAACAAAGAAACTTGTTCGCCCCTCTTGGAAAAACCAGTCAAGAAATATATATCCTCCAGCTCAATTTCGAGCCGGTGGCCACCAATGAAGAAACACTGGTCCTGCACATTCCATCTGTTTACCAACCATGTCAAGAGTTCTACTTGTGCCCTCATGCCGGAGATGGCCCAAAATTTGTACAAGCCACATGCTCTTAATGCCTGTTGTGTGGGAAAATGGAGTATGGCGGCTTCATCCACTTCCAGATTAGCATCTTGTCAATCCTACAATGAATAAAAAGACAAATTAGAACAATCTTATTTGAAATTTTTTGGGAAACAAATGAGAAATGAGTGTTTAAAATCCAACCGCGCGGGTACCGCACCTACGCTTTGTACACAGTGCGTAGATCCGCACGCGTAATGTGTACCGGGTGCAGAACCCACGACTTTTTCCTTATAGGAAAAATTCAGGGTCCGCAGGTAACGTGTGTCCCACCTGCGGACCCCGCGGGCGAACTTTTAAACCATTTTTTGCCCCAAAAATGCAAACGAAAGCCTAAAAACAAATTTGAAACGGATGAAAAACAAGATTGAGAGGTTGTGGATTACCTGGGACTGACGGTTCTCGATTCCAATGGATGGATTTTCCAGAATCTTCACAGGAACTTTCTTACCCAAAAGCTTTTTACTTTTCACTCTGGAACTGAACGGTAAAAATGAAATTGAAAAAGTCCTTTTTATAAGTTTTTTCGAATGGATGAATTTTTAATTTATTTATTTTTCACTTTAAAAAGGGTATTTTTGAAAGCATTTTTACTTATCTTAAACAGGTATGTGTAATGTTTTAAGTTTTTGTGCAGAAACTGGATTTCTCAGGGGAATTGATCGTTTTTCAACAAAGAGCATACTTTTATCACTTTTTCGGACTCTTTCAAAAATTTTACGACAAAGCGAAACATTGGAGTCAATTTTGGTTATTTTCAAGACTCGTTAAACTCATGAAAATCCCGAGATCATTTTGCTATTTTTCATTCTCGTAAAACACATGAAAATGCCGAGTTCTTTCCGTCTTTTCCTGCTCGTAAATTAAATTGAAAATCGGCCATATGAGTACATTTTTATCCCTTTTTCGAACTCATTCAAACTTATAGAAAAAGTGAAACCATGGAGTTCTCTTTTAAGCCATTTTCAGACTCTCTAAACATGAAAATATTGCCGAGTATTTGACTATTCGAACTCGTTAAAGTAAATGAACAGTCGTCCCTTCAGTATATGTTTACCCCTTTTACGGACTGAAATGGACTATTTACGAAAAAGGTATACATTGACTAATTATGGTCAATAGAGTTCTCTCCCGCATTATTTTATCCTTTTTCGGGCTCGAGGGACTAAATTTACGAAAAAGTACACCCACGGAGTTTTCTTAAGTTTTTCTTCTGACTCCCTAAAATTGAAAAACATCGAGTTTCTCCTATACTGGACTCGTTAAAACTTAACAGTAAAGGACCTGTTTAATTTTCAACAGGAACGAACCACTCCTTCTTAGGGTTCGAATATCAAACTAAGTTGGACTCATCCGAAGGATGAGCTTATAATCAAGCAAATGTTATCCTCCTTAAGCTTGTCAAAAATAAAGAGGTACTTGCCAGAAATGGTGGGGGAAAAAAAAGAGAAATGGGCATGTTTGTTATATTTTAAATTTTTCAAAAATTCAGTCAACCACTCTTGAACACGACACTTTCATTCACCTGGGTTGGGAAATCATTTACCTAACAGTTAATCAAACCACTTGTCTTCAGCCGGTTTCAGGGTATTAGCTTTGGGTCAATTATCACTAAACCATCTGCAGTGTCTTTATGTGTTCAAGAGGACAGTTCAAATAAACCATTCATCTGCAAAATATCTGTCATCCATTTTTGACCATCCCTGAGTCAGTCCTTGCCAATATATTTTCAAAACTTGATCTATGATTTCGTGTTGTGGGTTTACCTACGACAGATCACTTTCTATCGACATCAGCACATTATCTAGGAAGTTGATCTAGAAATCGTCAGTACCTTGAAATCTGCATGCCTCAATGGCAGGTTTCTCGCCTTCGACGATAGGTTGCATCATTGACCTTCGATCGAATGATTCCGTGACATGTTCGACTTTAGCTCATTCATTCACATTTCATGGATTGTACTGGGTACTTTGAGAGCCATTGACATTACTGGTGGTTTCTCTCACACTTGTTAACAGTTTACATCAATGACTGGTAATCAAGTGGTTTCCACCATGTTCGACTTCAACACATTTATTCACATGGATAGAATCGTACTAGTTCGAGATGCGGAAATCAAGACCCTGGATCTAGTTTCCACCATCCAGGCTGCGAGGAATTTTATTATTATACAGTAGACTATTCATTACAGATGGCTGTGCCCATGCTGTGTCTATGCTATTGATGTAATATTAAAATCATTCCTATATCAGAACGATTTGAGTTAGTTTCTAGTTAGTTTTAATCTGAGTATGGGAATGCCTACCTCAGTGATGACATATATATGTATATATTTTGCGTTGAATGTTTTTACAGGTTCCGACTGGGGTGTCCACAAGATGATCTTTGAAATGATAAAGTACTGCACTCTTCATATATGACAGACTTCAGCTTCATCTATTCCAGACTTTGCACTTTAGGGGGCAATTTGTTACACTAAAAACTGTTATCCTGACATTTTACTATGAGTATGAGCTCCTTATTACTCATACTTCCTCCTTTTACAAGTCTAACATATCAGTTCCTCATGTCAAGCTTTCAAAATCAGAGAAAAGTTCCTAAAATCCCCTAAACATTGGTATCGCACTTTATCTATTCATTGCCTGCGGTCCCGCACCTAAAGTTCAGCTTTCCTGCGGAACCATACCGCACGTTCTTTGTGTTATGGGTGCGGACCTCTGTAAAACTCAAAAAGGCGAGAAAGTAAAGATAAAAAGTTGATTTCAGATGAATTCTAGAAGATTCTAGATGGGAATTTTCGGGAATGGATACGCTTTGAGAAGGTTCATGCATCCCTCACTTGATGGAGCTAACCCTTGATGTAAGGAGCTAATCCCTTTGAAGGAGGATTCTATCCCTTCATATTTGGAACAAAAAACCTCCTCTTTTCCACTATAAAAAGAGGCCTTGGGTAGCCTCAAAGGGAGTTCAAGCTTTAAGATATTTGAGGTTAAATGCTGTTGAGATTCAGACTCAGTTAACTAAGACTTTCTGTGAGGTTAAATCACTCACCTCTATTCGTCTTGGTTCAAAGAGTGCAATGCTTGTCAAATTAGAAGAGATTCCTGCTTCGGACCTCGGGAGGACCTGCACGACATCAAGGCACAGGTTGTAAAGGTTTTCTTTTATTTGAAGTTAATACAAATATACTCATTTCTCTCATTAAACTATCTATTCATGGTTTATTTCATAAATTCCTTGATCATTATGATGAGTAAGATTTATAATAATGTCTATACAGGTGCTATGTAATCTTTTTGCTTGTTTGTGACTGCAGATTCACGAGGAACGTTCTTTCAAGTGCACGGGAAGGACTTCAACGAGATCAAGCAAGCGCTGGACATAAGGTAGGCCTTACACCTATATATCATTTTTATGAATCTTGTATGCTTAGAAAGAGATTAGTATAATTAGCTGTTTGTTGCTAGTTACTTTTAGCACTAGAGAGATCGGTCTTGACCGCAAGATGGATTAATCTACACAACAAAAGGAGCATTTGATTTAGATATCCCATTGGATGCATTCATAGATGGGCATGAGAGGTCAAGAATTTAAATTAAAAATATGCAACCTCTAGCATGGCAACCTGAAGGCCGCGAGAGACACTGGTTAAAGATTGTTTTGTGCTAGCCTTAATACAGTCGTGATTTATTTCTATTATCTTAATGCAAATATATATTCCGATCTCATTAAAATGAGGATTGTGGTTGTATTTCTCTTTGGTTGTTTCTCTCTTAATGCTCCAGAAGTTGCCAAAAGTTGTGATAGTTGTTTAGTTTGCCTGTTACAACTTAAAAGTGGTTTTTAGCAATGGGAGTCATGTTTTTAAGGTTCATACTAATATGAAGATCTTGTAATTCTATATTCAGGATAAGAGAAGATGGCCTCTGCTTTGGGCAGTATGACAACAATTGCCACATCTACCTTATTGGGTAACAATGGAAAGGGGAAGAAGTTGGGTGCAATGTTTGATAATTATGGCAGACAATTGTCTTCTCTTTCAGTTTTTTCACCCATTTCCTTTAATCGCTCAAGCAGAAGAGGGACTCTGAGATTACGCGACAGAGAGAAGGTAGTTATTACAAGAGCTATGGAAAAGGAGTTTTACTTCAACAAGGATGGCTCAGTGACAAAAAAATTGCAGGTCAGAGAAAAAATTATGTTTAAAGGAAGGTCACCTGCACGTGAAACTTCACTGCGGTGGATCTTTCCTTGTCCACTTATATTCGATTTTAATGTGTTATTTTAATTTTTCATGGAGGGTTGTTTTGGTATATGGTCTGGCATTCAATTGCACACTTACTGAAAGCATTGAAAATTTGTCTTGCAGGCGGTGTGAACAAACTTGCTGATCTTGTTGGAGTCACCCTTGGGGCGAAGGGAAAAATGTTGTCTTGGAGAGCAAGCATGGTTCTCCAAAAATGGTTAATGATGGTGTGACAGTAGCTAAGGAGGTAATTTGTAGATGTGTGCTCTGGTTTTCTTTTTAACATTGTATTAGTTCCCCCTCTTAAATGTCTTAGATTTGGTAGGCATAATTTGAAACTCAAAGGTGAAAGGAAACATATTTGTTACCCAGTGGTCTACTTGGCCTATGGACTAGCCACATTAGAGTAATGCATAAAGATTTTCACAATAATAAAAGGAAAGGGTTATGGCTGAGTCAAATTTTATTGTTATTGATAGTGTAATGAAATGTATCTCAATGCTATGGTTTTGGCCTTTTTATTGGTTGAATTAGAGGACCCAGTTGAAAATATTGGGGCCAAGTTGGTAAGGCAAGCTGCGGCAAAGACAAATGATTTAGCTGGGATGGAACCACAACATCTGTTGTTCTTGCACATGTTGGAATATTGAAAAATTCCAGAACAATGAATGGAGAATAAATCTCCCTTCCTCTAACACAGAGAAAATAAAAATTTCTTTGACAGGAGACAGAGTTTCAATACTTTGAAAACAAACTTCTATTCCTTTCAATAACTCAAAAAAAACTATTACACTTCTTCCTCACTGAGAGGGATTACAAAATTATGACTGCTACAAAACGCAGTGCATAAAACCAACTCACTGTCTGTTCAAAACAAACATACTCTGTCTCTAAAACACTCTGCTGTGTTTTTCACTTTCGCACTGTTGTGCATACACACTTAAAAGTTACACTCAGTCTTTCACTTTTTACACACTGCTGTGTAATAAAAAATTTACGTACTGTCTATAAAAAAAACTACCAAGCTTTTTTGTCCTTTTTATTTTTATATGTTGTAACATATAAAACATATTATAATAAACCCTCTTTTTAAAAAAATAAAATTAAAACTAAATTCTATGGCCCACCTTTCATTTCGAATATGATATATATATAACATATGTTTAAAACATATGTATATATTAAAGCATACATAAAATTAAACTATCAAAACATTAAAGAACCCTTTCCGTCGGACTTCAAAAGTCTGAATAGATTGAATTTTAAACCAAATTCACATTCCAAAATGGGATGCTGACGTCTACCTAATTTGTAACACGAATTCTCAATCCAATGTGCCTTATAAAAAATTCGGATCTGGTTTTCAGGTTTTCAGATTCCCTTCAATTTCATGCGATCCAATATTAATGCTCCACGTGTCCTCCTTTTGAATTTACAAAACTGGGGGGTAAATTTCTGTTTGTTTAATTTCTGGTTGGTGAATTGCATTAATGTTGGTTTTTGTGTTTAAATACAATCCTGTACAAAAATATGGCTGCGTCCGTCTACAAAAAAACCTTGCAGGAATTTTAAATGTTGAATTAAATTTTTGGATGGCGTGCAAGCAACCTCCAAAAAGAAATGTTGCTGCTGCATTCGTCCTTCTACTGCGGCAGTTGAAGTTAAAATTCAATAGCACAGGGTTTAATGTTGAGAATGCAACAATATGATGGAGCTTAGTGAAAAGAAGTCGCCTTCACTAAGTGGGCCCGCAGGCTATTTTTGGTGGAAAGTCTATTTTTAGACTATGTCTATTTTTAGACATATGGATCATGGTCTATGAGTTGCAGGATGCTATTTGTGGATGATTGGTCAAGTTGGTAAAAATAGACGGACCTCTATTTTTAGACATACTGGGCGGAGTCTATTTTTATACTGCCAGTCTAAAAATAGATCAGTCGAATATTATTAGCTCTTAATAATATTTGGACTATAAACATTATCTTATCCTCTTGCAGCACTTTAGTTCGAGCTATGGATGTGGCACATGCAGCTGACAGAAGGAATTACGCTATTCCTAGGGTTTAGTTGAGCTATTTCATGGTTGACTTCAGTTAGAACTCATGTGGCAGAGTTTGGTGGAGTTGATGAGACAGTTGGTGGAGTTGTGTTCGGTTTAACTTAGTTGAACTAGTTGTATTTAGTCTAACTGATATATACACTAGTGATGAGTGGTGTGAATTAGTTATTAATTAATTCACTAATTATTAACTCATAAATCAACTAAAGAACACATCAGTTAACTGCAATGCATGGACAGTTCAGTGGAGACCAGTGTTAGAGGTGGGTGAAAGGGTGAGTCTACTATCAGTTGTGACTATAGATGTGCATGAGATTTGCACACACATTGATTGAGATTGCCAATGAGGATTGTGCAGTACAAGCCAAGGGGATTCGAACTTGGATCTCACAATTAACCATCTTGGATTTCGCAGTAGAGGCAGGCTAACAGGTGGAGGAGATTTGAACTTGTGACTTGTTCATATCTGAGCTTGTGTAGTGTGTAACAATTGGAGATAGTGCTGAGAGCTTGTGAGGATTTTGTGCTATGTATTGTTACATGTTCTCTATCATTATAATATACAGATAGTTGGGGGTTTTCAGTTGTAAGCTTTCCCCATTACATACTGTGTTGATATGTGTGATTGATTAATGTTTCAATGTGCGCATGCGATTGTTTTTAATTCCGCGAATTGATGATCAATGGTAGAAGAGGTTATGTATTATGCAGGAAGCTCAAATAGTGTGTAATTAGGATAATCTCGGTGAATAACTCATCTATTATTCAAATTTCTACATGGTATTAGAACAAAGTTGATCATGAGATCTATTACAGTGATTACATTTTATTTCTTTAGGCAGAGTCTGTAAGAGGGCCAGGTAGCCTCTAGATCTATCCTTTCTTTTAAAGGTGAAATATCCAGTAAATGCCCCTACAGTCTATCTCTGTACCAGAAATACCTTGTTCTCACAAATTCAGATCAGAAGCGGTTGAGTTTTGAGCTGGTGGAATTCGAATTTGCAGCAATGTTTTCTTGGTGTCGAAGTCAAAATGTCTTATCAAGGATTGCGATTGGAGTATGCTCTTGAAGGCAGCTCAAATTATATTGAATGGAGAGATAGGATGGAGGTGGTGTTAGATGACAATGGGTTGAAGGAGTTCATAGATGCAGAAGTCCCAAAGCCTAATTCTAGTGATGCTGCCGTAGATGAGGCTTGGCAAAAGAAGACAGCAAAGTGACGAAGGATTCTATTGGAGGGCGTGAAGGATCACATAGTATCCAGCCTACATGGTAAGGCTTCTCCATTCTTGATGTGGAAAGCCTTGACAGATTTATTCCAAAGAAGGAGCGACTAAAGGAAGTTGGCACTCAAGGATAAACTCAGGAACATTAAGATGGAGAAAGGAGGCAGTATGCCCAAGTACCTCACGAAGTTCACCCAATGGAGGGATGAGCTGGGAAGTGTGGGGGTGACTGTAGATGATGAGGACTTGGTGAGCTTGGTTCTCCTTAGGCTTCCGAAGAGTTGGAATTCCTATCAGGACTCTGTAAATGGTCGGGAGAAATTGCCAGGATGGGAGCGACTTTGGTCGGATCTTGTGCAAGAGGAGATAAGGCAGATTACTAGGGACAGATCTTCATCAAAGGAATCTGATGAAGATAATTTCACTTTGGCTGCCAAAGAAAAGAAGGGGAAGAGCAAGAAAGCTTCTCATTCCGGTGTGAAAGGCAAGAAGCAGGACATGTCCAAGGTGAAGTGCTTTCACTGTCACCAGCACAGACATTATGCGAAAAATTGTTCGCAGAAGAAGAAAAATAAGCAGGCTGCTGGATCTGCAGTGGGAGAGGCCTTAGCCTTGCATTTTGAGCTATATTTTTTGCTGATCGCATGCTTGGTATCAAGTGTGATGGGTTCAGTTTGGTTCTTGGACAGTGGTGCATATTTTCACATGACAGGAGATCAAGATTTGTTTTCTGATCTGGATGAGAAAGATCTTGGAGTGCACATCGAGATGGGTGATGATGGTAGATACAGTGCGACTGGTATCGGTACCATTTCCTTTGAGAGGGAGTCTGGTAAACCCTTCGTATTGAAGGAAGTGATGCATGTTCCAGGATTGAAGAAGAATCTTATCTCTCTGGCGATGTTAGAAGACAAGGGATATGATGTTGTCTTCAGCGAAGGAAAGGCTTTCCTGCGCAGTAAGGCAACTGGTGAGACCCGGAGGATAGGGGTTCAAGTTAAGAACCTTTATCAATCACAGGTAGATGGCTGCACAGCAATGGCAGGCAAGGCAGAAGGAGTGGTGAGCCAGGATGATGGTGAGTTGTGGCACCGGAGATTGGGCCGCCTTCACCATGGAGCTTTTGATACCGCAGCATTTCATCGGGCTTCCTAAGGGCAAGGGTACTCTTGCACACGTAATGTAGGCTGCAAGGGATGTACTCTTTAGGGAAAATTTAAATCCACCTTTCACGAGAAGGATAGTCGCGCCTACCTACGATCTCGGAGAGAATTCGTCGCATGTGTGGACCTTTCTCGCAGCTTCGACAGCTAACAGTACTATGTGATCTTTGTTGATGATTGTTTCGAGGCCGGATCTTCTTCATGTAGAAGAAGAAATGGCAGACATACTCAAAGTTTTGTGAGTTCAAGGTGTCGTTGAGTATGAATCGTGAAGCAAGTGAAGCGTTCTTAGAGCGACAATGGCAGGAAATCTATCTCCTGCGATTTCAATGACTTTTGGTGCAAAGAAGAAGGGAATTCGAAGAGAGCTCATATCACCTCATAACCCACACCAGAACGGGGTTGCTGAGCGGAAGAACAGAACGATCATGGGTGCTGCACGGGCGATGTTGCATGATCAGGGCCTACCCACTCACTTGTGGGAGGAGGCATGCAATACTGCAGTATATGTGCAGAACCGTTGTCCTCACAAGATACTTGGCATGAGTACACCCGAGGAGGCGTTTTCAGGTAAGAGGCTTGATATTTCCCATTTGAGGATTTTTGGTTCACCTGTTTACATTCATGTGACGAAGGATGCCAGGAAGAAGCTGGAGCCGACCGCAGAGGTTGGGATATTTGTGGGATACACTGATACACCCCACAACTATTGTGTGTATTTTCCAGACAGTCGTGTTAGACTCCTATACCAATAGGTGTCATTTTTCATGATTGACTTGTTGAATTATGTAATATGTTCAAACCTTTTTCTTGTTGCAAAAGGTGTTCCATATTCTCGAAAAAATCAAAAAATAAAAAAATTTAAAAAATGTAAAGAGGGTATACGCTAAAAGAAAAATCAAAGGGTGAAAAAATAAAATTGTCCAAAAAAGTAAAAGATTTTGAACTTCCACTAAAAGAAAGGCCAAGGAAAGTGTGCAAAATCTAAATGCCACTACGCTTTGATGTAATAAACAAAAATTGTGTGCAAATTTCTTTGTCAAACTTTTGCCATAATTTATGAGGAGTCAAAATCGTTTAAACTTGACCTCTCTTCATTTTTCAATTTCATGTTTTTTTAGAAATAGGAAAATAAACAGTCCGAATTAAACCTGCTTAATCTTGCGTATAAGTAGATAGGTAGAGTAAATAAAAGGAGCTCAACAGTTTAATCTGAGCCCTTGGATGTAATAAGTGTAGACTTAGATAGGTTTGCCATGTAAAAGAAAAAGAATATTGATAAGGGTTTGCCAGTCTAAGTGCACCCTAATAAAGAAGATAAAATGGTAGGGTAAAGTAAGTAGGGTAGGTAGATGTTGTTGCAGAATTACATGTGATGAATGATGGTCTAAATGTGTTCAATTTTACTTTCATCACAAGTGCAAAGGCAGATACTACATTAGAAAAGTTCACAGCAAAGAAAAGTCAAGATTATTAACTTCCCCTTCAATTTTCCCTAAATATTTCACTAATTTCCCCTAAGTGCTAAGGTATTTGAAGATTAGAGGGGCTCAAGGAATTTCCTTGAATTTTGGAGGGACCGGACCCTCGGCCCAATAATTGAAAAAACCTAAGTACTTGAAATCATCCATTATCACATTCATTCACCTCTCAAAAATATTTTTCTAATTAAAATTCCAATTTACTTAGGAAAATCCTTTAATATTTCATGAAAAGCCCTCAAAATCACTTTTATTGTAAGTCTAAGTGATGAAAGTATAATAATGCCATTTACTTTTGAATCTTCACTTTCTTGGTTATATTTAAGTATTTTAAGTTTACATTGTTCCTTGTCATATTAACTCTAATTTTATTTATTAACTTCTTATTGAAATAACCTTGTCCTATGTATATAAATCCTTTTATAGTAATATCCCAAAAACCCTTATATTATGAATTTTTAGCCAAAAGTATTTAATTCCTATTTTATTCAAATTAAAAACCCACAATATACCCCCTTTTGGCTAAAATATAACATTAATATTATTCCCGCCCCCCTACAGTAAATAAATCGTATTGATTTATTATTGTATAAATAAAAATATATGAAAAAGCGTTTAAACATGTTGAAAGATTCTTAACTGCCTTTCATCCATTTAAAAATCCATTCCATTCACTTTAATATCTAAAATTGTTCTTTGTTTTGGCTATCTTGCCCTGTAAAGCCATCTTTGGTGTAAAAACATAATCCAGTAAAGCCATATTTTCGACTCCATAGCCCAATGGCCTGAAATACTCAATCTTTCCCTCAGTTGGCGGATTCCACCATTCAAATTCAAACAAAACCCCTGGACTTATAACTAGCCTAATATTTTCTAAGAACAAAAGCTAAATCATAAAGAGAGAGCCCTCTCTGGATACAGATTGGCTAGACTCTGTATCTGAAGGTTGGTTTGTGGTTACCTCGGACAACTTTCCTCTTCTAACAACTTGAAGGAAAATCTGAGTGATACAAGTCGCAAGACTGTTGTGTGACAGGATATCAAATTTCGTGAGGAGAAAGCCATGAAGTGTTCGCTTGAGAGGGAGCCACACTTGCATGCAGATGAGGAGCTATTAGTTCCTAAGGATGAGCCTCAGGATGTGGATCAGCCACAAGAGGAATTTCATGGAGTGGAAGAGACCACCTGCGGCAAACGCTGTCCACAGAGGGCGTAAGCGCACCACAGAAGCAGAGGCTGAGCGACCGGCTCAACTGGCTCAAGATGCATAGAAGGTTGTAGGAGCACCTACATCACAGCGCAGACAGAGATAATCACCTGACCGGTATACTGGATACATGGCTCTTATGAGCAAGTGTATTGTGACAGAGCCATCCTCTTTCGAGGAAGCTATGGAGGACCCTGCATGGGTAGATGCCATGGTGGAAGAGTATGATTCGATTGTCAGAAACAGTGCATGGGAGGTTGTCCCGAGACCGGAGGGGAAATCAGCGGTGGGTTCGAGACGGATCTACAAAGTGAAGCAGGTAGCTGACGGGAGTGTGGAGAAGTACAAGGCAATATTTGTTGCCCGAGGCTTTTCACAGATAGAGGGGATCGATTATGAGGAGACCTTTGCACCTGTTGCAAGGTATTCTTCCATAGAGACGATTCTTGATCTCTCAGCGCAGATGGGGTGGCACATTCATCATATGGATGTGAAGACTGTGTTCCTCAATGGATTCATTGAGGAGGAGGTGTACATAGAGCAGCCCGAAGGTTTTGAGATCTTCAGCAGCGAGTCGCATGTGTGCAGGATCAAGAGAGAGCTGTATGGGTTGAAACAAGCATCTCGTGCTTGGTACACACTGATAGACATTTATTTCACCGGACTTGGATTCTCCAAGAGTGAGGCGGATCCTAACCTATACCAGATTGTGGTGGAGGGAAAGTTGCTGATCATTGTACTTTATGTAGATGATTTGATTTCACAGGATGAGTCGTTGATACTTTCATGCAAGGAGGATCTTGCAAGAGAGTTTATACAAGGACTTGGGCCTCCTTCATTATTTCCTGGGATTGGAAATTTGGCAGCGCAATGATGGACTGTTTGTGTCTCAAGGCAAGTATGCCCGGGAGATACTCGAGAAGTTCAACATGCAAGGCTGCAAGCTCTGCGTGATACCCCTTCCCCGGGAGGTTGGAGGAAGGAGGATGCTATTTCGTGGAGGTAGTGGATGCCACTATTTATCGACACAAGCCAGGGTCGCTATGTATCCGGTCAATACACTCGATATATGCTATGTCATAACTTACCACAAGATATGGTTAAGCCAACCAAGCTCTTCTGGAAGGCAGGCAAGCATGTATTGCATTATCTTAGAGGCACATCGGGATATGGATTGTGGTACAGACAGGAGGATGAGGTGAAGCTATGTGGCTTCACGGATGCAGATTGGGCAGGGAGCCCAACGGATAGAAAGAGCACATCTGGAGGGATCTTCAGTATTGGGTCGACAGCAGTTTCTTGGTACAACAAGAAGCAGAGATCCATGCCACTCAGTTCAGTAGAGGCCGAGTATATGGCAGCAAGTTTGGCTGCATGCGAGGCTATATGGATGAGGAAGATCTTGGTCGGGTTGTTTGGGTCACACTTGGAGCCTACTATGATTTATTTTGATAACCAGAGTTGCATTAAACTCTAAGCTAATCCAGTATTTCATGATAGATCCAAACACATCGACATCAGGTACCATCATATCAGAGATTGTGTGCAGCAGAGAATCATGTTACTTTCATACATTCCCACGGAGGATCAGGATGCTGATATCTTGATGAAGGCGCCACTGTGAGAAAATTCGAATACCACGAGGGCAGATAGGGCTGCGTATAATCCATATCTGTTGAGAGGGAGTGTTGAGAATGCAAATAAGATGATGGAGTTTATTGAAAAGAAAGCTGCTTCACTAAGTGGGCCCGTAGGCTATTTTTGGCGCAAAGTCTATTTTTAGACTATGTCTATTTTTAGACATATGGATCATGGTCTATGAGTTGCAGGATGCTATTTATGGATGATTGGTCAAGTTGGTAAAATAGATGGACCTCTATTTTTAGACATTGGGAAGTTTCTATTTTTAGACTGTCGAGCTAAAAATAGAACAGTCAAATATTATTAACCCTTAATAATATTTAGACTATAAACATTATCTTATCCTCTTGGAGCACTTCAGTTTGATGCTTGGCTGTGGCACATGCAGCTGACAGAAGGAAATACGCTTTTCCTAAGGGTTAGTTTAGCTATTGCATGGTTGAATTTAGTTAGAACTCAAGTGGCAGAGTTTGGTGGAGTTGATGAGACAGTTGGTGGAGTTGTGTTCGGTTTAACTTAGTTGAACTAGTTGTATTTAGTCTAACTGACAAATACACTAGTGATGAGTGGTGTGAATTAATTATTAATTAATTCACTAATTATTAACTCATAAATCAACTAAAGAATACATCATTTAACTGTGTGCGAAGGCTCAAGGAGACCGTTGTTAGAGGTGGGTGAAAGGGTGAGTCTACTAATGTTTGTAATTATAGTCGTTATTCAAGATTTGCACACACATTGATTGAGATTGCCAATGAGGATTGTGCAGTACAAGCCAAGGGGATTCGAACTTGGATCTCACAATTAACCATCTTGGATTGCGCAGTAGAGGCAGGCTAACAGGTGGAGGAGATTTGAACTTGTGACTTGTTCATATCTAAGCTTGTGTAGTGTGTAACAATTGGAGATAGTGATGAGAGCTTGTGAGGAGTTTGTGCTATGTATTGTTACATGTTCTCTATCATTATAATATACAGATAGTTGGGGGTTTTCAGCTGTAAGCTTTCCCCATTACATACTGTGTTGATATGTGTGATTTATTAATGTTTCAATGTGCGCATGCGATTGTTTTTAATTCCGCGAATTGATGATCAATGGTAGAAGAGGTGATGTATTATGCATGAAGCTCAAATAGTGTGTAATCAGGATAATCTCGGTGAATAGCTCATCTATTATTCAAATTTCTACATTTAATAAGTGAGGGTGTAAAGGTAACTTTTTGTCGATAGTACTGGATTAAGATCATCTATTCATTTTTGTAGGGTCTTATGGTGTTTGGTTTTTTAGTTTTGGGTTGGGCTTATTGAGTCTAAGATAGTTTTTGAGTGAAAAAATTGTTATCAGGTATTAAAAAATTTTGGTTCTTTTGTCAAAATTTATGAGCTTGTTAGGAAATACAAAACTGACAATGGTTGTATCTTAAATTTGTGGAAAATAATTTGAAATGAAACCTTTTTTTTAGGTTGTTGCAGCAGGTGCAAACCCCGTTCAAATTACTAGGGGCATTGACAAGACAATAAAGGCCCTTGTTTCGGAACTCAAAATTTTGTCAAAGGAGGTAAACGCTTGCCTTTTGAGTAGGCCGGTTTTCCTTTTTGCTGATGGTTTGGTGTATCTAATTGAATTAGTTGCCTAAGGTATTTTTGGTTGCAAACTCCTTTTCATTTTTCATACAGTATTGGCCTTGTGGAATACATTTGATTGTGAGGTCTTGTTAGATCTACAACATTTGTAGTTGTTTAGTCTTATGGCCGAGGTGCACTTTTATTATGGAAATAGTTGATGCAATATTGTCATTTAATCCTTACTGCAGGGTAGCATGTTGAGAAGTTTCTTGTGAAACATTTGGTATTAAAAATGACACTTGATCCTATACAACATCATGCACTTGACTTCAAAATTCATATTCAAAGTGTGCCAGAAAATTCTTGCAAAATTTCAAATATTTATGTTGTTTTAAACTATTATCTTTTTCATGTATTGGATGCTGAAAATGAGAAAAAGACTTTGGTATGAAACCAACTGGTGAATAATTTCTAGCAAAACAACCACTTCCAAGACATGATTTAGAAGTAGAAAATATGTACTTATGAAGCATAGAAAGATATCCTTGATGCATTGTAAATGTTTGGCTAGGGTTATTTTTGGAGAAAATAACTCCTTATTCCTAGAATAGTGATCTTCAATACAAGTAAATGCTAGAGAAGAGAGATCATCGTGTTACATAAACCTATTAACAAAAGTGAACAGGGAATGATTATTAATTATGGCATACTAAGTTGTCAGTGATTTTGACTATTTGTCTTTAACATGTAAAAATGTTAAATTCCAAACTTACATCATCATGGTTTGGCATCATGAGCTTGAATAATTTTCCACCATGCTCATAATTTCATTGTTGTATTCATATCTATAAACAATGTTTCAAATAATAATAAAAAATTTCTATAAGAAAAATCCAGACCTCCATGCTACTGCTCCTTGTGAGACAAAGTCAAAATTGCATTACACAATCTGACACATAAGAATCTCCTATATCCTGGTGGTATGTATCCAAATTATTATAATAGTGTCTTCAAGACTTATGTTGACATTGCCAATGAGATATTTAAGCAATGAAAGATGGATCCTTCTTCATTGTTGTATATGTAATAGTCTTTTATTAATATAAAGATTGATGGTTTTGTCTTTCTGAAAATGAAATGTAAAAATAATTTATTGTGGTCAATTGAAAAGTTTTTTTTTTTAAAGCTTTTCATTATGGAAGGGCGACATAGATATATGCCCTTATAATTGAAATTCGGACCTGCCCTTCAAATTTGATCACTGTGTGGGACCTTAACAAACAATAAAACTATTCCGCCGCGCGTTATATAAAACATATAACAAAACCTTTGTCAAAACTTCAAATGAACCCTTTAGTCGTGGGTATTTCATCACGAATTGATCATTTTACCATGTACCTTCTTCTATAGGAATATTCTTCCACTTGATTAGGTACTTCATAATGGTTATATGTCAAAGAGATACATAATGTTTATCTATAACTTTTTGTGGTTCAAGAATCAACTTTCATTCTTCATCTAATTTTGGAAGTTCTATTTACATTGGCATATTTTTTCCCAAAACCTTTTTTAGGAAAGATACATGAAAAACCTTATGAATGCAAGAAGAAGGAAAGTATAACTTCTATACCACTTGTGCAATCCTATGAATAATTATTTAGGGCCATAACATTTTTGAGCTAATTCTTTATTCTTTTTTTTCTTGAATGAAGATTGCTTATAATGCTATAATCTAAAAAATACCCAATTACCCTCCTCAAATTATCTTTCACTTCAATGTTGTTCCCCTTGTTGTTTTATCATGTTTCATGTCATTTGAATGTTTTCCATAATAATTTCAAAGTTTCTATAGTATTTTCCATATGTGACTCTGTTTCCTATACTTTGGACTTATCTTGCAAAAAGTATGAGATACTAGGAGTTGGATATCCATAAAGGGCCTTAAATGGGGAAATTTTAGTAGATGTGTGATAGGTAGTATCATATTACCATTCTTCCTTGATGAACCCACTTCATCCATTAATATTGATTTTCTAAAGAGTAACATTGTAGATAACCTTAAAAACATTTGTTAACTATTTTTGTTTGACCATTTGATTGTGTTTGATATGTAGAACTCATGGCAGCTAGTGTTTCTCTACTTATATTAAATATTATTTCCAAAAGTTTCTTGTTACTATTACTTTAGGAAAACCATGAAGACTATGAATTTCTTTCACGGAAACTTCTGCCACATGGCTTGTTGTTTATGTACTTTGAGCTCTACAAAAAAAATCTACAAAATTTGTCTATATAAATGACCACAGAAATGTAATACTTACCTTTATATTTTAGTAACCCTGTAATAAAGTCTATTGATATATCTTCTAGTCTTTGAATATGTATGTGGAATGGTTGAAGTAACCCTAGATATTTTACTATCTCTCTTTTATTTATTATGCAAACTTGACCTTCTCTTACAAAATTTTGAATATCTTTCTTCATTCCTTCCAAAAATATATTTTTTGATCCTTTGAGATGTCTTAAGGAACCCTGCGTCCTACCATCAGAGAGACATGGGACTCCCTTAATATTTGTTTATTCAAATATGCTTGTGTGCATAAAAATATTCTACATTTGCACCAAAGTATATCTCTCTTTCACTCCCAATGCTCCATTGAGTTCATCCCATCATTTATAAATTTTAGTTTTTGTTTAGTACTATTGTCATTTTTCCATTATGGAAAGCTTCTTCTAGCCACCTAGGAATAGAAAATGTAATTGGATATAAATTTGAGGCCTCTTCTATTTTAGAGAGAGCATCATGTACTAAATTTTCCTTACCCTTTTTGTAGATTATCTCAAAATTAAAAATTTTCATTTTTTCTCCTCATTTTTGTTAATATTCTAATGAAAATCATAGCTTCAAAAAATACTTTATGCTATCATGGTATATATTGACTTTAAAGTACCTCCCAATGATATACTATCCCCATTTTTTTTTGCATGTAATATTGCTTCCATTTATTTTTCATAAGTAGATTTCACCAAATATTTTCTTTGAATTCCTTGCTTTTAAAAGCCAATGATATCCCTTATTGTGTTAATGTTACGTAAATTCCTTGTCCTAGTGCCTTACACTCTACTATGAATGTTTTAACAAAAGTAGGTGCAACCGATGTTGGTGTAGAAGACATGGCATCCATTAAAAGAGAGAATGCCAAAGTAGCCTCATCATTCCATATAAATGATATTTTCTTCAAGAGATATGTGAGTGGACTTGAAATGCATGCATAATTCTTACCAAATTATCAATAATATCATGTAAGTCTAAAAAATCTTCTAAGAACCTTGATTTTCTTAGGAATAGGTCATTTTGTAATAGCTTGCATCTTTTGAGGCTCCAACTTCACTCTTTCCTTTAAAACAATATGAACCAAATACTCAAATTCTTATTTCCCAAAAGCACATTTGGATATTTTTACATAAAAATGATTGTTCTCAATAATTATTTGTATAACTTTTCCACATGTTTAGTGTGGTATTCCCATGATTTATTATAAATATGTGTATTATCAAAGAAAACCAACACAAATTTTATAAGATGGGATCAAACAAAATTGTTCTTAAGTTGAGCCCGCCAGACTTCAAATGGAAATAAACCATAATTAAAACCAAATTTGTGTTCCAAAATAGCCTGCTGACGTCAGCCAATTTTGTGACGCGAAAACCAATTGAATTCCACCCTAATCTTTTTCGGGTCCGAAATTGGGCTGGCGTACGGAGGGAGAGTTGTGACACAAATTTCTTATCAAATTCGCCCTAATCTTTTTCGGGTCTGGATTTCCACTGCGTGAGCGGCCCAAACAAAGATCCGCTCCAATCAATTTCTGCCATGTGTCCTCAATCAAATGTTGCCCTGTTCCCGGATGTGGGTTCATTCGACAGTGTTTAAGGCAATGGGACATGGATGTGGCGATTACATATCAATCGCATTAAGTTTTAACGCTGTTCAATTAAGTTCCAAGGTTTTCACATCTAATCACATTAAGTTTTAGCACTGTTCAAGATCGGACCTCCACTCCTGTTAGCGATTCCGCATGCTCCAATATGATCCGGCCTTTGGCTCTCATTAATGATCAGAGATTAATTATGACGGGCATCCTTCGATTACATTGCAGTCGGGTCGATAAAATGGCATTTCACTATGGTTTTTCAGATGAGCCAGTTGCTGGGTTACACTGCCTGCTCACTGTGATGAGAAGGAGAAGTGGCCAGCTAAACTGCTGCTTAGACCTTGTTGCATATCTGCATTTCTCTCGGTCTGGTCCTTGTCTATCTTCCTCTGTTTCTTGGAATTCTGCTTCTCCGTCTCCTCTTGTGCCCACTGCTGAGACTGCACCCATGCCTCGCCTGCGTCAAAGGATGCGTTGCCGCAAGGGGAGCACTAGAGGTCAACCCCTACGCGCTCCCTCCAGCCCCTCAACTAAGTCGACTTCCCAGTCCAGTGATTATCACACAGGTCACTAGCCAGATACTAGAATTGGGCAGGGTCGGGTTCTAGGATCTGGCCACCGTATGGGCTCCCCTGCTCCTCATTTCCCCACAGCTTCACCTTCTCCCATGACGCGCACTGCGATTTTTTCCTTTAATTGCTCTCTGAACCGCCCACGAATCACAACTTCAATTACTGTGGTTTTCCATGAGGAGGCCCAAATGGAAGAACAATGCACCCGTCCTACGGGTCTGAGCTCAGAAAAATTCGGCCAGCATTCGGGCCTTCAGGAGGGGAGAGGTGGCATGACTGTGGAGGTAGCACCTAGCGATCCTGGACCTTCCCAAGGATGGTGTCGAATCGTCGAGGAGCCGGAGGAGTAGTTTGGTTAATTTGTTTTTCTTGCTTCGCGGCCCACTTAATTGGGCTGCTTTTAGATTATTTTACTATGCTGCACCTTTGTAATATTTTTAAATTCTGTAAGTTAAATGTTCAAGATTAGTTTCCCCGTATGAGGGCAGTCTTCTTAATTTTTTGATTTTTTGATGACAAATTTGCCATGAGTCTGGGCAATGTTTTTGACTTCGGTGTAATTTTATTCCCACTGTTAATAGATTAACTTTACTTAGAAGAAAAAATGTTGCCCTGTTTCTATTTTAAACCTGTTTTTTGAAATACAGAGCCATGTTCATATGTTCTACGTATTATACTCTTTCTCTGTATATCTACAGGAACCTTTTTTCTATGAACAGGGTGGATGCTGTAGCGGGCTACTAATGGAAACAAGCGAGCCTGAACCTTACATCTCAGATGCAACAGATGGTTACCAATTTTGGAATTGAGCGAGCTTGATCTTACAAGCAAGCCTGGGTTTCTGCAGATGGTTTTTATTTCTTGGAACAAGTGAGCCAGAACATACAATAGACCATGGGTTTATACATATTTTTTCTCTATCATGGATGCTTTTTGTGTGAGGTGTATATCAATAGTACATGTCTCTGCACATTTTCTGTATCTGCTTTATGATACTATTTTATGTGTTGACAGGTTATCACTCTGCCTTCAAAGCTAGCGATGCTGGTTTATTGATATGGTCTGATGGTATTTTTATATTTTGGACATATCACACTCCTCGCATGATTAGCGTTTTTATCTGTTCAAGGATTTTGGGTATTGTTGGAGTTCCCATTTTTTGGCCAGGTTGACAGAGACCAAAAGATGAGACAACATAGAACCACTTTCAGACCTTAGGATCTAGCCCTCCTAGGTCCAGAGAGGGATCTCTCTATGATTATCAAAGGATATATGTCCTTGAAGTTCTAAATTATGGTTGTAGGCTAGTTATAGGCTCAAGGTTGTTTGTTTGATTGTTTGAGTTTGGTTGTTGAGAATCAGGAAGGAAGGTTTCATCATAAGACAAGGATGGGTAAAGAAGGAAGCTAGGCAAAGGTAGATAACTCAGGGAACATCAAGGCCATTGGGAAATGGAGTCAAGAAAGGATTTACTTGTGTTCAATGTGTAAGCTTCAATTGGGCTAGTCATCTAGAGCATTTGGATCTCAAAGACTGATTGGTGGGATGGAACACTAAGTGATGAGAATGAAAGATGGAAAGCCTTCTGATTCTGTCTATAGATCAGGCCAGAGGTCATTTAACTCCAGGCCTTCTTGGACAAAACCATAGGCAACACAAGGGATCTTGAAAAGGTTTATATGGAAGGGAAGGTTATGAAGAGGCAGCGACAGGCTTTACACCTCCCAATGTTCCTAACCTCTTTCAGTTAAATCTTAACAAAAACATCTGAATACTGATTTTACCAACTTGCACATTAGAGAGTAGGCAATAATCATCCACTACACTGGTTTAGTCAATTAAAAACAATATTCAGACACACATATGAGCAGAAAACATTCAAGACTGAGAGAGCTGGGATATAAGGTACCTAACAAGGGTAAATCTTATATCATGCATTTAGATGTCAGTCAGAAGAACATGAAATGAAATGGAAATAAACACAGAGATAAGAAGAACATCACCAACTGCTGTAGATCAGGATCCAATGAAAACTGCTTATCATGTTAAACACTACACCAATCAGGTACATCACTGCCCAAAGATTTTACATTCAGCCTGAATACATCATATTTCTCAGCCTATCATACAACTGTTACACAGGAAACTTGGCTCGGGACAAAATGCTTGCAGTTCGCTGATAAAACCAACAACAACCAACCCCCCTACCATGTTCTTGCCATGCTTTATAACAAAAGATGATCCTCTGATAGACTGAGGAGGTAGGTGCCCATTAAATGTTACATTTAAACACAATAATGAATGCAGGGCCGAGGCCCATCCTGCTTGAGAATGCTGCATATTTATTTCTGCTCACCTTCTTAGTGAGAGAACGATCTGCTTCAGATTTGATCTTGACATTTTGGGCTCGTTGTACCCCAGGTGATTTGAATTCGGGAAAGATAAACTACTAGGAGGGTCTGTCTCATAAATGCCTGATTGTCTTTGAGCTGTAGTTTTGATGGAAAAATCCTTCAGGGACATTCTGCATAATAAAAACAGTATGGATGCCTTGTCCTGGACGAAAACACTTTGCTGACGGAAACCCTGATATTACCTTTGTCTGCGCTTGGGGTCTGTGATCCTTTGTTCTGCCCTGTTGAAATGAACGAACTGGATGGAAGTCTGCATGGCCCTCCATGCTTCTTTAATGCTGCCTGACTATCTTTTAAGAAGCTCTGTCAGCGTTCTTGATTTTCCTGGGCTCGAGAAACATGGAGGACGCTGCGGGAAAGTGTACTTTCTGGAATAAACGCGCTCTGCTTTTAGGTGGCGCAATCATGACTTGCTGGTGCGCCCTTAGTCTTCAAACTGTGCTTGAATCCTTTAACTGTAGGATTAAAATATTAATCTTCAATTACAGGCTCGAATCCTTCTCAAATCCTGCTTCTGCTGCTTCGCTGGCCGGCTGGAATGGCCTCTCTGTACTACCTGCATGATGAAATAAACTTATCACAGAGCCCGGGCAGTGGTGGAGAAATACTATGGAGGCGGAGGAATGGTGGCTTTTACTATAATGGTAACAAAATGCAATGACATGATGAACTCTCACGGACAATGGAGTGTGGTGATGATATGCAGCGCAGACCGTTAGATCTTGGTCTGGGAACAAAGATCAACGGTGGAGATTGAATAACGGGACAATACATAAGATGGGCGTAACACAAAAAACACATGAAATGCAACGGAAACGAACGTAAGAGTGGGACCCAGTGGAGGTGGAGGGCGATTGAACAAGGACCGTCAGATCTGGGAGAGATGAACGGTCACGATCCAATCACTCAATCGCAATTGGGGGTCAGTCGAAACGGTTTGCGATTGCGATCGGGGAGGGTCTTGCGATTGAGTGCTGACCGTCCGATCGGGGATCAGATCGACGGTTCAGATGTAATCGGAGGGACAGAGCGATCAGCGATCGGGAGGACTAGCGATTGGCGTAGGACCGTTGATCAGCAGGGAGATGGACGGACGAGATCAAATCGGAGGATGGAGGGAAGGGGGTGCGATTGGATGCAGGCCGTCCGATCTGGCGGAAGGATCAACGGTGGAGATCAAATCGGAAGGCAAACCAAAAGAACAGCGATCAGCGATCGGGAGGACTAGCGATTGGCGTAGGACCGTTGATCAGCAGGGAGATGGACGGACGAGATCAAATCGGAGGATGGAGGGAAGGGGGTGCGATTGGATGCAGGCCGTCCGATCTGGCGGAAGGATCAACGGCGGAGATCAAATCGGAAGGCAAACCAAAAGAATTGCGATCGTGACCGGGGGAGAGGAGCGATTGAGCGCTGACCGTCGATCTGACAGGGAAATCAACGGCTGAGGTCTAATTGGAAGACCTCAATCGGGACCGCACCACTGAGAGCTCCGATTGCGATCAGGCATGGGCTTGCGATTGAGCGCTAGCCGTCGGATCGGCGGGAAGAATGGACGGTGGAGATTTAATCGGGGCACGCAATCGGAGGAGGAACAGAAGGACTTGCGATCTGCGGAGGGCCGTCGGATCGCGGGGCAGATCGACGGTGGGGAGGACCATCGGAGGGGCAGTGCGATCAGCGCGGGACCATTGGATCGCGAAACGAATGGATGGCCGTGATCCAATCGGAAGGCCTCAATCGGGGGGCGGAGTTAACATGTTCCGATTGCGATCGGGAATGGGTTTGCGATTGGCGCTCCGCCGTCGGATCATAACAACAGATCGACGGTGAATAACCTGTCACGGGACTTAACGTTATAAATAGATCGCATCGGGGATTTTCAATGTTACAAAGGAATTTCTCACCCACCCGACTTCCGATTGCGATTAGCGCCTGGGACTTAGGCGCTTGGTCCCAGCGCGGGGTCACATGTGGGGAAGTGGTTAAGGAGCTAGCGGGAAAGGGGCCAGGCCTTATAATAAGGTCGGGGTATGGGTTTTGGCCCCTTTTTAATGGATTTTTGGGCTGGGGAAGGGAACGATAGAGGGGAAAAAGGGGAAAAAAGACCAACAAAGGTTGGGGGAGGAAATTAAAGAGGATTTTGGGGGAATTTGAGGAGTAAATGGGGAAATAGAAGGGGAGAAAACAGAGGATAAACAGAGGTTAAATGAGGGAAAAATAAAGGGGGGAGGAGGTCTCTGGGCATTTCTTTATCAGCAGAGGGCCTTTAAAAGGGGAATCAGCAGAGGGAAACCATCAAAGGATGAAGGGCACAAAGAGGCTTCAAGGGGACTATATTTTCAGGGGAAATGCATTCCTTGAAGACTCAACAACCATTTAACCCCCTGTTTGCTTGTCAAAAATTTCATAGGGGGGCTAACAGGTACTTTAATTTGTATTTGGAACAATGGACGTCGGTACTCTATCTGTTGCTTTACTATTCTACATACTGCTATTTCACTTTCTTATAGATGCCTCGGGCATATTTGGATGCTTTCTCAGATTGTCGATAATCTCCTTGTGGACCGTTACTGGGTTTTATATCATGTCCCTGTATGTGACATGGGGTATTTTTCTATCATTGTCTGGGGTGGGACTTCCACTTTTCTGGATGGATATTTGGGTTCCAATCTTCGGATGTGAAAATGTAATGACTTCATGGACTGTTTTACTTCATATAATATATTCAAAATAGCATTTTTTCTCTTCTGAAAAAAAAATGATTAATGTTTATCATTCTGCCTTCAAAACTAGCGATGCGGGTCTATGTTGCTGTTTTATTGATATGGTCTGATGGTCTTTTTATATTTTGGACATATCACACTCCTCACATGATTAGCGTTTTTCTCTGTTCAAGGATTTTGGGTACTTTAATTTGTATTTGGAAGAATGGACGTCGGTACTCTATCTGTTGTTTTACTATTCTACATACTGCTATTTCACTTTCTTATAGATGCCTCGGGAATATTTGGATGCTTTCTCAGATTGTCGATAATCTCCATGTGGACCGTTACTGGGTTTTATGTCAAGTCCCTGTATGTGAAATGGGGTATTTTTCTATCACTGTCTGGGGTGGGAATTCCACTTTTCTGGATGGATATTTGGGTTCCAATCTTCAGATGTGAAAATGTAATGACTTCATGGAATGTTTTACTTCATATAATATATTCAAAACAACGTTTTTTCTCTTGTGAAAAAAAAATGATTAATGTTTATCACTCTGCCTTCAAAACTAGCTATGCTGGTCTATGTTGCTGGTTTATTGATATGGTCTTATGGTCTTTTTATATTTTGGACATATCACACTCCTCACATGATTAGCGTTTTTCTCTGTTCAAGGATTTTGGGTACTTTAATTTGTATTTGGAACAACGGACATCGGTACTCTATCTGTTGTTTTACTATTCTACATACTGCTATTTCACTTTCTTATAGATGCCTCGGGCATATCTGGATGCTTTCTCAGATTTGTCGATAATCTCCATGTGGACTGTTACTGGGTTTTATATCAAGTCCCTGTATGTGACATGGGGTATTTTTCTATCACCGTCTAGGGTGGGACTTCCACTTTTCTGGATGGATATTTGGGTTCCAATCTTCAGATGTGAAAATGTAATGGCTTCATGGACTGTTTTACTTCATATAATATATTCAAAACAACGTTTTTTCTCTTGTGAAAAAAAAATGATTAATGTTTATCACTCTGCCTTCAAAACTAGCGATGCTGGTCTATGTTGCTGGTTTATTGATATGGTCTGATGGTCTTTTTATATTTTGGACATATCACACTCCTCACATGATTAGCGTTTTTCTCTGTTCAAGGATTTTGGGTACTTTAATTTGTATTTGGAACAATGGACGTCGGTACTCTATCCGTTGCCTTACTATTCTACATACTGTTATTTCACTTTCTTATAGATGCCTCGGGCATATTTGGATGCTTTCTCAAATTGTCGATAATCTCCATGTGGACCGTTACTGGGTTTTATATCATGTCCCTTCATGTGAAATGGGAATTTTTCTATCATTGTCTGGGGTGGGACTTCCACTTTTTTGAATGGATATTTGGGTTCCAATCTTCAGATGTGAAAATGTGATGAATTCATGGACTATTTTACTTCATATAATATATTCAAAACAACGTTTTTCCTCTTTTAAAGTTTCATTTTTTTTAAAATTAAACCTGCTGTCATTATACTGACGCCTTGTAAGCACCGGAATTGCGACAACTTAAAAACATCGGAAGAGCGACAGTATCAAAACGTCGGACGAGCGACGTTCAAAACGTCAGACCACATTTCGTCGGAATTGCGACAGTTTACAAACGTTGGAAGAACAACATTTGAAACGTCAAACCACATTTCGTCGAAATTGTGACAGTTTACAAATGTCGGAAGAGCGATGTCCAAAACGTTGGACCACATTGCGTCAGAATTGCGACAGTTTAAAAACGTCGGAAGCGCGACGTTCAAAATGTCGAACCACATTTTGTCGGCATTGCGACAGTTTACAAATGTCGGAAGAGCGACGTTCAAAACGTTGGACCACATTTCGTCGGAAGTGCGATAGTTTACAAATGTTGGAAGCGTGACAGTTTGGGAAATGTCGGAAGAGCGACGCTTGTTTGGAAGCAACGGAAAAAGTGTCGATAGTGCGACACTTTTAAGTGCATCGGAATTGCGACGGTATGGAAAACCACGTTTTTCCCATCCTCGAACTGTCACTCTTGCAACAACTATGTGTCGGAATAGCGACGAATTGGACGTCGGAAATTTCGCCAAATTTTCTAGTGCAAGCATGTGGTGTTGTGTACATGAGGTATTGTGTACACATAGTACAAATGGTGCAGTTTACATGTGGAAATTTATACATGTTGTGCAGATGGTGTTGTGTACATGTTGTGTCATGTACACATTGTGCAGGTGGTACTATGTACATGTTGTACATATGGTACTGGTGTACATTTGGTATTGTGTGCATGTCGTAAATGTTGTGTTGTGTACATGCAGTACTACGTATGTGCATTATGTAGTCGTGGTGTCGTGACATGTGTATTATATTTTTTGTACTCTGTGTATGTATATGTATTGTGTTATACACCGAACATAGCTATATATATTGTGTATGTGTTGTACACTGGGTCTACATGTATGTGTCGTGATATATATTAGGTGGTGTCGTACGTTTTTTATGGATGTATGTGTTGTGATGTACATTGTGTATGTGTATGTGATTGAAGAAAACAAAAAGGCATTGGGTGTTTGCTCGGTGTGGAAACTGATTTGGTGTGTGTATGAAAAAGGAAAAGGATAAAGGTAGAAGAGAAGGACCGATTAAAGGATAAGTATTAGTATTTTATTCCAGTTTCATTATGCACGTGGTTTATGATTCTAACTTATGATGGTTACATGTGATCTAGGATTCTAGTTATGTTGTTGTGTGTATATTTCATATGCAGTGATGGGTATAGATGGCACTATGTACATGTTGGATATGCGGTGTTGTGTACGTATTGTACTGTGCACATGATGGATATGCAATGTTGTGTGCATGATTGTACATGTGGTTCTATGTGCATTTGGTGTTGTGTACATGTTGTACATGTGGTTTTTTGTGCAGACCTGGTGTTTTTTACAAGTGTTGTCATGTACATGTCGTGCATGTGGTGTTGTGTACATGTGGTATTGTGTACACATAGTAAAAATGGTGCACTATACATGTGGAAATTTTTACATGTTGTGCAGATGGTGTCGTGTACATGTTGTGTTGTGTACACATTGTGTAGGTGGTACTATGTACATGTTGTACATATGGTACTGGTGTACATTTGGTATTATGTGCATGTCGTAAATGTTGTGTTGTGCACATACAGTGCTACGTATGTGCAATATGTAGTCATGGTGTCATGAAATGTTTATTCATTGTGTTTTACTCTGTGTATGTATATGTATTTTGTTATACACCAAATGTAGGTATATGTATTTCCTATGTGTTGTACACTGGGTCTAGGTGTATATGTTGTGATATATATCAGGTGTAGGTGTATGTATTGTGGTGTTGTACATTTTTTATGGATGTATGTGTTGTGATGTAAATTTCATATATGTATGTGATTGAAGAAAAGAAAAAGGAATTGTGTGTTTTCTCAGTGTGGAAACTGATTTGGTGTGTGTATGAAAAAGGAAAAGGATAAAGGTAGAAGAGAAGGACCGATTAAAGGATAAGTATTAGTATTTTATTTCAGTTTTATTATGCATGTGGTTTATGATTCTAACTTATGATGGTTACATGTGATATAGGATTCTAGTTTATGAGGATTGCATGTGATTCATATTTATATTTATGATGGTTGTGTTTTGAGCTAATGAGATGTGATATGTTTATATATGATGATTTGGTCAATAGCTAGTTTGACTTGTTGTGTCTGGAAGTGAAAATAATTGCAAATGTACCTTATTGACAAGCTACTAATGAGATATGATGTGAATTGATTTTAATTTATTTTGAATCTAATGGAAGTTATGTGCTTGGTAGAAGAGATGATGGAAAATGCCTGATTTGGATGGTTGAAATTAATTGCAAGAATTAGCAGCAACAACGAAAGTAATTGGAACAAGTAACAGTATGTTGGTAAAGAACTTTAGGAGGAGGAGCATTGTGGGACACTGGTACCCAATAGTTTCCATTGATTTCCATGAGCATGCTAAGACCAGTATGATTGTTTTGAGGCAGGGATATGCCTTGGTTTTTCGGCCTTCCAATGTAAGGAAACCTAGATAAGGGATGGATCACCTGTGATAGGGGATGTTGGGGAACTTGGGAGGTGAGCGAATGCATAGAAGAAGATGGCCATATTTCTTGAGGGACTATGTATCAAAGAAGGGAAGGCCAGGGAATTATTTGTTTTGGTCATTAGCATTGCCAGATGGAGTCATATGCAGATTGGGAGTGTGCCCTGAAACAATCAGCTGGTAACTGTTCACTGAGAGGACAAGTGGCACAATATTGTAGCAATGCAAATTTCATGCAAATTTTAATTTGACAGTGGATTGTGGAATTCCTGGGAAGGATGTGAATCCTGGTACTACTTTTGAGGGTGGAGGTGTGAGCCCCTAGATTCCCTTGTTGTGGATGTAGGCATCGTATCCTTTTATTTGTTGGTTAAGGAAATATGTATATGTGTATATTATTGTAAATATTGTAACGAGTTGGATTTATAAAGCTCCATAGACAGTATGGTTATTTGTTGGTTGAATTTTTTTTTCATGTGTATATGTGATTTTCATTGTAAATACCATAATGAATTGTGTTATAAAGCTCCAGTAAACGGTATGATTGTCATGTTTTTAGCAGTGATCATTGTAAATACCTCAACGAGAAGTGTTATAAAGCTCCATAAGCAGTATGATTTGTTTTTCATTGGTATTATAGTTTATAGGTGTCATTGAACACTGAGGACGGTGTTCCCCCAAGGGGGAGGGTTTTGTAACAACCCTTGTTAAATTCCATGTAAAAGAAATATAAGACAAAGGTCATGATACATGTATTTCGAGATGAATGTTGGGAAAAACATCCTAATGGGTGTTCATTTCAGTTATTTTATCTATGGAATTTGGAAAAGGAAATGATAAAGGCTCTGGAAAGGCAAGAGGCATTAATTGGCATTTTATTTATGAAAATAATGGAAAATAGGAGAAAAGGAAGGTGAAATGTCACATGTTGCATGTGAGGAGGAAAATGAAGAAAAATAATGGAAATTGAAGAAAATAGAGGCCTCATTGATAAAAAGGCTTATGAGGATTTGTTCACAGAATTTTCCTAGTTCATTTTTGGAGATATCTCTATATTCTCTCTCTCACTCACTCTTGGACACTTAGATTTTTCTTGGAGCACTTTAGCATTAGATCAAGAAAGTAAAATAAGGAAAAGAAGAAGCAAATATCAAACAAGGAAGAGCATGATCAAGCAACTACAGTGTGATTATAGACATGTATCAAGTTGCATGTATGATTTTATTGCTAGATTTGGCATGAATGATACATGCATGTGTGTATTTGGTTCTCTTGCTATTATTGGAATGGGTTTTGCAAGGCATGATAGTGTTCTTCAGCCTTTCCTTTCCATTTTCAAATATCCATGGTGTGATGGGTTTCTCATTTTTGGGTTGAGTTGGGTTGTTGGATGGATTTGAAACTGAGTTAGGTGGTATATGAATAAGAACACATGTCTATTGATCCCTAAATCGAACTATGCATTATGGTAAATCCACTGGCCTAGTGACCCCTGAACTAGACAATGGGTTATGGTAAAGAAAAATATTTTTCTCCTTAGTGGGCCTGAGAATCCTTGATTGGTGAATGGAAGAATATATGGTAAATCCTAGAGGTGTGTTCCCTCGGTCATGCCTAGTGATCCGGTGGGGATTATGGAAAGTCTAGAGGGTGGAGTCTCAATCAAGCCTAGGAATCCTTGACTGGTGAATGGAAGGATGTATCATAAATCTTGGAGACTGGATTCTTGATTAAGCTAGGGATCCTTAACCATTGTATGATGGGTTGTACTGTAAATACTAGAGAGTAGGAGATAGGAAAATTCCTCACAGTGTAGGTGAAGAAATCCGGTGGCATCCATGCTTGTTTATGGCCTAGTGATCTGATTGGGATTGCTATAAAGCCTAGTTATATCGATGAGGGTGAGTTGGTTTAGCCTCAGGAATCCCTGGTTGATTTTTTGTTATGAGTCCCACATTCATGCTTAGAATATCACACGGGGGTGATTGGCTAAAAGAAATATTTGGTTTAGCAAATCCATGGTGAGGTGGTACAGGGAAGTCCCAAACTTGGTTGGATTTTGCATTCATTAATAAGAGTTTCTTTCCTTAGTATTCTATGTGAAAATTTACTGGTACATATGTGGCATTTATCGTTGTTGTATCCTTTTTATTTTTATTTTTTATATGTTGGTCATGAGTATATTTTATGGCAGTGATGATGTATGGCTCTCATCATGTTTTAATTTGTAAATGAATGAGAAATGAATATATGACCTAATATATGATAATGCAGCTAATGTAATAAGGAATATTCCTCTTATATATTCTCATATAATTATGAGACCCCTATGCTCAGATCTGTTGTTATGACATGTAGAATGCATATTTGTGACATGTTTGGCGAAATTATTATCATGGCTAGTAGGGGCCCAATCAAGTCATTGATCAAATGTTTGCATTGATACCTTTTTCTCAGTGTTATTTATCATTTCTGAATTTTTTATTAAGTTTTGGGTAATGGCCTGAGTTTTGGCCCTAAAAGCGTGGCACAGAATTTGGGTTCGTTGGCATAAAACTAGTTGAAAAATTCCATAGTCATTGGATTTCCCTTGCTATGGGAGAAACTGGAGGCCTACAATCACATGCATGGATTTTCAAGGGAGAAAATTTGGTGTTATATCAATGAAAAGTTAAGTTTCATTAGGGGTTGGTCACTTGGAAAGGTTACTTGTCTCCTGGAGGTTCTATAGCATGTGTGGAAAGTCAATTTGCTTTTTTTATATCGGTTCCACTTCCTTAACTGTAATGGGGAGTTGAATCACATCATAGTAGCCTCTTGTCATATGTTTACCCCAATGGACCTTGTAGCTTGGGTAAATGTGGGAGGAGGGTGTTACATTAAAAGGGTCCATCGCTTGTAATGTTTAAAATAACATACTTTTTCAGCAATGCTAATTACCATAAATTATTAGAGCCTATAGAGTTGAATAAAAAAAGTTGGAAAAACACAGTACAAAATGTAAAACTTTCAAAACCTTTTAAAGAAGAGAATATAAAACATACTTATCTACCATGTCAATTCTTGTATTGATTGAATAAGAAATATTGTAGTTGTAGTTTTCCCCTCGTGGTGAGGTAATCTTATTTATTACTTCCCAATAAGAAATGAAGAATCCTTGTACAAAATAATCAAGAGAATGGTGATTTACAATATATGCTCCATAAATTTCTCAAGTGTATCTTGACAAGGCATAATTAGAGAGATTTGTCATTTCTTAGTTAGGAAAAATAAATTTCCATCTCCAATTATGGATCATGTTTGGATTCAGGAGAGATATTGGGAAAGCAATCTGGTCTAACCTTCCATTCAAAATTATGAAATCATACTAATAATAACTAGACACATAACCTAAGTAAGATAATGTTGTGGTAAAATGACCCTCTTTCAACTACAAATGTAATGAAAAAATTTAGACACTATTAAAATTCCACCATGATCTAAGATCGATACATTGTAGAACGATCCATGGAGGGTTAAAATAAACCTAGTCCTAATAAAATGATCAGTGACTTCCTGTGTCACTATATTCTACTAGTTCCTACAAGATCAAATGATGGCATAACCTAGCTTTTTAGGTTGGGGGTCACTACCCTTAAAAACCCACAACTCAATGCAGACATGATTTTGCAGTAGTTTAAAATATGTTTCCGACTTTCTGGATACTTTTTATTGTGTGGGAAATATGGAGTGTTTTACATGAATTTAATGAAAATTAAATGTATTGGCTAGGCTATAAGATTATCTAGAAATTTTGTACAAATATAAGGCAATTTCATTTTGGACTCAAACTACTTTCTTTCCTCTATATAAAATTCCCATAGTATACCAGCTCACTAGCTTCTGCAGTTATATTTAATCTAAGCAAGACATTCTCGGATTTTGAATTTGAATTCTTTACGAGGTTTTCTTGATATTGTTCAGGGTTTTGTTTGAATAGGATTCTAAAAATATGTTTATTGCAATGATATGGGTTTAGGGCTACATGGTGGTGTGAAGGGTTAAGGTTCAACGAGTAGGAAATATGGTTAAATAGGCATGGGAAGGGTTTTCTAAGCTCTTTATAGGTTTTTGGATTTGTTTTTCCTTATTAGTTTTTTTCTTTGAGAAATATTGTTTTCCATGTCTTTATTTCATATCAAAGTTGTAGCCTGGTTCGTCATGGAGAAAAAATAAGCATGCAGACATTTCCTCTGTGAAAATGGAACAAAACACAAAAATGGAAATGTGGAATTATTGTCTTATTTACTATGTTCCCATGAGCAAAAAATCTAATTGAATCTAAATTTATGGTTTTTTTATAATATTGAGATGGAGTTGAGTTTGATTCCAAATACAAGACATTGGTATAAGTGTTACATTATACAAAAAACATGATAGCACTTGATGAATACATTCATAACAAATATGGTTACCAAAGACAACTAAGGATGGTCCTCAAACAATGTCACACTAGCCCCAAACTGACTTTTTTTGAAGTAGTTATTTTATTTTATCTTCCCATCTGAGCCCCATCTAATGGAAGAAGCCTCTATTTAAATATTAATACATGACCAAATTTTTCCCATGCTTAAAGAACATCGCAGAGAAAGGGAACCAATGACCCTTGAAGCATTTCTTTTCGATTGTACTATTTGTTGTTTGTTGCTATTAATACTGATAATTCACAGGGACTAGATCCATGGAACCTCTAATAATATGAAAATTTTGAATTTGCAAAAGAAAACTCAATTGATGAAATTTCTACATAAATGAACTTCAAAATATCTCTCCCCTTGCTCAATTTATAATAGAACTACCAACCTTAAATCTTAGCATGGAAGCATTTCAATTTTAAAAACAAATCTTAAAATTTCTCAACTAATTATGTGCAAGCGACAACAAACACATAAACCACTACATGTTGTTCACTAGAGGAATAAGCATAGTGAACTCATTGGAATATGCCACGTATAATAGAACATATATGATTCTACACTGATAGCAAGAGACAATGGAGTCTATCACATGTTTGAGCATGTCAACACTCTTACATCTAATATTACTGATCTTAATAAAATTATAGATTAAGGCTTCTAGCTTTTACAAGAAAAATATTAAATCTATATCACAAATTAAATTATGTGTGGAAACACATTGGAAACCAACAAAGATAAAAAAAACCAGGAAATTAAACTCGTTTTTGAATATGCAATATTTATTGGAACTAGAAAAAGCCCTGCTTCATATTTCTTCTTATTTGTATTCCTGTTGAAGTATGATTTTAGGAAAACATAAAACCTTCACTCCTTTGACTTGAGGTCTTGCACATCTTAATGTAGAACATAAAAACTTCACCTCTTTGACTAGAGGTCTCCCAAATGTTAATCCTTTGAATTTTCAGCCTTAGTGCTATTATGAAATAGAATATAAAAATATAATGGAAATATTACAATATTTCAATTTCTAACAACCCAATATTCTAGGAAATGTAAGGAGAAGAGATAATGAACTATTTTGATAAGTTTCATCCCTCTGTGGCACCTTATACATATCTGAAAATTAAATTTTACAAATAGTTATAACAACTCTAAATAAATAGATATAAAAGTAGCAAAATAGCCCTCAGATCCTTCAATCATTAAAATTACTCAGTATTTTTTTTTACTTATGTCGAATCATAAAAAAATATGTGACTGGAAACTACAAATAACAATACATGAAGAACATATATGGCTGAAAATTAAACTTGGAAATTGAACAAGGTTTAGAAAACTGAAAAAATTGTTAATATGCTCAAGATGAAAGTAAATTCCATAGCCTTCTCTAAATGCTATTGAAAATCCACTATCTCTCCAAAACCTTAGCTAGGGAAAACAATGAAACCCTAGATCAAATAAGGATCTATAATTTGAAAGAATCACTCGAAAAAGTCCTCCAAGGAAAGATGTTCTCTTCCTTTCTTTTTTTTCTAGCAATATATCTTTGGTTTTTATCAAAAAACCATAATATGAAACCTCTAAGATATATACCTAAATTCTAGACTTCCAAGATGCTTCAAAATGATCCAAAAGGACCAATAAACCCTAAAAACTCCAAGAGATAGAGAGAGATTAAGTAGAAGTGAAGGCCAAGAGAGAGGAAAAATATTATCATGCACTATTTGCGAAGATAAAATCTCCAAACAAGATTGAAATAAGAATTAACACATTTTTTTATAATGATCATCTTTCAACATCTTTTTTATAATAGAAAATCCTAGTTATAACAACAATATCCAACAAACACTTCTTCCTTCCAAACATTGTTTCTCCTATGGTTCCTCATGAATTGCAACTTATGTGTCCTTGAGCCAACCCTAAGCATCCAAACAATAATCCAAGCTATCCCATGCTATCTAGGGCTTGATCTCTCCTCAAGGATGCATAATTCTCATCCTCCTAAGTAGGATGTGTTACCAGAAAATCTAGAAACCATTTTAGAGGGAAACCCTACAAGACAAGAGCTATAAAAAGTGCTCACAATGGGGTAGAGGCCCAATATCACCTAAGCTAAAACCCCCTACTATTTACAAACTTTCAATGATGGGAGGAATCCCGATAGGACGAATATCACTTAAAATATATATGTTAGGTATAAAGAAGAAATTTATCAAGCTAGAGATCATTCAATGGAGAGGCTCAATAATGGTTTAGATCTTTGAAGGAAGACAAATTATCTCTAAGAAAAGCCTTAGAAATAATGGTTCGATACCTATATTTTTAAGGTTTTTAGATGGATAATTCACAAGAGTAAAAAAAAAAAGATAAAGGTTTTATTGCAAATATAATTAGCTATTTCAAGTCTAATGAAACCCTCAAGAAAGTCCTCAAGTTGAGGGAGAAGAAACTGGGGTTCCCCTCTTAAGGCAATACTTAGGGCAAGAGATTTTATGTATAAAATTTTTGTGGATTCCCACCAAAATGATAGGTCATCTAGCCAAGACCTACCTCTTGATGTTAAGCTTGTGAATTCACCAAAAACCCCCCTCCCTAAAATTTTTCTCCAAGCCCCATTTTTTCTCTCTAGACCTAGAAGGACCGAAATTAAGGGGATAATTTTAGGAAGAAAAGTTTGGGATGATCCCCAAAGACATTGAATAGTTCCTTTTACTTTAAGAATATGGATTCATCATTGTAAGAGATAAGCCAATTTTTTTGCTAATGAGGACGAAATTTGATTCCTATGTATCATAATTCCAACATTTACCCACTCAATGATGAATGGAATTTTATGGAGAGTTCTAAGAATTCTCCACTCAAAAAATTCATTACATGTTATACAATAAGTAACATATGAAATTATCAACTCGATAGAATTTAAAATTTATTTTCAACCAATTAGGGCACAATCAAGCATAATATAGAAGCAACAATTCCATACATTAGACAAATTCAAAATGATAATCTTCACAATAGGCACTTACAAGATAATATGTAGTATATCAATCCATTCAAAAAATAAATAGCTCCAAATGAAATCCAAAATATCTTTCAAATATCAAAATGCATTCCAAGAATCTCAAATAGCCAAGAAGGAACAAGTGTGAATTCTCTTATGAGGTCCAAATTCTTCAAGTGATGATGATGAGAGAGTGAAATGAGTTCCTTCTTATTTACATGTGTCTAATGATCTCTAATTTAGCCTAAAATCCCATCGAAGTTGTAAAATTATGGGAAAAACTAAGTGAGGTTACAAGCCAACCTCATAGAAAATGTAAAACATAAGAAACTATAAAAAGTATGATGTAGATTTTCAACTTCTCATGAATTTTTAATCAAAATAACAAGACACAAGCCTACCCTATTATTTTGGAGGCATTATTTTGCAATTTATATTAGAAATTTCAGACATGTGAATACAAATCACACACATGCAACAAGTATTTTTATATAGGGAAAGAAATCTTATAAAAATCCCAATGCCTCTTGCATTAATCAATTGAATAGAGATGTAATACAATTTCTTTTCTCAATTAATCTCACCCTGCAAGTGCGAGACCTATCTCTCTACTTACTAAAGACCTCTAACCCACACATAGTCAATTTATGCATTGGCTTGAGCTCTTATCTCCTTTCACTGTTACTTGGAGAATTATCCCCATTTTTTAGTATTTTTCCTCCAATTGATTGCACAATTCCTTTAGGTTAATCATCTAATTGCATGCAACACTTGTACACTCAGAATTAGTCTACAACTAATGGTACACTACCTTGGAATCTCCATCTCAACTGGGTAACTCAAATTCTCTGCATGTAATAGCTATTTTTGGTGGATTTATCAGTTAACTGGATGATCATTGAGTTTAACTAAAGTCCCATTGCACAACTTGAACCTCCACCAGTTCTTCTAACAATTGGAACTAGTTTATTTGAAAACAACCTTAGATAATTGACCTTAATTTCTACAAATTAGCAATCACACATGCTAAACTAAACTCTAACTCCTCCAACACGAATTTACTGAGTAAACCTAGTGACACAAGACATGTCACAAAAGATAACATCATCCAAGTTTTCTCCTGATGTGGAAATTCAAATTTTCTCAATTTAATAAAGGCAAAATAAAATTGAGAATTTATTGCTTCATTTTTCAATATAAATATCCCACAAAATAAGTCAAAATTCTAATGTCATGCATGTGTATGCCCTTTTAGGGCACACATTAGGCTCCTATAGTGCCAATTCGAGTGCAGAGAACTCCAAAACTTCAGATCTAGGGGTTGTCCCCCAAATCTCCATAACAATCATCACATGGACCCAAATTTTCTGTTTGGGGCACAAAATGAATCTAAATGGCCTCTAGATGTTAGAATAAGTTGGTTTTTCTCCAACATTAAAGGATTAGAGGATGGTGCTAGCCTTCCCACATCTCAAGTGGTAAGAAAAAACTCATCTAGGCCTCAGATCACTTGCCAAAACTTATATATATTGCTAATATGGTTACGGGCATGTTGGTCCAAATGAACCATCTCATGAATAATGTGGGGAAAGGAACAAACTTTTGGGGTGCTGCAGGATCCCATGGAATGGAATGATTCTCTGCAAGTGATAAGAGTCCCATGGCTCTCAATTATTCAAATGTAGGGTGTCATAATTCTACTCTAGTGGACCTGAGCCCTAGTTAAGTTGCCTAGAGCGTGATGAAAACCACCTTCCAATCACACACAATGTACAGTAACGCATATTCACCATTAGGTACAGTTAATAATTTGTGCATCTAATTGAACCAAGTACATTAGTAAAAGGAAAATTGAGACTTCATATGGAGCTTCTCTTCCAAATTTGGGGCTTTGATAACGTAACAATGTTGCTTCTATTTTTTAAAAACGAAATTACAAATATTATGACTTGGAAGGAAATATCCTACCTTGTTCTAAATTTTTATATTCTTTAGTCATTTTGTATTGTTTCTTGTATCTCTTTTTTGATCTCAATGTTTTCTAGCACTCCTTGAAGCATATCTCTTTTATCTTTGGACAAGCTCTGGCCAACGCTCATGGCGCACCTCACATTTGAAAGGAATGATCACTCTTCAACTATTTAATCATCCTTGTTCAAGTGTGCTCTATGAGTTTAAGACTTACAATAGTAGGTAGTTCATTCTCTATCCTTAATCTAGATGGGCACTACATGTATCATAGCAATAATATTCCTTTCCTTGTTTGTTTGAAAATACTTGAGATTAATTTTTTGAATGAATTTCCAATTGCTACAAATATAATATTGTATCATCATGCAAAAAAAAATTGGTGTCATAATATGCACTTTGTTTCTAAAAAAATGGGCATATATATGTGTGTGTGTGTGTGTGTATAATGTGTCACATGTGTCTTCTTCTTGGGGTTGTCTAATCCTGTGTTGAATATTTGTACTTTTGTTCCCTTGTATCATGTGAATTAAAGCTGAAGATTAATTTTGGCAAGAAAATAATCTTTTTCCACTAAAACAAGGTGACTCATCTTGAGATATATTTGACATCTAAACTTAGCATTGATTGGTTGATGTAAGGCACAATTATTATGTTTATCTATGCTATTTTAATTCAATGTTTGAAATCTCGAACAAGGTACATCACTTATGGGACCTTTTTCAGTCTGAATGTTAATAAAGGTAGGACCATTAATCTAGACAATCATTTCAGAGTGTTTTTTGCATTCTCAGAAAAGGAAAGACACTCCTGTTCTTGACATATTGCAGTCATTTTTCATCTTTATAACAAAAATAGGAGGGTGCCCATGAGGTAGAAGTGATTCTAGCTTGAAATTGATTAATTTTGGCAAGAAAATAATATTTTTCCACTAAAACAAGGTGACTCATCTTGAGATATATTTGACATCTAAACTTAGCATTGATTGGTTGATGTAAGGCACAATTATTCTGTTTATCTATGCTATTTTAATTCAATGTTTGAAATCTCGAACAGGGTACATCACTTATGGGACCTTTTTCAGTCTGAATGTTAATAAAGGTAGGACCATTAATGTAGACAATCATTTCAGAGTGTTTTCTGCATTCTCAAAAAAGGAAAGACACTCCTGTTCTTGACATATTGTAGTCATTTTTCATCTTTATAACAAAAATAGGAGGGTGCCCATAAGGTAGAAGTGATTCTAGCTTTACCCTTCTTTGAGATCAACAATTGACTAACAATGAATGCATAACCATTTCAATTTCTTGACATGTTGGAATATGAATCAATGAATGATTTGATTGTAGATATTTTCGGTGCATGATTGTTAATAGAAGGGCACACTTTTTGGTCTATCTTTAGTGGTTTTCATATTTATTTACTTAGATTTTATTTCTTATGTATGTACTATTTAGGTATGTTTTCACCCTCATAACAAAATTGATGAGGGTGTTTTCCTAGTAGTTCAATTTATTTCCATCTTAGAACAACAACTTGAGAGCACACTATTGGTGGAGGGTTTTTACATAATTGAGCTCTATTTGAAATCAATGTTAAATAATGAATTCCATGTAGTTTTAACTTAAATTATGATTTGCATATGTATCGGTTTCTATTCATGGCATGAAGGGTGATCTCTTGTGGCAATTTTGTTGTTATGATGGAAAAATCTGCACATATCATTATTTTACTCCAGATCGGAATTTTACATGGAGAAGTGTTACTAATTTAAAGATACTTTTAATTATTAATCATTTATTTTGGAGAACTCATGGCAAGAAGGATATTGATATATAACATACATCTTTGTGGGCTATGTCTTTCCATCCATTCTTCCTTCTACTTCTAAAATATTATGCATTAGAATTGTCATATTGGAGTTGTCATGCTTCCATTTTTTTCTATAGATTTTATCTTTAGTAATTGGAATGCATACAAGAAAGATGCCCATGTATTTATATCTTTCAGGATTCTTGGTTATTAAACATTTTGGTGCATGTGTTGTCCAAGATTTCAGAAATTGTTTATGACAAATTTGGAAATATAAGATATTTGTTTGGTGGTTTGGTTCTTTGTTTCTTGTAAATTTTGAGCAAGGATTTTTATGGTTTCTAAGAATATGTAGGATAATTGAATTTGTTTGTTTAATCATTTTTGGTGAAAGTAAGAGGATATTCCTTTTTTCCAAATCTTTTCTTCTTCCTTCATTTTATTCTTATTTTTCTCACATGTACACCAGTTGACTGCATAGCCCTTCAAGCAAGCACTGATTGACATAAAAAAATATTATATGGCATATATCCACTAACATAAAAAAATCTTATATTGAATATATCCACTTCTTGTTGGTTTAAAGATAAATCAACCATTTTAAAATCTTTTCTTCTTCCTTCATTTTTTTTTCTCACATGTACACTGGTTGACTGTATAACCCTTCCAACAGGCACTAATTGACAGAACAAAATGTTATATGGAGTATGTCCACTTCTTGTTGGTTTAAAGATGAATCTACCATTTTGAAGGTATAATCATCACAAATCTGTAATTTGTATAGGAAGACATGCAAAGTTTTTTCTGTTGGTTTTGTGAATTTTATGAAATATCTCATCCTTGTGCCACCAACTCGTGAGGTAAAAATTCATACTTGATTTATTTTGTTTGTTGATTTAACTATTTTGAACCTGATTTAGCTGGGGATACTCCCTAGTGATAACACAAACTAGCTCCATTTGATCCCTTAGAACACCTCACATGGAGAGAAATGTCTAGTGATAACACATCCATAAATGAGATTCTCTTTTGACTCAGGGTATTGATATGCAATTTACAAATGTGGGATGGATCAATAAATTAATATATGTCATTTCCTTGTTTTCCATAATTTCAAGTGGCATTTCTTTTACCCACCCCTGTTTTAGAAACCACAAACATTTCCCCATTCAATTAGCATATATCAAATTTATATGTCCCTTACTATTGATGATATCTCATTTATATACTTCATTTAAGATGTTTAAAATTTATCACAAAAAAAGTTTCAAGACCCTAGTTGTTTTATTCTCCATTCTTTTGGAATTGGTCTATATAAAAAAAAATTGTATGTTTTTAGGAACCATATAAAGTGAAAAGTTTAGTAGTTGAATTTAGAGGTTGAGAATGTATAACAAATTAATACATTTTGTATTTGGAAGTAGGAAGTAAAATAATTCCAGTTTTTCTTTTACTTAGTTTGAGTTGTTTTTTTCTATTTTAGGAAGGTGGTTTTATTTGGATATGACATATATTACTGAAAAAATAATTGCTATGGGATTTACTACTGGAAATATCAGTTTTGGTGTTTTTGGATATGTGGAGGTAACATTAAAATATCTGAATCCTTTGAATTATTTTTCTGTACTATGTAAACTATTGAGTTATAGTGTTCATCCTTTCAAGTATTCTGGTGAATACATATTCCAACCATTGTGAGTTATTTTGCATCTTCGTTAAAAGTCAATCTATGTACATTATCATGAAGTGGATTTATCAGAATCATATGAAAAAGGTTATGACATTTTTTTAAAATCATCACAAGGTAATTGGCATGATGTACCCATATTTTTATGTGTTTATTTCAAGGGACATTAGTATTTGGTGTGTTCGATAAGATGGTATAGCTTGTTTAGATTCACATACAAGTCTCTTATATTTTCAATCTATTTGTGTCTTGGGATGTTCATTATTTTTCCAACAAAGACAAAATTTATGCTTTAGATTTTCATCTGGTTTGCAGGATTGGTACATTTTTATCCATAGTGCAGGATTGGTATCTATAAGAAAAAATGATGTAAATGCATATCCTAAATCTTAAATCAACTTTGTATATAATTTTACCTAAAACTCTAGAATATAGTTTCATATTGAATAATTCAAGAATATTGTCATTGCTCAAAGCTAAAAGAAAAAACTAAATGAGCTAACTAAAAGGAATGCAATAGAATTTCCTCATAAAGTTATCGTAAAATGAGTGGTCAACATGAGAATGATGACCTTAAGATTGTTCCCAACCCTTGGGATTATTAATTTACCTCTAGATGACCTATTTAAACTTATATTGGTTTTCACTTGCAGATTGATAGGAAAAAATATAAATAATACATGATGGATTGAGTAAAAATATTTGTCATGTTATATGAGTGGGGATGGGAGAAGATAAGTTTGAATGAGAAAATTTATGTGGCATTCATTGATGTTCATGAGAAAAGTTTGTATGGAGCCCTATTAGTGCACAACATGAACTTTCACAATTGAGTTATGAAGGATAGTTAACATACTTACCAGGATTCATAAGTGTGTCTTTCACAATGATTTTGAGTGGTGTTTTTAAATATGGGTCATCTGTTTGACATTGATTTCTATTGCATATTAACTTTGCTACAAATTTTAATCTGATATGATTTTCAGATAAGCTAAAATTGATCCAACATTATGATATTCATTAGGATTTTGTTGGTGCAAGGACAAAGGAGTTGATTTCCGATTTAAACCTACCAAAACAAATTGTTTCTTTTTCTTTCAGCAACATTGTGTGCACTCTTATCTCATTTTTCTTCAGTGATCTCAAAATTTCTATGTGATGATGGTTTTGCATTCATAATTTCTACCATGAAATAATTTCTCCGTAGTTATGAGGTGTAGATTCAAGGTTTTATGGAAGGGCCTTGAATTCTAATATGGGACATATTGCATGCTTTTTTGTTCCTACTTCTATGAAGCATCATCGAACCAATATTATAGTATATGTATTATGTTTTTATTTTTAATGGAACAAGATTTGATGTGTTTTTTTTTTTTGCACAATATCTGGTTCATTAATGTGCTATTTAACATCATTCAAATTATTATCTTGTATGATGATCCACCTAGTTATGGAGAACTAGGAGATAACTGATAATTTATATTCAAATTGTAATCTAGTTGAATGAAAGGGACTCAACATTTTATTTTTTTATTTTATTTTTTATTTTTTTTATTGGCTTCCACTTATCACAATGATTCTAGCATGCCTAACTCTCTATCTAGGAGTGAATGCAAAAAAAAAAAAATCTTCCTAGAATCCTTTCGCGAAGAGGCCTAGGGTGAGGGGTATATATTCTACCAAAGATACCCACAACTTGCACTGCCCCCAACTACTACTAAAAGTACTGGTGTACAACTAACATGAGCACAAGCAAAAGAAAAAGCACCTCATTGGAGAGACTTACAAATTGGTGGGTGTATTAACAAGATCCCACTTTCACCTACTTTGCAAGCTAATATTTACAAAATTCTACCTATCCTTGAATCTCATAAATTCTTAGTTTTCATTTTCAAAAATAGAAGTTGTTGTTTTTCTCTAGAAAAGTAGCTCCTTAAACATATTTATTTCTCTAGATTTCCAAGTGTTGGTGTTCATGCTTTCTTGCCAAGGGATGTAGGATGTCAAGAGACTCAAGTTGTAACATCATCCTTTATTAAATTTTTAAGTATCTATGGAAGGATTCTTGTGGAATTGGGGGGAAATGGGGTGAACTTGACAAGAAAGGGCTTGTTCTATGAATGGATTTTTGTTGTAATAGATGAATATATGAACATAATATGACGTTACTCACAAGTTAATGTTAAACATGCATAAGATATTAAAAAGAGATTTTTTTTTGTCTTTGCAAGTGACCAAAAAGGGTCAATGATACTAGAAAGTACACAAGTCAAAATAGAAATGTGGGAGTGCCAAAGGCAACTCATATATGTAGAAAATAGTAAAAATAAAAATAGAGACTATAAAAGCGTAAAATTAGAAGGTAATACCAATGAGGAACAAAGATAATTATATCATTATGTAAGAGGAAGAAAATTATAAGAGAAGGAAGCGATTGTTTTGCACTGGAAGTAGAAGTGGAGGGGATATCATCATCATCAATCATAATGAAGGTCCTAATTTAGAGTCTAAGAAGATCATATAGGGAGTGGCTAGCACTAAGAGGACTGAAGAGAGAAATCTAATGATGGGAACTTAGCTGACATATTTGGAATGGGATAATTCCAAGAACAAGATCACCATGCTGAGGTGAATTGTATATTTAGTAAGTCATAAAAGGAATGTTTCCAAATAAAATTTTGGATTTTTCTGTGCATTTCTACCATTTTTTAATGGATGTTCATACCCATTACCAAATCCTTATCTTAAATTCAATGCTCTTATTTCATTGTATATTACTCACTACTAGATTCAATGATTAGCTTGAACTTTGGAAATTAGGGTTCCTATCATGAGATTAAAAAGTACCTTAAGGTGCCTAGCTAGTGTAAGTACAATGTTTGGAGGCAAATAATGAAAAATGAAATCTAGAAACAACTCTATCAACCAAGAGCTTGTGTGTGTGGCTTTTGCTACCTAGGTAGTTAATTTTGAAAATTTGACCAAAAATTTTTGGTATGGTCCATCATGGAATATTACATATGAGAAATGCATTAAAATATTAGAGCACTTGATTATCCATTATGAATATGACTAGGAGACCTGAACGAAGCTTGTCATGTACCTGAATTTAGATCCAAACGAATTTTATTTATCAAGAAAATACAAGGCTTTATATTAGACATGGATATATATTCACCCTTATAGCCTTAAATATATGCATATTTCCATGATGTTCTTAATACTATCACACAAAATATCTTTGACCTCATTGTGATTTCCAAAAATAACGCCCTTTTTGTTCAAAAAATGCATATTATTGTTTGGACTTGTTTGTTTATTTTCTTTTTTTCCCCTTTGAAGTATAACCGAGATACTCCAGTCCCATTAACTTAAGTTTGGTTACTAGCGAACACTGATATCAAAATTCCAATTGCATATATAAACAATTTATTTAAATAATAAAAGATTGCATTAAATATTAAAAAAATGGTTTTGATCTAGTTAATCAAATAAAGCTAAAAAATGCTCCACCCTCACCAACCAATCTATAAATAATTGATTCTAAGGATTTAAAATATTTCCAATGTGTTGAAACTCCATATGGTGTTTTCATAAGTCATCCTTTTTTAATTACACAATTTTCATACTACATATTTAAAACACTGATATGAAACTACAATGAATATGAATACCAGAATCAACTAGAGAGTCTTCACTGACACAACCTTACCTGACTAAGGAGGATTAAACTTCTAGTTAGGACCAACCCAATAAGGCCTTTCAAAACCAACCTTGTGAAGATTTAACCTTTTAATAAGGATTGCATGTAAACTAAAATGGATCATTGAATTACACTGGGTTCATATAGTTATAATCTCATATAATCCTAAGAGAGAAATTTTTATGTAGAATTACATGTCTCATTTATGTTATTTGACTAGTTTCTCAGGATCAAAATAAAAAGGGAACCCTTTGTGTTGGACATCCTACTTTAAGGGAGGTTGAAGATGTAGTGAAAATGATAGTATAGAGTACAACTAGTTAAGGATAAACATATTTTTAATTTTTGGACTCACAAAGGAGAGACAAGGCCAAGATTCAACCAATCAATCATTATGTTAGTATGAGTTTTACTTCCTCTAGACCTTAAGTAACATGTGATATGTAGGCATGTTACCCACCCAGATGTAAGGGTAACCTGTTGAGAAATGTAACTAGTGTTATACAGATTCTACGATTGTGGAAAGAAGTGTCTTCCTAGACACGATGGATTAGTTTAGGAAAATATAAAGAGAAATTAGTTATTGTTTTCTTAAAGTAGATAGATAATGGAATAAATCCTACCTATGATTTGACGTATGTTTCACTCCTTTATTGGCTTGAATGCTCTAATCCTTCTGGTCGCCAAAATTAGAACTTGCATAATCAAACAACACAAGCTAAAGATCTATGGTATCTATGTGGCATCATCTAAATACTTCATTTAATGGATAAAAATGGCATCAAAATACATGAAATCATAAAATCTCATATAGGAAAATAAGGAACCCTTTGCATTAATATAAATGGAAGGAGTTATAACTAGAAATAGGAGTTGATCTTGTAGAAGAGCTCCTCCAAGATGAATTTTTCTTCGTTTTCACAAAGTGCACCTATAATCACCCTAATGCATGGAATTTTAACTATTTACAATAGAAACATAAGGGTATAGCTATATCTCTAAAGGCCAACCCCTATCTTCTGGATGGCTACAAATACATAGGAAAGGGGAATAAGTTGGGAGCTCTGAACTAATTACCAATCAAGTATTTGAGATCCACTCTTGATGGGAGGATGGGATCAAAGAATAAAATATGGAAAATAACAAGTAGGATAGGATATCATATGAATGTTTTGTCTGAGATAAATGGAATCTTCCAGAAAAAACAGGCTTCCATAATTTCTCTCTTTTTCCTGAATTTATAGAACCAACACAAGTGCATAGTGGTGAAACATGTAGGTGATCAACACAGGCCGAAATAGATAAACATGTAGGTGAACGTTGTCCAATAGGAGGCCAGGGAGTGTTGGTCCTTAAAATGACTGAAACAAGGTGTTTTAAGGCTAAAAATCTGGGATATCAGAGTGTCATGCATATGGATTTGTCTTATGATGATGTCAAGGGATAAAAGGATGTTGATTGATCTAATTTGTAGGATGAATGATCATATGTGACAAAATGGCCTATACCATATTGGCCCCTAAAGAACAAAGTCAAGAATAGTGACTAGTGAATGAAGTGCTTTACCTTGTGACAAGTCAAGATCAAGAACAACCAATGAGATTGTCATATGTTATAATACATTTACATCGTGATATATTTTCTGAGGGAGGCATACCCGTACTTAGCACATAAGCTAACATTACATGCATAATGATCAAAATACATGTCCACTACTAAAAAATAGTGGACCTATGGCTAGATGAATTTCCATATGACCATAGCCAGCATACATTTTGATCTTGTATTTATCCTAGAATCGCATCCCGGATAGATGAAACTAGATATGATGCTTTCTATCTCGTTCACATGGTTGTCCAATATACGAGTGTAACCATGTGAATCAATGATATGGAGTCAAACATGGTGTTGTGCAGGAAAATCCCCTCTGTGGACAGAGGCGATCCCTCTAGCCCTAGGGTGGGTCTAACAACAAGGGAACATGCTGGTTTCTAAATTCCTATTTCATAAATGAAATGTAGATTGGAATAGATGTCCTACCTCAATCCAATTCTCTTGATGTAGTACGTTGCATTTTTCCCTCGATCTTTGTTCTTAAAGCCTTGCACTCCATTGGTAGTGATATTCATACACCTGCACAAAGATCAAGAAAAAACTAAAAGCATACAAGCATACATATTTTTTTACGACTATATAAGTAGTCAAGGAGAGTAAGAAACTTTGAATATTAACATAGACAAAGGTGGAACTAGAAATCAGTCATGTCATATTAAGGTTTAAAAGGGAGTTTACAACATGTGCCTTGATGCTATAGACCTCCTTTAATGGGTTCAGTGGGGTACATCTCCAAAGAATTCATTCATCGATTGGCTCAAAGAGGCAAAAGGCTCAAACTCTTTCTCACAACTATGGACTATTCTCTGCTATCTTATGCACACCAGCGCTTGGTCTCTTCTAGCTAGAAAAATCAATGGGATGAAGGGAATTTATAGAAGTGGAGGAAGAGCTTTGGTATCCACTTATGGTGGAGGAATGGTCTATCCCTTTGGGAAGTTTCATTTTTTTAGGAACTAGAAGGCTAAAGGGAGAAATGCGACCACATCTAGTTGAACAAACATCCATGATTCCGCTCATGAAGCTGTTAGATCTTAGAAGCTTCATTTCCATATTTAGAAAACCTTCCAAAAGTAGCTCGACACGGGGGATCTTCAGAGACAAAGCAACCATGGCACCAAGCCTAGTGAAAATCTGGCCATGGGCACGAGGACATAACTACACCACAACGCCAACCCAAAATTTAATTGTTTTAAGGGTCTACTTCAAGAATGGTCCACAAAGATTTTTTTTCTTGGCAGGTTAAAGGATGTAATGACATTCATTATGATGTGTGATAGTACACAGGGGTCACTATGATGGTCCTCCAGTATTCAAAATAGGGAATGCAGGGACGGTGACAAAATGTTGTGTAACATATGCCCCCTAAAGCATGAAGTCCCAAAGAGAGGGAGGGGTGAAGTGATTTACAAGAAAATACCCAAACCTAAGTGTCATCATCGGAGGACCTACAAGATCAACTACAACTAATATCTCGGATACATGAATATAAGGTATGGGTGCATCCATGCATAATAGAGAACTGTAATAAGATCCATGGTATGGACAGAACCATCAAGTGAGAAGGATCATAAATTAGACTCAAGTATGGTTGCAGCCATCCAATTAGAAGAATCATGTTTACAATCATGACAAACCAAATCATCTCGCAGCATGGATTTCATCGACAAAACCTAGGGTCTTGTGTTTCGTCCCGACCTAAACAAGTAAAAATTCAGGCATGTGAATGAATGACCTAAGTCGAACATGCAGGAAATTCACTTGATTACCAGCCGATGATGGAATATGTTAACAAGCGTGAGATAAACCACCAATAATGATAATGGATCTCAAGGTACTACTAGTACAACCCACGAAATGTGAAAAATGAACTGGAGTCTAACATCTGTGAAATCACCCGATCGAAGGTCAACGATGAGAACCTATCATTGAATGTGAATATCTTGCATTGAAGCATGCAAGCTCTAATTTACTAGAAGGGAGTCTCAGGATGAGCTTCCTGGATAATGAGCTGAAATCGACAGGAAGTGATTGGTCGAAGGAGGGCCATAATGTTTCCCACATCATCGACCTGAGACAGAGGAATAAGATGATAGTGAATCAAGATTGAACTGAGGACTAGGGGTTGAAAACTATAGAAGGGACTTCTCTAAAGCATATTGGCGACATGACTCCAGAATTTGGTATCATTTTACATCAAGGGATCTGAGGTCATGGTGACGGGGTAAAGAGTAGATGAGAGGTCAAAACAAATAACCAAAACACATGGAAGAAAAATGATGAGTGTGGGATGTCCCCAACGTGACACCAACTGTAGACAAGTTTCATGTTCAAGAGAAACATACTACCGACGCAACTGAAAAATAGATACATTTCTCCCCACCATTTCTAGTGAGTACCCTAATTATTTTTGGAAACAAGATTTAAGGGGATATCATATGCTTTTCATGTAATTTTTTCCTTCGGATAAATTCATTCTAGTACATTTTATGAGCCCTAGGAAGTAGGAACTCAATAATGTCACAGTGACCACTCCAATGTCATTTATATTTAACGAGTCTAACAAAGGGGGAACCTAGCGTATTTTTATGTTTAGAGAGTTTTAAAAGAGACGAAAAAGAAAACTCCAGAATGTCCCTTTTCGTACGTAGTCTCTTAGATTCGAAAAGGTAGAAAACAATATCTGAGAGAACCTCTTAGCCACGTTCGAGTAAGGTATTCCTTTTTTGTAAATAATATGTCGCAACCTAAAAAAGGGATAAACGTATACTAGGTAGATGACGTTTCATAGCCTTTAGTGAGTTGAAAATGATATGAGCTCGACGATATTTTCATATTTTGAGAGTCAAAAAAGAGATGAAAGATAACTCTAGGGGTTTACTTTTTCGTGTTTTCACCGAGTCCCAAAAATTAATAAAATACAACTCGTTTCCTCATCGTTGCCAATTTTAGGACCTGTTGCTGCACAAGAAACACACGTAAAAACCATTTTTGAGAAAAATAATAAAAAATAACCAAATATGTGTCCAAAAACATAATTAGGGTTAGAAAGGTTATAAAATAACTTAATAGTAAAAAAAATCACTTTTACCTTTTCACCTTCTTGCCAGCACTTTCATTGGTTTTTACTGTGAATTTTGGGAGCTGACTGCAGGCAATCTAGGAGGCCATCGATGAATCCGCTTCTTCTAGATAAGATCCATGAACTTCCCCTGCAATTTCATACATTTTTATATGTTTTCATGCTTTGATAAATTTTGTTAAAGGGTTTTAAAAACTCATGCCTGTGGTGATCGGGGCAGGTTCTTGGTGTGGAGCTGCACTTAAAATAGCTGCACCGAATGCTGCACATAAATTTTTGAAAGTATTTTCCCAAAACACTTGTCAAAATCGATTCAATTTATAGAAATGTGGCTTATGGAATCCTGCATTTTGTTTTGTAGGAAGAATCAACAGTTGTGATGGCAATAGAATGGAAAGAGTGGGAGCATGGGGTAGAAAATGCACATGCCATAGAGGAAAATGCATGCTTAGATGCTCTGAAGAACTAGGGGCTCCTTAAAATTTTCATGACCCCACGTCTTAGAGCTCAATTAGAGCTGTTGCACTACTTGATCACTATATGGGACATTGACCAAGAGAAATTCATCATCCGTGACCAAGAATTGGAGATAGAAGTCTCTGATATCTACTTCTTGATAGTATTTCTGCATAGGGGAGAGAGAGCATGAATGACAGGTACTCATATCCTTGGAGAGAGCGTGGCCATGTTGATAGAGAGAGATTGTACTTGAGCAAGGAAAGCACACAAGAGCAGTAAACTAGACATCTAGACAGTGCCCGACTTGCCTTTGAGGGTCGTGTTGCATACCATTACTGGGGCTGCTCAATCTTAGGCTCCCCATGAAGCCACACAGACTCAACTCCAATTAGTCATAGATTGCATGTCTTCGAAAATCTTCAATTGGGTAGAAGTGGTGGTGATCAACCTAAAATGTCAGCTGACCACGTGTTAAAACGATAAGCTAGAGAAGTTTGGGTATGGGTCCTTCTTGATACAATTCATCTTGGAGCAGTTACTGATATTCCAATGTGAGGAGGTAGTTGTGCCTAGGCCACCATCACAAGAGCCATAGATGGTCCTTTGGGCTGAGTTGATGCCATGATTAGGGGGTGTGTAACATATGTCGTGGAGACCAGAGTTCTTTGATTGGTTGAGCTGATAACTCATCATGGTGGAGGATTGGCCATATACCAGTACCGATTTCAGGGGTGATATGGATCTTCCACTTCTGGAAGGGGACAACTGGGACAAGGACAGAGGTAAAAACTCATTTTTTTGGATTTTTATAAGTATTATGATTTTTATTTTATTTTTATATATATGTGTTCTGATATTTTCTCATGTATTTCATATTTTAGACCAGAGAGACCTGCGAGTATGTCTTCAATATCTCAGAGGGTCCAATGAGAGTTCAAAGTGGCCCCTCATGGTGAGGGAAGTGATGGTGAGGAATAAATTTCACGTAACTTGGAGGGACTCATAAGCGGGATCCCGAAGTATGTGAGATTTGAGGACATTCATTGTCCTTACTAGCGACACACTACGAGGGTTTCTAACCGCCGTCATTGACTACTGAGACGTGTCATACAGGAAGTGACGTGTTATCATGAGCACCATGTTGATTAGCCTCCTAGGTTTTATTCCTACATTTTTTGAGAGACATGGCATCTCAGGATGTAACTGAAACACATACATATTTTTTGACCTATGATGTACAAGCTGATGTAAACAATTGGTATATATATATATATATATATATATATGCATGCTTATTTTCCTATCTAAATCTTACTATGTGATGATGATTTATTTTACAAATTTTTCAAATGTCTATATAATACAAGATTAGATACTGCATCAGTTAAAGTATTCATTCTTCTGGGAATATGTTGATATGTAATATAATCAAAATTACTTTCTAACAAGAGAACATATAAATAAATCCTTAAAATCTAAGGGTTTCTGACAGAATAATGCCCATTGAGCTGAAGAACAACAAGTTGAGAGTCTAGGTTTATAATTAATTCATGAATGTCGAAGGCAATAGCTTCAGTTAGATAACTACACTGTATTCAGCGACATTGTTAGTTTTACATCCTAGACAAATGAATTGAAGGTATACTATGTCACCGTTAGGATCATAAATTACCCAAGCCGTGGAGGATAAGTTTCGGGCACTGCGGGAGGCACTGTCACTGAAACTGACATAAGGATGATAGATATCTGCATAATAATCAAAGACATAATAAGCAGGAAAAAAAAAACTGCTCGCAAAGCACACCAAGCCAAAAATGTAAAAAAATGAAAAAATACACTTATGTATAGAAGAAATGCATGAGAAACTCATGCATAATAGTTTTTAAGACACAACCCGTTTTGGGGTTGATCTAGGGGATTGTATTCATAATCAATAAGCTCATAGGCCCCTTTTTGCAAAACACGCTTAACAATGTAGGGACCATGCCACATGGGTTCGAATTTACCTATCCCCAAATTATCATGAGCTTGGTCATACAATAGGACCAAGTATCCTTCTACTAAGGTACGAGGGGAAAATACCTATTCAAAGTGGGATTTAGCCTGCTTTTTTTGTGCTTCTATGACTAGAGCAGCGAAGCAAAGAGTTTCATCAAGCCTCTCCAAATATCGAAAATGTTCTTCCTTTAGCGAGGTCTATGAAACCATAGATTCCAGGTTCGATCCCTAGTGGAGTCTCCAAGTTGTAGTGTAGGAAAATCCCCTCTTCGGACAGAGGCGATCCCTCTAGCCCTAAGGTGGGTTCAGCAACAAGGGAACATGCTGGTTTCTAAATTCCTAGTTCATAAGGGAAATGTAGATTGGAATAGATGTCCTACCTCAATCCAACGCTCTTGATGTAGTACATTGCAGTGGTCCCTCGGTCTTTGCTCTTCAAGCCTTGCGCTTTGTTGGTATCGATATTCATACACCTGCACAAAGATCAAGCAAACACTAAAAGCATACAAGCATACATATTCATTTATGACTATCTAACTAGTCAAGGAGAGTCTGAAACTTTGAATATTAACATAGACAAATATGGAACTAGAAATCACTCATGTCATATTAATGTATAAAAGGGAGTTTACAACATGCACCTTGATGCTATATACCTTCTTTGATGGGTTCAATCAGGCATGTTTCCAAAGCATTCATTCGTTAATTGGCTCAAAGAGGCGAAAGGATCAAACTCTTTCTCACAACTATGGACTATTCTCTGTTATCTTCTGCACACCAGCTCTTGGTCTCTTCTAGCTAGCAGAATTAATGGGATAAAGGGGAATTTATAGGAGTGGATGAAGAGATTTGGGATACACTTATGGTGGAGGAAAGTTCTATCCCTTTGGGAAGTTTCAATTTTGTAGGAACTAGAAGGCCAAAGGGAGAAACTTGACCACATCCAATAAAACAAACATCAATGATTTTGCTCACAAAGGTGTTAGATCTCAGAAGCTTTGTTTCAATATTAAAAAAACCTTCCAAAAGTAGCTCAGAGTAGGGCCTATTCATAGAAAGAGTGACCATGGCATGAGGCCTAGTGAAAATCTCACCGTGGGAATGAGGACATAACTACACCACAACACCGACCCAAAATTTTATGTTTTTAAGGGTCTACTTCAGTAATGGTCCACAGATATTTTGTTCCTGGCATGTTAAGGGATGAAATGACATTAATTATGATGTGTGATAGTACACAAGGGTCAATATGATGGTCCTCCAGTATTCGGAATAGGGAATGCAGGGACGGTGACAAAATGTTGTTTAACACATGGTAGACACCATCTGATTACCAACCAATGATTTAATTCTTTAATATATGCAAGAGAAACCATCGATGATGTTAATGGCTCTGAATTTTCTACAATATAATTTTTATGGTGTGAATAAATGAGTTGATATCGAAGACGACATAGAATATTTTGGTCAAAGGAAAATGATGTAACCTGCCACTGAGAGTGAGGAAACTTGCCATTGATGGATGCAAGAACGAAGGTACCAGGGTTTTTTCTCTATGTCAACTTCCTGGAGAATGAGTTTATGTGGACAGGAAGTGACTCATCGCACGAGGGCCTTCATGTATCCCCCAAAAACCATACGAAAAAGGTATCATGATTTGAGACGGAATGATGATGATATGGAACTAGATCAAGAACGACAGACATGGAATGAAGGCTTAAGAGTATTGTAGCAGATATTGATTGAATGAATTCTCTTGAATACAAAGACGACACTGAATGGAGTTGGCAACAATCACCCAAAACTGAAAATGGTGGCTTTGAAAACGATATAATTAACCAAAGGCAAAAAGATTACCCAACCCAAAATCCACAAATATGAAGTGGAAGAGTGTCATGTTCAAGAGAGACTCAATGCCATTATAAAATAGAGTACCATTTTTTCCAAATTTCCCCAACCATATTGGTCAATACCTCCTTGTTTTTTTAACAAATCCGGGGAGGATAACATATACTTGATCTATAAGTTCACCCTTTGGATGAATACCTTTGAGTATATGTTTAACGAACCTTAAGAAGGAGTGGTTTGGCCTTGTCATGCTTGACAAGTCCATCATTGTTTGATGTTTTAATGAGTCTAAGGATGGTAAAACTTGACATCTTTTTCATGTTCAGAGAGCTTGAAAAAGAAGAAAAAAAAAGAAAACTCCAAATGTTCCTTTTCATAGGTAGTCCCTTGAGTCTGAAAAGGAAGAAAAAAAATACTCAAGAGAACCTATTACTCATGTTTGACTAAGGTATTCCTTTTTCATAAATAGTCCATTTCAGTCCTGAAAAGGGCTAAACATATACTGAGTATACATACTTTCATTTACTTTAACGAGGTAGAAAATACAAGTACTTGACAATATTTTAATTTTTTGGGAGTTTGAAAAAAGCTGAAAGAGAACTCCAGGGGGTTTTTTTTTAGTGAGTTTATGAAGTCCGAAAAGTGATAAAATTGTACTCCTTGGTTAAAACGATTTGTGAAAACAAGAAAAAATCTGTTAAACAACTATTAATGTGCTCAAAACACCACAAAAAGGATCAAACATGCTTGTTTCATGATAACAAATGAACAATTTCTAGGTCAAAACATTAAATATGATAAAATAATTGAAAAAAGAGCATAAATAATGAAAATGATTAATCATTTTTACGATTTGACATTCACCTTCAATAGTGAGAGCTCTGAGCCCTTTTTTCCCTCAATCTTCTACAACAGATTGTGCTCAATCTAGTGGATCATTTCTATTTTCGTTACTTCCAAGTAGGAGCTAAGACCCTTCTATTTCAATTCATGGTCCCTTTTTGTGATTGGATGCAAGTTTTATGAAATTTTGAGAGCCTTGGGGTTCTAAAAATTTGGCCTGGGACCAATGAAGGCCCTTCTTGTCGAAAAATGCATTGCACCAGGGAAAATTTTCACTGCAGGAAGGGGTGCAACACTCCGTCTTACCTTCTCAGGAAGCATTGGGCACAATTCCTTAGTCAAAATTGCTAGTTATTATTAAAAAAATTTAGGTTTTTTGCATGACAATGATTCTAATGAGTATCTTATTTATGTTTCAGGTACTCATCAACACAAAATGGCCTTTGTGTGGAGAGAAATAAAACATGAATAACATGAATTGAATGCATCAAATGATCTTGCCACCATTCAGACACTAAAAAAATTTGGTTTGTTGAAAATTTTATGGTTACCTGGTACGAGGCAATAGATGGAATTACTTAAGTTCCTAGTTCATTCATGGGATGTAGAGGCACATTCACTCAGGTTAGGGGAATATCTATTGAGATCAAAGTGGAATACCTATACTTTTTGACAGGTTTATCCATGAGGGGTGCCCCCATATCTCTCCTAGGAGAGAGAAGTGAAGGAGAGACAGTAAAGGATTACATTGACACTCATTGTAGACCTTGAGCACAACCAAATAGAGATGGGAAGATCAACATTAGCTATGTGACCCATCTGCCTCTAATACTTTTCATTGTTGATAGATTGGATGGTAGCTCAACACTTCACATAGCTAGTAGATCATACATACAGTATAGTCTAGTGTCTGGAGCCGACAATATTCAACTAGAGTGAGGGGGTATTGTTCAACATGAAGGAACAATTTTCTAAATCAAAATAAGGAAAATTGAAAGACTTTGGCTATGGTTCAATTCTGATTTTTTTTTCCCCTAAGCGGATTCCATTGTTACAACCTCAACATATCATGTATGAGCCCATTTATGTGTGGGTTCCACGGATGAGGAGGTGGATAGTCCTTATGGCTCAACATGTAGGTCCATCAACTACCAGTTTCACACCAACCTTCATCATATGGTTGCGTAAAAAATTGATTATGATTGATGATTATCTGTACAAAGGAGCAGATTTATGTGATGACCCGGAGCTCATACTTCCCAAGGGTGAGAAATGGTGTGCTATGGGTAACAAATTTTAACCATTTTTAATTTTTTTATGAAATTTTAGAATTTTTTTGTGTTTTTTTATGTTTCTAAGACTAAACTATGATTTTTTTCATGAATATGTTGGACCTATTTGACCTCTAGGAGCTTCATATCTTTGTCGTGCAGGAGAGCCACAAGAGGTTTTATACTAACACATCTAGTCTTAATAGGACAAGATTCACTGTAGGATCTTTATGTAATAGATAGCCTAGTATAGGTAGAGCACCACGTGGAGGGGATGAAACAAAATATTGATGAGACTGTGGTCGACCATATCTCTATGCAAATTCAACGATATACTATTAGTGTGCCTAGCCGTATCGGTCGAATACTATGCAAAATGGCTTATGCAGTAGAAAATTATCATGAGCACTATAAGTATATTTAGGTTCATAGTCATATATAGATATATTTTTTTTGATGTAGGATGTGTGACCATCAGTTTCTCGGACACAAATTTTGTAAAACCAAAACTTTATATATATATATATATATATATATATCTACCTTCATTGTTTCTATTTTCCTATTGTTGTTTTCAATTGATGTGATGTGTATTGAAAATTATTTACATTCATTGCAAATGTATATCTAAAACATGATTAGCTATTGCATCCGCCAATGTATTTAGATTTATAGAAATATGTTCATATAGGATGAAGTCAAAATGTATTTCTAGAAGGAAAACCATTAGAAACATGCATAGGATGGTGGGACTTCTGACTGAATAGAAATTGGCCAACTATAGTACCACAAGCTATGATTCAAGTCTAATGACTAAATGGAAGATACCATGTGTGATAACATTAGATAGTATCTTGACCACTACACTATACTCAATGATGTTGTTGGTAGAGCGACCGATACAAATCCCTTGTAGACTCACTAACTCACCATTTAGAGCAAAGATAGCCCACACTGTAGAGGATAGATTCTAAGTAATACGACTAGCACCATCAGCATAACTCATGTATGGTTCAAGGGATGCTGGGATCTGCAAAAAAAATGCAAAAGGATCAACAAAAACTATAAGAAACTCTAAAGAGACACACTGTAAACACACTCAACACACCTATAAACAATATGTACATAGTGTACTATGCATAAGATCAAGCATAATATTTTTTTAGGTACAACCGATTTATAGGCTGCGCCAAAGGGTCTCCATTGAAGTAAACCAGCTCATAGGCTCCTTTTGCAAGGATGCACTTGACAATATATGGGCCTAAAAACATTGGTTGGAAATTTCCTCAACCTAACTTATCAACTTGTTGATCATACAAGAGAACAAGGTCTCCTTCTGAGAAGAAATGAGTCTTGACACTTTTGTTGTATTGCGCCTTAATATTCTTTTATGATATTCATTATCTATAGTGTTATTGTGAAAATTCTTATCTAAATGGGTCAAATTTAAAAGAAATTTCTCTTCTACATAAGTGGTAGGAAGAAGTTTGATAGCCAGTTTGAGTGATGGAATATTTCATTTTATTGGAAGGATCACCTATAAACCATAAACCAACTGAAAGGGTGTAAATATGGTAGCAATCCTCGCTGAATTTTGATATGCCCACAAGGAAGTGTAAAGAAGAAAATTCTAGTCCGATTGGTGGACCCCCATCATAGGTTGAAGCATAGTATTAAGAATTGTTTTGATACCTTCAACTTGTCCATTAGCTTGAGGATAGTAGGGAGTGGAAATTTCATGGGAAAGTTATAGCTTGGAACTTAGTTTGGTCATCATATGATTCTAGAAATGCTTTTTGTGATCCATAACTATGGCTTGTGAAAGACCAAATAGTGCGATAACATGATTGAAAAATAAATATGCAACTGTTTTGGAAATATTGTTATATGTCGGCATCGCCTTAGCCCATTTGGTAAAATAATCTACCGTGAAAATGATATAACCATGCCCCCCATCCGAGTGAGGGTTACATGTCATAAATTTGATACCCCATTTTAAAAATGGTCCAACAATGATAACGAGATGTAATGGAGCAGGCGATGCATGAATCTTACGATTATAAATTTGGCATGCATGACACTTATGGACAGCTAAATTCAGTCTCAAAAAATAGTGGGATATAAGTAACTATCGCGTAATATCTTCTTCACAGTAGAATAGCAAGATAAATGACTACCACATGCCCTTGAGTGGCATTCATTAAGGACTTTATTAGCCTCGTCATGTCTGAGGAACCTTCGTATAATTGTATCGATACTGCATCGATAAAAATTTTCTCCAATGATGATGTAAAATTTAGCCTCTTATCAAATACGGTGCTGCCCAGAGCGAGAGGTACCCGACCAAAAATTTTGGGTCTAGAGATCAATCCTAATGTCTCCATACCATGGGTTAGATGATGAAATAAAAAAAAAATGACTTGTCAAGGATAGAATCATCATATGTCAATTCAGAATCAGGGGAAGGAAGGTCGCACATAAGCTCAATGAAAACCAAGGATTTATTTGACTTGGATTTGATGAATTTCAGGTCAAACTCTTGCAGGAATAAAATCCATTTACAGTATTCCCCCCCAACAATTGACGTGAAAAAATTTATGTCATAGTGTTGCAATTTGAAACAATCGTAGTTTTCTAGAGAAAGATGTAATGGTGAAACCTTTAGACGGCTTGAACGACTGCCAAAGCCAACTTTTCTACATGAGTATACCTAATCTCAATATCATTGAGATTCCAAATCAAGTAATATATGGGGTGTTATGTCCCAACATGGACTTCTTGGATCAATACCATTTCTATAGTATAAATGGCAGCAACGACGTAGAGGAAATAGTCGTGTCGGTAATCAAGGGAATACAATAGAGATGTCAAAACCAGTACATATTTCATGGCATCAAACCCTTTCTAAGTTGTGTTATCCTAATAGAAGGGAAGCCCTTTCTTAAGCAGGCGAGTGAATCCTTTAGTCAAATCGAAATAATTAGGGATGAACCATCGTATGAAGTTAGCTTTCCCTTGAAGTCGTTGTAGCTGAACAAGTGAAGAAGGTGTAAGTAGATCGATGATTATCTGTACTTCCATAGGATCAACCCCAATTCCTTGTTTTTAAATTACAAAATCTATAAGTCTTCTAGAACTGAAAAAAAACACACATTTTTTTGGATTAAATCGAATATTATCGTATATACGCCAAAAGAAAATTTCCCTAAGATGCATCAGATGATCAGATCGATGCTTAGAATGAGTAGGGAGATCATCCAAATAGGGTTTCACTATGTGTTTACTATCATGAAAAGTGTAATCCATGGCCCACTGAAACGTGGCCCCAACATTCTTCAGACCAAATGGGAATTTCTAGTAGGTGAATGTACACCAGGGAAAAATAAATGCAGTCTTAGGTTGATTCGCTAGGAGAAATTTTATTTGATTATATCCAGAGCAACCATCCATGAACGAATATATTTCACAACTGGTGAAATCATCAACAATTTGGCTGAGGAATGGGGTTGTGTAGTTTTCCTTAGGACAAGTGCGATTCACATCTTGACAATCGACGTATACTAGGATAGTCCCATATTTCTTCATGACAAGGACAACATTAGGCACTTAATCAGTGAGAGGAACGGGGTAGATAAAACCAACACGAAGGATTTTTTCAACTTCACTCTTAATCACAAAAGCCTTCTTTGGATGGAATAGACAGAGGCATTGTCAGACTGGTTTAGGATAAGGATACATTTCAATTTCATGCACTACTATATTTACGCCAATACCTAACATCTCCTCATAGGTATAGGAAAATACATCACAAAATTCCTGAAAAAGGGTTTTATATGTCTTAATCTCGTATGGAGATAAAGACGCACCAATGTGTATTTTTTTGGCAACACCTCGTTTAACAAAAATGTCAAGAGGTATATTATCTTATATATTCTAGATATTCTTCTTGGAATCGACTTCATGGATAGAAATGGAACTCACAAAAGATCTTACGAAATTATATAGATAAACATCACCGATATTACCCTCAACGAAATTTAGTAAGGGGGAACGATGTTGATGATCATCCCACGATCCATCATCTAGCATCATGATCTCCATGATGCTCTCGACCGTAGAAAATACATAAGATAATGGATCAGAAGACGTGCCATAATCCAATGATCAATCGACCCAATTGATCGAGGAAAAGGTATGAGCCACACAAATAGAATAGGTAGCTTCATAATAAAGTTCAATAGGGCTAAGTGATATTCAGTCTGCAAAATTTTTAATGTTATTTTCATCTAGCATTATCCATGAATCAGTCTGGATAGTAGAATATGATATCATTTTGATATAAGAAACGAAATATGAGCTATCAGTAAGAGGAGGAGGAAGTGAAAAGTTCCCCATGAGTGAGGAGTCATTCAATAGTCCAACCCCATCATGTTGAAAAGGGTGTAGAGCTTCCCCTACAAGAGGGACACTTCCAGTAACATGAGAATTAGAGGCGAAAAAGGTGATTTGGTCAATGGCCACAATCCCGCCTTTATGAGGAAATGCAATCATACAGAAATAATTCGAAATGATAGTGGCCACAGAGTAAACCTATGTGTGACCTAGTAGAAAATTATAATCAAGAGTTCTGTCAATAACTTCTACTTCTATCGATTCAGTATTTTCCTCTAATTCCACTTGCAAATAATTTTGAATACCACAAGGATTATACATTCTTCGATTAAAATATTTCAATGTGGTGGATTGTTGATTTACTTGAGGATAACCAATCACCTTTCAGTAATACATAGACATGATGTAGGTAGGGGCTCACTCATCCACAATAGAATGATGAATTTTCTTACCACAGAGGACAACCTAGATCCTAGAGGCCAATCAAGATGGAATTAAGGGGGGAAATTTCTCATGATTGAAAATAACTAGGTTAGAATCCGAAGGATCCACACATCAAATAGCTGAAAGAAAATCCTTTTTCTGGGTGGGGTATTTTTGCAACACCTCGAGGGTCGACATAACTAATGGGGATTGATCCAAGTCCTCAACTAAGTTGTAATTCCTAGCAGCCCTGGGATGAGGGTTGAAAGCGTACTTATGAATAACGCGCTTCAGAGGCTTAAAAGTTAAATCCATATGAATTGAAGTGGAAGGGGATTATATGGAGGTGATGCGGAACTGGAAATTTAATTAGTATTCTGGAAGTTCATACGATTCAAATTAACATATTACTTGTTCTGAGTAGCCACCATAACATTATATTTATGCTTCGTAGAAGAAAGAATTAAAACCATGTTAGAGGAAGATGGGTCTTGAGTAAACACATGAGTCTCTTGATTGGGAAACAGGTCTGTCAACGCGACAGGAGAAGTGGAGTATTTCAAAAAATGATTCACTTCTACTGAGTGAGGACAGTCATGGGTAAAGTGCACCTCGTTGAAAATAAATCATGGGTAGAGAGGTTTTTGTTTCTCATCAAAGTACTATTTTTTTTATTATCTATCCCACGGTGAAGAATATTTCTTGTTTTTTCCTAGCAATTTCTTATTACTTCATCATTTCTATTGATATTTTCCTTTATCAGATGAGAAAAAATTTATCTCGGAAGAACAAACTGCAGGAACATTGGATGAAGAGTTTTGGATAGAAACAAAGAGAGTAGAACCATATGGTTTACTCAGTGTCTGTGAACTAGAAGAACTAATGATGATATCAAAAACATGAGATTCTTTACTAGGAGTGGAAGGAACAATGTTCGAAGGTTTCATAGAATATAGTATATTTTCATAGAGTGTGCCAAACTGGGTATATATGAGGTCCAAATACTGAGCACGAGTAATTACTTTCTCTTCCGTCACAACTCCGCCTTTGGCTACATCCTATGTGAAAGATGGAAACAAGGATTTAATGAACCATTTCACTAATAATTGGTCAGTAACAAAGGTATTAACCAACCAGCGACGATGCTGCCAGTCGTGAATGTGATCTAAAATGTGAGTGGCTTTATATTGTTTAAAGTTTCATACCTGATGGGTAACTGAAAATGTGTGAGGAAGGTGGTATCTAAGGCACTAAATGTACCATTTAGCTGAAGTACCTGTAAGAGTACGTTGGAAAATACATAATCATATATAATCATCATTAAGGGAGTTTAAAGAACACCATAGATGATACATCATGACATGGGTTGACAGGTCTTCTCTAAGATTCCCATTGATTTTTGGGATATCAGAAGGAAATTTACTGGGGATTATCGTCCACCAAGGTGAATGAGAAAAGGGATCATTGGTAAGATGAGTCAAATATAGAAATTTGAGAGTCATCACAAAAGGTAACTACCAGTTGAAATCTGGTGAAGGCATTAGAGAACTTTTGAGGTCTAAAATGTGCCTCCTAAGAAAAATGTACAACCAAAATAAACTTTATAAGAAACAATTGGTTTCAAGATGATGATGTCAATCATGGGGGATGATTTACCACTTTTGGGGTATAAAATTAAAAATATTAAAAAATAATAAAATAATAAAACTACTTTTTCAACTTATCTCCCTAGGTTTTACTCAAATTTTGATCTGGAGTACTTGTTGTGTTGGGTGCGTGTTATATTCTTTCCATGAATAGCCCGAAGTGTGAAGCACTAGGTAAGACGGGGGATGAGAGCCCCCCCTTCGCTTGTGCCAGCCGCAACAGGGGGGGTCAGAAGGGGGATGAAAGACCCCCTGCACGAGGTTTGGGGCATCACCCCGGTAAATGTTTTTTTGGACCCTATAGTAGATGGGCATACCTACCTATGGTTTTGTACATGGGTTTAGCACATGGTTTTTAGCATGATGGTTTTTTGTCCATGGTATTTTGTAGATCGGGTCAAGGGAACTACGATTATGTTATAATACAGGGTTAATGGATTAGGTTTTATGAATGCTTCGTCATGTATGTATATATGTTATAACATTGAAAGGAAAATAATGAAAAATCAAGTTGGTAGTCCCGATTTTTGGATCCAGGGGAAAATCTCTCTGTATATCTATTTTATGTTTTCTGCTCTCACTATTGTTTATTTTATTTTTTAAGAGTTTGTTTGAAAATAATTTATGTACAAGGTTAAGACCTACATGTTGGATGAAAAATTTAATTCCTCATCCAAGGAGTACCCATGTGCATACTGTTGATGTACCCTGCTACACGAAAAATGAGAAATACATGAAAAAGTGTGATTGCAATAACATTTTTCATGTATTTATCGTTTTTCATGTAGCAAGGTCCATAGAAAGTATGAAACATGGGTAATCCTTGGATTAGGAATCAAATTCTTCATCCAACGAGTGTTCCCGCTTGAAATTTGAGTAAACCCATAGGGAGATAACCTGAAAATACGAGTTGAAAAAATAGTTTTTTCTTTTTCCCTCTAAAATTTGATGATATAATGTAATCTTATTTCATTATTTCCACTATTATTTTATAATTTCCTTAGGAGTCCCATTTTGAACCTAAAAATTTCCTTAATGATAGCCTAGATAAGAAGGAATCTCCTGAGCAACAGGTACTTGCGTTCCCAGATAAGGATGGTTTTGATAAGGAGGAATCTAGGTACCAGAATAAGGAGGACTCTAGTAACCAACATACATGTAACCTTGTTGACAAGTTCTAAAATAACCTTGAAAAGGTAGGAATGGTTTAATTTGGATGTATTAGCCTTGAAAAGGCACTTGAGGAATGCCTTGATAGGGTCTATACTGTTGCGACTCTGGTAACCATCATATGTGTAACCTTTATGATGAGTTTCATTTCTAGGATACCCTACAAAGGTAGGAATTTTTGGGCTTGGATGTATTGGAATTGAAAAGTAACTTGAGGAATTCCCTGATAAGGTCTATACTGTTTCCTTATAGGATTTTTCCTCATCCCAACATAAGGTGGGTTCAATTGGGACTGCGCCATACTATACACTTTTTTTCCTATTGGAATTTGAGGATTACCTTTCCCAAGAGATTGAGACTATAAGGTACCTTGTAAATGCAGGGTAAGTAGAACCTGAGAGGTACCAGATACCGACAGAATAGGTTGTGATGCAAAAATAACATGTAAAGGTTGGCTTACATGTATTTGAGCTTGTTGGGGTACAGATGGATGGACAGGAATTTCAGATGAAGATGGCATAGGTTGAGGATTCAATAATAGACCCAAAAATGAATCGGGTTGGAAGGGAAAATTAGGTTGCCAAACATGGGCAGCTATTCAAGGATAAGGAGGATAATAAGGCTGATTACCAACTTGAGGTATACTAAGAATAGGTTTCTCCCCTACGAAAGGAGCAGGATATGATGGAGAAAACTGTGATATAGATGGAGGAAACTGTGAAACTTTGATCATCTATGGAATAGGTTCACCATTAGGTCCAATATATATAGGTGGAAGTTCTGTCTCAGGGAAAGAAAGAGAAAGGAAAGGACCTAAAGTAACAGGTCAAGATGTTTGAGGCTCCTCAGGTTCAAAAATCTCAGGAGGTAAAGTATATGAATGAGTAAAGTCAGGTTCAATAACCTCAGGAAATAAGGTTTCAGGGACTCCGATTTCGATTGTGTCAGATTCACCTGAAAAAGTAGATGTAATCTCAGGTGCAAAACTCAAAGGGATAGTTTATTTTGATAGATCAAGATCAAGAGGAGGACCAAAATTTGTTCTTGAAGTTCTAAATTCGGTATTTTTCCTCTTCTTTATACTTCTAACAATGAGCTGGAATAGCTTGTAGTGGAAGAGGAGGTTTATTTTTCATTCTATGCGAATGACGAGGTGGGGGATTTTTTTCTTCCACTCTGGATTAATAAATTTTAGAAATTAACACAAAAATAAATAAAAAAGGAATGTAATATAGGCATACATGATTACCAAGAAACTATGAACTGTAATATACACCTTGGAGAACCAAGGACTTAAAGTTTGACAACCAATCTCCCTGAATGTTGTGTTCATTGTATCAAGGTATACAAGGTGGATGACTTGGTTAACTATGGGGAGGGTAGAAACCTATAGGGGAATCCCAAAATATACTCAACAGTATGTGGGAGTGCAGTCCATAGTAGTGTTTTCTAATGCATAATCATATGGTGAGAGTGTTTCCATATACTTTATGTGCATGGAGAGCCATCCAATATACCCAAAGGTACTTGGAGAAAAACCCTATACACTCATGTACGTGGAATGAGATTTCACCCCCGGAATGCAACGTTGGAAAACAACGACAAATCCTACCTTTAATGATACTAGAAAACATCTCTATCCTAGGCTTCTAAATATTTGTATTAATGTTACAAATGCTCGTTAGGTTGATTCAATAAATTTTTCTATTTTTATTTGATTAAGTTTCAGTTTTGGTGCTCACCGTGAATGTCACCTGAATATCCTAAAATGCAAACTAGCATGAGGAAATGGAATATTTCTGATTCAATGCAAATATATCTAGGGAAGGGAAGAGACAAAGAGTATGCAACAAACAATATGTAAAAATAATGTGAAAAATGCCAATTGTTAAACAAATACACTTCCAACATATGATTCGAACCTTTGCAAAATTTAAATTTAGACATATACAAATATGCACTCTAAAAGCCATATGGTATAAATTTGGAACTTTGGGGTAATAACTATGCATAAATTTAATATATATATATATATATATATATATATATATATATATATATATATATATATATATATATATATATATATATATATATATATATATAGATATATTAAAAAATATTTTTCAACACATAAAAATTCATGACCCAAATTCAACCTTGGAGGACATTGGGCAAATTTCACCTTCTCAAACCCAAACTAGCGAATCCTGTAGTAACACTTGTCACAGTATCATTGGAAAAAAACTGAAGAAGATTCCCTGCATGCTGACTGGGTTGCCATGTCATCACCATGTACCTATTCCGCAATTAAAAAAAACATTCCACGTTTTGAACGACGATCAGTAGACTATAACTTATTCATCCGAACTCGGTTTTCGACGAAACAAGTTGCGTTGGATTCTTGGTGACAGACCGATTGTTGTCATTCTGGTTCGGTGAAATTATGAGCACTTTGCATTTTGTGAAAATTTTTGACCCTAATCCAAATTCTGATCACAAACGTGTCTCATATAACCTTAAGTTCTCAACATTAACAACATAGTAAATTTGCATGTATGAAGGAAAATCTAACTTCAAGGCATTGTCACCAATATTTTCCAAAATTCTGAAAGGACCATAATGGATTTGTTTCAGTTTTCTACCTTCCTCTTGAAGCCTCTCTTTTCGAATGTGAAGCAAAAACTCATCACCAACTTGGAACTTGTGATCTACACGATGCTTGTTGTGCCTTGCTTTGTACTTTCCTCGGCTCTTTTCAAGATGATATTGTACTGTTTGATGTATGAATTGGATTTTTTCTATGAAATTCTTGGTTTTTTCTATGTCACTATGGCCATCAATAGCAACATCCTTCCCAAAAATGAAATCCTATGGCGATCTAGGAAAGTATCCAAGACATGCTTCAAATGGCGATGTTTGTGAAGAGGAGTGTTTTACATGGTTGTAAGCATGAAGAGTGTAATGCAATTGTTCATCCCAAAACTTAGGATGTTTTCTGAAATATCTTCAAAGAAGATGTATGCTTATTCGATTGAACACTTCTATTTGACCATCTATTTGTGGATGAAAGACTGTACTCTTTTTCAACTTGATATCCATCAATTCCCACAAAATTGACCAGAAATTCCAAACGAATCGAGAATCTCGATCACTAACAATGGATGTGGGCAACCCAAAATGAACCCAAACATGCTGAAAAAGTAGTTTATTTGTTTGTTCACATGTGATTTTATTTTTACATGGCATTAATATACACATATTGATGAACCTATCCGAACCTACATACAAAAAATCATGACCTATTTTAGAAAATGGAAGACCTCCTACAAAATCCATAAAGACACTCTACCATGGAAGTGAAGGTACAAGAAGTGGTGTGTACAATCCAAACTCCCTATTTCTAGGCCTACTGATTTCACACAATGAACAACCTTTAATGAAATGTGACACACTTTCAAGCATATGAGGCCAATAACAATACCTCTGACGATGTGACACTGTTTTTCTTACACCGAAATGTCCAGAAATAAGAGAAGTGTGTGCTTCCCTTATGACATGCGCTCTCTCCCCTTTTGGAATACAAAGTTTGCCCAAATGATACAACAAGTTATTATGTACATGGTAATCCATTTCCTCTACTTGGTTGCCTTTACTCAATTTTTCATAAAAATCTTTAAAGTCATTGTTAAATGCATATTTCTCAACACAAATTTCATGCAAAACAAAATTATGCTTGAGTAAAGTAGCTGCACTAAGAAGAGGCCTAGAAATCATATCAAAAACCTTGTTGTATATATCTTTCTTATATTTGATGACCAAGTGGAATTTTTGTAGGAAACCCATCTATTGAAAGTGCCTTGATTGCTTCAAATTAGTTTACAATTGCAAGTATTGCAATGGTTGGTGATCGGTATGTATGATGGTTTCCTTTTCGATCAAGTAGTGTTTCTAATTTTTCACATTTTGAACTAACATATAAAGCTCATTTTCATAAGTAGGATAGTTAATCATTGCACCATTGAAATTTTCTGAATGAAATGAAATGGGCTTACCATATTTCATAAGGGCTACACCCATGGCATAATCTCTTGCATCAGTTTGAATCTCAAAGGGTTGTCTCAAGTTTGGTAGTGCAAGTATTGTTTCTGAAGTGATATTCTCTTTCAAAGCATCAAATGTTTTTTGTTTCTTTCCTCCCCACTGGAAGACCTTTCTCGCACTAGTCAATGCACATAAAGGAGCTGCAATAGAAGAAAACTTATCCAAATAAGATTTCTCCAATATTGGGTTGCTCCCACAAAACTTCTTACCTTAGTGGTTGTCTTGGGCATTGGCCAATTCTCAATTACCTCAACCTTAGATGGTTCTATTTTAAATTCACTTCACTTCCTCCAACAATGTGGCCCAAATACACTAAAGAAGTTTTTCCAAAATCACACTTTGACATATTTAAAATGAATTGTTCTTTCTTCAAGATATCAAGTACTCTTTTGACATGCATGACATTTTCTTCATGAGATTTACTAAAAATAAATATGTCATCTAAGTATACTATAACAAACTCATCTAGAAATGGCCTCAATACATCATTCATCACACACATAAAGGTAGCCGGAGCATTGCAAAGACCAAAAGGCATAACAAACCATTCAAACAAACCTTGTTTTGTTTTGAATAATGTCTTCCATATGTCACCTTCAACAATTGTAATTTGATTATAGCCACTCCTTAAGTCCAACTTAGTAAAATATTTTTCCTCTTTCAATTGATCAAGTAAATCATCAATTCTAGGAAGTGGGTAACAGTTATTTACCAAAATTTTGTTCAATCCATGGATGTCCACACACATGTGCCATGTTTCATCCTTTGTTAGCAGCAAAACAATAGGTGAACTGCATAGAGAAGTACTTCGTCTAATTATCCCTTTGTCCAACAAACCTTGAATTTTATTTTTAATTTCTGCACTTTCCATCACTGACATCCTGTACATGCCAATGTTAGGAAGAGGGCAATCTTGTGCAATTGTATTTCATGCTAGATTCCCCTCTTGGGAGGTAATCCGTTTGGTTCCTGAATAAAATCAGATTTCAACTTTGGATCACAACCTTGAAACACTTCATAATCAACATCATTATTTGGTTTAATCATAAGAAGAAAAAAATTCTTTCTTGAATTCACTAGTCTTTTCATTTGTCCTGCATTAACTAACGAAAGATTTAGTTTGTTGCGATGATCTCTCATAATATACGCCACACCATCTTTGAAAAAGTGGTACTTGTTTTCTTGGCAATATAATATGTATTTTCTATCATAAAGGTAAGGAGTACCCAAAACAATTCCTGAAATATCAAGCGGTACATCTAATTCAACTTCGTCAATGAAGTTTACTATAATTGCAAACCGAAGAATACACTTTCTTGTAACTTGTAAATTTGTGTTCTTGCATATCCAACCCAATGGATATGGTTTGGGATGTGGAATGGTTTCAATATTAATTTTCTTGACTAATTCTTCTATAAAATTATGTAGATGTTCTATGCTTGATGCAACTTTACTTTTCACTATAGAAATCACATAAACAATCAAGTAAAATGTTGATAGAACATACCAGAGGATCTTCAAGAAAAAAAATGTGGTGGTGCGTTACGGCGGTCAATAGGATGCTTCAAACAAAAAAGTCTCCTTCATCAGCCAACCCAGCATATGTCACAACAACCCTCACAATAGCCACACGGTAAACTCAAATTCAACCCTAGAAAAGTCACTGTTGTCCAGAAAAGTCAGTGCAGGACAATAGCAATAAAGTCAATGCATCTCAGTCTTCGATCAAACTTTTTACCTCGGTTCTTGTGCCAATGTGTACATCCTTCCAAAATCGAAGTATCCACCAATTTTTATCCTCTTTGGACCATGCATTGACAAAAGTCAATGCTGGTCAAACTTGCGTGGAAACCCTAGCTGTAGTAAATTAGTCTAAAACCTAGCTGCAGTAAATTCATCCTTCTTCCCATGTGTGAACTGAAACTTCTTCCAATTAGCTCATACTAAATGAGAAGAGGAGATGATGTGTGAGGATGATATGAGTGAAAAATTCCTCCAACGTTGACTCTATTTATATAAATCACTGAGGTGTGTGACACATCTACTGGGGGTGTAAAACCTTAAGGCCGACCTGCAAATATTTGAAATTATTAAAAATAAATTCAAAATAAATGTTCTACTCATCGGGTTAAGATCAATTTTAGATCGATCTTACACCTCTCCAAAAGAGGAACCCAATAAAAATATTGGTATCTTCATCTGAGCATCACAACATGGAGTTTGGACCTAGTTGTCCAATTTTAACACTCCCTCTCAACTAGGGAGAACTCCATCCACTTGTGCAATGAAACATCATGTATCATCCCGCTGTAACTTGCTTTGCTGGCCTCTTTATTTCAAAACAGAAGTGGGTCAGTCACAAAGACATCAAACCCGACTAACAGATTCAACCCAGAGGTTCGAAACCTCTATCGGACTCACAAAGAGTCTCATACCAACCCGAAGTTGTTTACCTGAACCGAAGTCAGTTGGAGGTCCGAAACCTCACTATACTTGATCCCAGATCAAGTGGTTGGACCATGCCATCCTAGATAGAGAGTACGGCAATCTCTGATGCGTCCATCGGTCTTTGCTACTAGTCTCTATCTTTTCCCACCTCATTGGCCAAATGAGAGGTGAACCAACTCAATAATCACGGTGGGGCCAAAGCACACCAACAAGGTTTGCCAAGCCTAGCCCTATGGTTGCTTATAGCTCCGAGAAGCTATCCCCAAAGCCCCCCAGAGCTCCCAGAGCTCATCGTCCAACATGACCCACATCATAGGGTCATTCCATGATACCAAGACTCTCACGGAAGGTTAGGAACTTGACATTCCCCAACGGATTTGTGAGAATATCCATGACCTGCTCATCAGTTCCTATATGATCGAGCCTTACGGCACCTCGTTGTACCATATCTTGGATAAAAGTGGTGCCATATATCAATATGCTTGGATCGATCATGGAATACTGGATTCTTGGACAAGTGAATCCCACTCTGGTTATCACAAAGAATCATGGTGGTATCTAGCACATGTTCGAATAGATCACTAAAGATATTTTGCAACCAAACTGCTTCACAATAGGCCATACTCACTCTAATGTATTTGGCCTTTGCGGTTCTCAAAGCCGCTGACTTTTGCTTCCTTCTCATCCATGAGATCGAAGAAGAACCAAGGTTGAAGTAGCATCCCGATGTGCTCTTACAATCCACCACACTGTCAGCCCAATCAACATCAGTATATCCAAGGAGTGTCATGCTCCCGGCAGTGTATCTCAACCCATGGTTTATTGTTCCCCAAAGATATCTCAGAAGATTCCTATCACCAACCCAATGAAAGTGATGAGGCTCAACCATCTGTTGACTCAAAGTGTTCACTGCAAAATATATATCTGGATTGGTGTTCACTAAGAACATCAGGGCCCCTACGAGTTGACGATACTCAGTAGGATTAGACAATAGGGGCCCAGCAGCACTGCCACTCAACTTCTTGAAGTTGAGCTCCATTGGTGTCAACACACACTTGCAATCCACCATACCAAATTTTTCCAAAAGCTTCACAATGTATTTTCCTTGAGAAAGGAAAATCTCGCCAAGTCTCTGCCAAACCTCTAGGCCTAGGAAGTAGTGCATCAATCCTAGGTCCTTCATCTTGAACTCAGTAGTGATCTCCCTCTTGCATTGATGAATGAGAGGGTGAGCACTTGTCAGGAAGAGGTCATCCACATACAACAACAGAATGAGAGGCTTTCCCTTCACAACCTTGAAGTAAAGGTTCGGATCAACATTACTTCGAGTGAAGCCCAGCTTCATCAAGTAGCTATCTATCCTCTCGTACCAAGCTCTGGGTGCTTGCTTCATCCCATAGAGGGATTTCTTCAATCTTTAGACATGGGTGTCCCAATCCTAGACTTATAACCCCAGAGGTTGTTCCACATATACTTCTTCCTTTATCGCACCATGCAGAAATGCGGTCTTCACATCCATCTGATGAAGACTCCATCCTTGCGTAGAAGCAAGGGCTATAATAGATCGAATGGTGGTATATCAGGCCACAGGTGCAAATATGTCATCATAATCTATGCCTTCCTTTTGAGAGAAGCCACAGGCAACAAATATTGCCTTGAACTTTTCAACACTTCCATCATATCTATGCTCGATCTTGTAGAGCCATTTTGAGGTGACAACTGCTTTGTCCTTCAGTCTTGGAACCACATCCCAGATATCATTCTTCATTATGGAATCATAATCTTCGTGCATAGCATCCTTCTATACTTGATTATTTACGACTTCCTCAAAAGATGCAGGCTCATATTGTACAATAGTACTCATGGCTGCTAGATACCCTTGGTATCCACTCATCTTCTTTCTTTCACAGAATGTCCCCCTTGGGGCCACATGTCCCTCAACATCCTCGAGAGTGTCTCGAAGCCATGATGGTCTCTTTCCTAGTGAAGGAGGTGGATTAATCATTTCCATTGGTCCTTCAACATCAGGCATTGTTTCATTCTTCTGTTCCTCTTGATTTCCAGGCCTTGCTTCATGATCTTCCTTAGATATTGGAAGATTGAATACTTTCCTCAGGGAAGTATGCTCTTCAAAGGTGACATCATGGCATATCTCCACTTCCCTTTAACTAGGCACATAGACTCTATAGGCCTTTGAAGTTTCACTATAGCCCATAAAAATTCCTTTCTTCCTAGAAGCATCCAACTTGCTCCTCTTTTCTTTTGGCACATGAAAGTAAACAGGACATCCAAAAACTCTAAAATGTGAGATGTCAGGTTTCTTACCAGAGAAAACCTCTTCGGGAGTTTTGGATTCTAGAGCGGAATGAGGGCATCGGTTTTGTATGTACACAGTAGTGTTCACAGCTTCTACCCATAGAAACTTTGACAGACCTTGGTCACATAGCATGGCATGGGCAGCTTCCATAATGGTCCTATCCTTTCATTCAAAAACACCATTTTTCTTGAGAGTATAGACAGTTGTGATCTACCTCTTAATGCCAGCTTCTCTGCAAAATTCCTTGAACTTTTTTGTCTCATATTCAACACCGTTATCAGTTCTCAAAATCTTGATCTTCTTCCCTATCATATTTTCCACCAAGGCTTTGAAGGTACGGAACCACATGAAAGCCTCATCCTTATCCTTTAAGAATTATGTCCAGGTTTTACGAGATAATTTATATATGAATGTCATATAATATGAAAATCCTTCTAAGGATGTTACAGACAACATATCAGATAGATCAAAGTGGATCAATTGCAAGGCATCAGATGTCTTTGTGACACTTGAGGGGAAAGGGCCCCTTGTATGCTTTCCTTCAGTACAACCATTACATAAACCTTCATGGTTATTTGAAAACTCGGGCATCCATGTCACCACCTTCCTTGCTTCGAGAAGGGCTTTGTAGTGAAGGTGTGCAAACCTTTGGTGCCATAGTTCAGTCTGTTGGATAGTATCACATGTCATTGCTCCTAGCGGACTTCCTCCAACCTGGTAGAGTGTATCAACTCTAAACCCAATCGAGATAGCTTCCTTGAAGCTCTTCTTCCACATGAACACCTTTCCATTAGTCAATACCACATGGAAACCTTTGCCTTCCACGACCAATATAGACACAAGGCTCTTCTTCAAATTTGGTACATAGAGTACATCCTGCAAGTGGAGGACTTGACCTTGAGACAAGTGGAGGGTCACAATCCCTGTCCTTGCACGGGATATGTGGAATTATCTCCAAGGATAATTTCCAGATTAGTATCCTTCTCAACCATATCAGAGAGTGCTTCCTTGAACCCAGTGATGTGCCTTGAGGCACCACTATCTATCAACCAGACATCCATAGTGTTAGGTGGGGATGCAACAGAGAGGGCAGATATAAGAATGTATTCATTTCTTTTATCAACAAAATGTGATTCCTCATACCTGGAGTTTCTTGACCTTTTGAAAGGTTGATCATTTCCGCTAGAGGGAGCCTTCCTCTTTCCCTTGGACTTGGTGTTCCTTTGATTTCCATTCCTTCGATTGTTTTTGTTATCATCACCATCAAGAGAATCCTTCTTGAAAGGACATTCTCTAGAATAGTGAACAGGCCTATGACAAGTGAAACAATTGCCCTTATTTCCTCGGGACCCTTCTTTTCCCTTGTTCTTTGGGCCACCAGAGTTCTTCCTTCTAGAATGAGAAGTGTATGCAGCATTTCCTTCATTTCCATACTCCTTCATTCTTGATTCTTCTTGAACGCATCTTGACATTACTCCGTTAAAGTTAGGTATCACATTATTATTTAGAATGGTAATGTTGAACACATGCCATTTAGATGAGAGACCTCCAAGTGCAGTGAGTACCCTCTCTTGATCAGCTATTTTCTCCCCAATAGCTAGCAGATTGTTCCTGATTTCAATCAGCTTCAGAAAGTATGATTGGACAAACTCATCACTGCCTTTCTTCAGATTCTTCAATTTATTCTTGAAGAATAGTACTTGATTCACACAACATGAGGACCAATTTATCATACATCTCTTTGGATGTGCCCAACTCAGAGATGTAATCCACCAATATTTTATGAATAGATTCCCTGATCATCAGCTTTGCTTTGATCTCCCCCTTCTTGTACTTTTTTTTGGCAGCAATAGTAGCAGTGGATGGAGGTTCTTGGATTTTACCCTGCACATAGCCCATGACATCTTGGTCTTCCAATTTGAGATCCAATATCATCTTCCAAGCAGGGAAGTCATCCTTCCCAGTCAATTTTTCATCCTCCTTGAAGCCATAGTTTGTGGAACCCATTATCCTCTTTGGTGATTGCTAAAAATATGGCTTGTCTTCACCTTAGCTCTAATACCATGTAAATTTATGTAGATGTTCTATGCTTGATGCAACTTTAATTTTCACTAGAGCAATCACATAAACAATCAAGTAAAATGTTGATAGAACATACTAGAGGATCTTCAGAAGACAAACCAGAAACAAAAAAATGTGGTGTTGCGTTACGACGGTCAACATGATGCTTCAACCAGCAAATTCTCCTTGGTCAACCAACCTAGCATGTGTCACAACAGCCCTCAAAACAACCACATGGTCAATTCAAATTCAACCCCATAAAAGTCAACGCTATCAAAAAATTCAATGCAGGATAATGCAAGAAAGTCAACATAGCTCGGTCTTCAGTCAAATTTTTGACCTCTGTTCTTGTGCCAATGTGTACGGCCTTCCAAAATCGAAGTCTCCACCAATTTTTAGCCTCTTTGGACCATGCGTTGACCAAAGTCAACACTGGTCAAACTTGCGTGGAATTCCTAGTTTCAGTAAATTCGTCCAAACCCTAGCTACAGTAAATTCATCCTTCTTCCCACATGTGAACCAAAACTGCTTCCAAGGAGCTCGTACTAAATCAGAAGAGGAGATGATGTGTGAGGATGAGATGAGTGAAAAATTCATGCAACGTTGACACTATTTATATCAATCACTAAGGTGTGTGACACATCTGCTGGGGGTGTAAAACCTTAAGGCCGACCTGCACATATTTGAAATTATTAAAAATAAATTCAAAATAAATGTTTTGATCATCGGATTAAGATCAATTTTAGATCGATCTTACACCTATCCGAAAGAGGAACCCAATAAAAATATTGGTATCTTCATCTGAGCATCACAACATGGAGTTTGGACCTAGTTGTCCAATTTTAACATCTTCAGATATCAAGTTGGCTTGAGACCCACTATCAAATAGTGTGTAAATTTTTTCAATGAACCTCACATGGAATAATTCAATCCTTGTTTCTTCATTTGGAGTACTAGTGTGACAATTTGATGAAATAGTGCTAGAAATGGATTCTTTTCCTTTCATACCCATGGCTGTAATTTTAGTTTCATCACCCAAATCGGATCCCAAATCCTGTTAAGTGGTTGGAACTATTTTTTGTTTCCCATTGTTGTTGAATTTCTTGGGCCTCATCTCTCAATAAATCTTCCAACAATGGTCCTCATTGTGACACTCTTTGGAACAATGTTTGCATGTCATTTTCCATCCCTTTTTAACAAAGGCACTTTTCCTTCCTTTTCCTTTGAAACCCTTTCCTTTCTCTCCACCCTTAAATGGCTTAAATTTACCCTCTTCTGGAATATTTTCCCCCTTTGCCTCAAGGTGAGTGGATTTCACCCCCTATATACTTCAACAATGTGTCTTGTGATTGTAAATCAACACCTAACATAAGATACTTTGTTCTAAATTCTTTGGTATAATCTTGCACATTTTTACCTTTAAGTTTTCTAAAGTTCTGTTAATTCATGATGGATTTCTCCATATATTATAGAGGGTAAAATTTCCTTTTAATCACAACAATGAAATCAAACCAATATATTAATGTCTTACTATCTTTTATCTCATCTTGTGTCTTGGATTATCACCATACTAGTGTTGCACCCTCCAGTCTCAAGGAAGCTAGCTGAATCTTTGTATCATCATCTTGAAGGTTTTGAATCCTGTAGTAGACTTCCATTTGACGAACCCAATTCTCTGCATTCAATTCACCATTATACATTGGTGACTTAAATTTAATATCAAATTTTAATGGGGGTGTTTTACCAATTCCTTTTGAGGTATGTTGATGAGTATGAGTAAGGGTTGTAGTAGTGGAAGAGGATGAAGATGAAGGTGAAGACAGTGGTGAGGATGATGGTGGAGTAGATGGTGGTTTATCACCATTTCCATTACCTCCTCCTCCTAAAGAACCTTCTCCCTTTGGAGGCTTTGAGCCTTCACCCTACAGCCTTGAATTCCTCTATTCATAGAGGAATTTCATCATATCTGTCATGTCAAAGAAAGCCTTCCTAAAAGCTCTCTCAACATATGGAATGTTATCACTTCCTCCTTCATGAGCCGTGCTTACTGAAGCTTATACTACAACTCACGGTGGAGTTTGTGGTGGATATTGTGGAAATCTTACTCTCCTTTTCCTTGTCCCAACTTGAGATCCTGCACCCACAAGATTTACTTCTCCTCTCTTGAGCTTCAACCTTGTAAGAATCACATTCACTTGAAAATAGTTAAATCCTTCTTGTAGAGAGAAAACCAAGTGCTCTAATACCAAACTTGATCTGAATGGGAAAATTGGTTTTTTTCTGCTAAACTCCTCTTCATAATATGTTAAAGTGTTTGAGGATTTATGGAGTAAATTGCAAGTTTAACCATGAGTTTTTATGTGTTTTATGTAAATTTCATGAAAAAATTAACATGAACAAAACATTGAACAACAACAGATAATAGACATGAGCATCACCAAAACAATATCACAACAACACATGATGAAGGAGTTCACCCCACCTAGGCTAAGCTTCTTTGGTCGAGCTTACAATGGCTTAGCCCTCTTCTATTATGCTCAAAAGCGTGATTACATACATTTACAATGCTCAAACAGCTTCAGAATGCCCAAAAATACATGTCTAGCCTCTTTGATTTGAAATTGTTTAAAACTTGGAGAGGTTATGAGCCTCAATAGTTTTCCTGCTAATCATTCCACAATTTCCCAAAAATACAGTCCGGTCCTACAATTTCGCCCCATTTTTCGGCTAACTGGGTGACAATTTCCTGGAATTCTGGGTAAAATTGTTGGAACCTTAATTTTCCCAATGATGCCTTAAGTCCGAAAAATCAAATAAAATGTATTGGCTTGTTTTACAATCTTTTTATATAAAAAATACACTAGACAGTTAACTAACTTCCATCGGTTTGAGCCTTAGCGCTCACATGGTGACTTAACAAGGCGGCTTAACAACCTAGCGGTTTGATGGCAGTCAGAGAAAGTGGCTTCTTTGTGGTCCCAACCAACGAGGTCACAGGAATGGTTACTGTGGTAGCTAAGGGTGGAGTTCTATAGCTAGATCCATGCTTTTAGTCCCTGGAATTAGTTATATGAAACGTTATATGGGGGGTCAAGGCTAAGAGGTGGCCCCCTTACCCCCAACTTTGCCACATTAACACTTTAAAATATGTTTTAAACCTTTGTATTAATAAGTAATACATGTGGTCTGAAGGTAATGCATTGCACTGTGTAGAGAGAGGTCTAGACTTTGACCCATGTCCGGTGTAGTTTGACCCTTAACAAAATTTTGTGGCCTCCCGTTCTGCCACGTGGTAACCTATGGTTGGGCCATGTGGCAACATGTGGTTGGCCACATTTCCAACCAACAAATCATTCCATAACCAACCACTGACATCATGCCACTTGGCACCACATGATTTTTCAAAGGAAATCCCTTTGACTAGTCAACCAGCCAACTGGGCATGCCTAGTCAGCAGTACGGACTGCTGACTAGGTTGTCCTTGCATTTTTTTTCAAAAAATTTCTTGTTTGGAAAAATATACAGAATTGGTTTTTGGGAGAATATGGTGTCGGTTTTCCGTAAAATGATGTAGTATTCCAAAATGAGATCTGCTAGCATGGCATTCCTGAAAAACACATTTTTTTCAGGAATTAATGCCATAGAAAAAGAAAATAAACACTTGGATCCCATAGATACATCCATTTAGCATCTAAGCCCAAGAGGAGATCAGAAAGAAATGAAACTAGGTGGGTTAAACAGATCTCCCACACCTAGGATTGCCAAAATGTGTTAAAACCCCAAGACTGCAAAATACCAGAGTTGCTTCATAAGGGACTGTGCAGTCTAAGGGAGGTTTTACACTCAGAAAATAGGATAAAAATAGATCTACTCGTATATTAATCAAATATTCTTTAATAACTGAGATATAGTCTCCTTATACAAAATACAAGATAACTCGGCAAGGGTTTCTTGTCAAACACTCTGCATACAAAATGGGATATTCAGTAATTTACTCAATCACCACTACAACACTGAAGCACATGAGTGTATAGGGATGAAATATGTGTGATCTGATGTAGATCCCTCAAGGGCTTCCTCCCATGAAAGGATGAACCTTCAATCACAAGGGAACACTACAACGGAGCCACCAAACCATGCACTGAATACTGCCTCCAGAATAACGCATTCCCTAGCTGGAACAACACTAGGAATGTATGGGAAAAGTGTGGTCTGATACCACAGATCTGAAATCAGCTTTGGAGCTCTCCAAAAGGTTCCTCAAGTGAAGGAAACCTTCCTCTAATGAGAAACTAGCTCAGAAACAAAGATTCCAATCCCTTCCATTGCTACACCCAACAACACTGCACAATATCCGATAAAAAATGAGCTGATGAAGTAGGCTGAAGCTTGGCCTAAAAACCTGATGTGGAATGATGAATAAAAACTCTCCCAATGAGGCTCCTCAAAGGAAAGAGGTGGGATTCCCGCTCGGGAACACCCTGTGCTAAACAACACTGCTACTCTGCTAAATAGCAAGAGGAAACAAAAGTTTGAGAAGACATGAAAAATAATATAAGACATGAAGAATAATGCTGCTATCCTCTTCCTTATATAAAATATGAGTTTTCTTGCCCTTTTCCCCACTCAATTAGGTAATCTCTATCAAAAGATACATCTCCCTCCAAAACTGCGTTATTCCTCCTTGGATATGTCCTCCTCCACAACCGCGTTGTTGACTTAGTCAAAGTGGACTGAACCAACTTGATTTTATCTCTGTTCACACATGGATGTGTTTTATTAAGCTAGAAAGAGTGTCACCTTTCATACTTGGAGTGTTTTATCCTCCTTAGGAGACTTAGGGGCTTTTCTACCCATTTATTTACCAGTTAAAGATGCTGCTAACTTTAATGTTCCATTTAGCTTTGAGGCTAAAATTTTGGAACATTACAGTCCTCCCCTCCAAAATATTTTCTTGTCCTCAAGAAAATGTATAAGGAGATAAAAATTCCTTCCCTCCTCCTCATGTGGCCTCCCATCATTAGCCTCCATCACTGCCTTAAGAGAATCTGTAAATAAACTGTAATCCAATGCTTCCTCCCAAGTGTGCAAAACCAAATGGTCTACATCAATCAAAGGGGGAAAGTGTGAATGGAAAATTTTTTTCTATCTCATGGCCTCCACAAAGTAGGAGTGATGATCATCATGGTGAATGAGTTCCTCCCTCACCCATGCTATCATCCAAATGAAGTGAGTCACCCTCCAACATGGTAACTCATGAAAAATCTCCTCCACCTTGTGCTTCAGAAATGTAGGTGGGATGAATAAATGATCATGATAGGAAAGAGGGCCTATATCACATTTTCCTCCTCTCCACTGATGATAAGTGTAGAGTGTATTCTGATCTCGGGCTACAACATGATTTCCCTCCAATGGCAAGAAGAAGATTGAGTCTCTAAAGGCCCTTCCTCCAAAGTCATGATTCATGCCAACCCAAACCATTCCATACAAGATGAATGGTACATCATCACCACATGGCATCCAAATCAGAAAATGGCTGAATATTGGGTGTAAGTTTGGATGATACATATGGTCTCTTTGGTGGATGCAACATATTTCTCTCGACTACTGATTCAGAGCATCAAGTGGCAATCTGTCCTTCAAAGAATTTGCAGTTATGCATGTTAGCTCATCCACTATAAAGTAGTAAGTTGCAATATATACCAGCTGTGTATAATCAAAGCAATACAACGCTTTCCCAAAGTCATGTAGAGATGGGTTATCAATATTACAATATTTGGCCCTAAAGTGACCATGAAACCCATAAATAATCTTGCTCTCATGTGGAGCAATGCACTATTTACATATGGTGAGAAAGTAAAAATACTCAATAGAGTAATCAACAAGCACATAAATGTATTTTCTTACCATGCATCATGTGTGAGCTGAAGGTAAGGTCCATTAGTAAGTCTCCCCATGAAAATACCCTCATCAAAATCTACAAGAGGAGAGAGTGCATACTCCCTTTGGAACACTCCATCAATAGAAACATGCTCTCAAATGACAATGTCATGGGCCTTAGTAACAAGGCTCTTGTCACTCCATGACTTCTCCCTTTGAAATTCCACATGCCAAAGCCATCCACCATCATGTTTCTATGTGATAAGATCTCCTTCTGACATGGAAGTCTCTCATGATCCCCCAATGCTGAAGGGTAGCCTCCTTGAACCATGAATGTGCCTTCCTTCTTTCTAGAAATATCATGAAAAGTATGGGAAGAATTTTTCCCATACTCTCCCAAGTGCAACCATAGAAATAACAAATTTTTCTGCTACCTCATCTCTCCCTCATACAAGCCATAGAGTAGGATCATGATGTCAACTTATATGATGTCCCAAAAAATAGTTCAGCCATGAAGTGCCTCCTCAAGTTCTCCAAGTGGTTCCTCCCACAAGAAGAGAAAAAGTGTGATGTGGCAATCATGGTTTGCCCATGGTTCCTCCTGAAATGTACAACATATAAAGTGGGGAGAATCATGCTCCCAATGGGCACCTCCAATCTCAAGCGCTCTCTCCAAACAAATCTTCCCATGAATATAAACATATCAGCAACATATGGAAGAAAGGTACAATAAGAACAAGTTGCTAATTGAAAACCAGAGAGTGAATCATAGTTCCACTCATGGAACCAGCATAGTGCATCCTTTTCCTGCATCAAAATAAGAAATAACAAGTGCTCTACCAACCAATTTTTTGCTGCAACAGTCATCTCATAAGATGAAAACATGTAGTTACCATATGGTGTCAGTGGTGCACACCAAGAAACATGTGGCTTCCCCCAAAAACCATCAAAAGGATAGCCAAAATCAATGCTACAAGTACATCATCATACACTATGAAAGAAGAGATGATTATTCTTGTTACATCATGCTGCTTCAATAAGGAAAAGAACTACAATATAAAATATGAAACTATACCCCCTCCATCATGTACTCGAGATCTTGAGCTAAAATGGCTCAACTGGAAATTATCCCTCACTCCCAATGAGTAGGAAGGTGGCTGTGACATCCTCTCTATCACCACCCAGGCTATGCATCTCTCCATATGCTAAAGTATATCATGCTAAATTCCCTCCCAAGTGAACTCCTCCATCAAATGGAAATATGCATCAAAGTGCATAGAAGAGAAGCCCTCATATGCTGCATGTAGCAGCTTCTCCCTGAGACTAGAAGATATAGTCAAGAAGATCCCGCCATAGGAATAGATAACCACATCATCCACCATGTATCTATAATCTCTATTCGGGTCATCAAGAATCATGCATGCACCAAGATCCTTGGAGTACTCTACCAAGAGCTGAGATCTCCAATAAGGATCAATCCTCCTAAGAGACAGCGTTGGTGATCTGGCATGTGAAGCTCTCCTCATGCTTCTGCCAGCTAATCTGACATCCCTCATGCCAAATTTATCCTCCAAACTATTCACCTCTCTAAAATCCAAGAGTGGTGAACCCAAAGACAAGATATCTCTCATCAACTGTAGATCTGGTGGCCTCCCCGATGGAATTCCTCCATGTAGTGAGAAATCAATGTCAAGAGTAGACTGTACATATGATTGGGCAATATTTCCCCTGATCTTACTACGCAAATCAGTCTGCCTCTTTCTTGCATTGGATCTCTAAAATAGAGAAGGGTGTGTGCCTCTCATCAAGTGATGCTGCTCTTCCTCCCTACCTCCTCCTTCCAGTTGCAGTGCTGCACAACCATGCTTCTCAGTGATTATGCTTGGACCTCCAAGTATGAGATCCTGAGGAACTTCTTGTAAGGATACAAGAATCCCTCCTATTGGAGGATGTGCTCCTCCTCCCTCTGCATTAGGCACTAGATGTGTTCTAGATGTGACAACGCTGTTGCCCTCATCTTCCTCATTATGCATGGGAAACATCTCAACAGTTGGATCCTCCTATAAAAAGGAGATTCCCATGCCCTCTTGTTCAAGAATATGAACTACAGGTCTTGCTTCCGGCAATGTGTAATGCAAGATGTCAGCTCCTCCCATGGTTTTCTGAAGTGGATTTTCCTTCATCACATGCATGGGTTTTGTTTTCTCAAATTTTGCTTGCTCATGTGCCTTAGGAAATTTTTCACCAAACCTTCCCATCAAAGTCTCTATGAATCTTGCATAAGAGGAAGTGTTTGCATTTTTTAAAGAACAAGATTAAAAAATACACCATGCATAATCCTTACCTCTGAAATGCAGCACTGCAACTCAGATGGCTTCATCTTCAGAAATATAGTGCATCTACAAATATGAGTCTAGCTCCTTCACCCAAGCTCCGGCTGAACATGTAGGTGATCCGGCAAAAGTAGATAGAAGAAATATACCTGCATCCTACTGCTTGCTATTCTCCACCTGGATCTTACAAAACCCTTGGAAATCAATATGATATCTAAATCTCTTAGTTTCAGATTCATACTCCTGCAACAAGTCACTAAGAGTTTTCCTCTTAGGCATTCTTCCTCCTCCCATCCATCTCAAGACAGATCTAGGCACTTGACTGGGCTGTGCACCATGGTGTGTAGCTGCATGCTCACACTCACCATGTGCATATCTAGATTCAGCTCTAGATTCAAACTCATTTGGAGATCCCATCTCCAATCTCATTTTCTTCAGCTCTCCTTGAAAGCTCTACATAGATTTTGGAAGAAGCTTTGTAAGATTGTCTTCCTTTTTCCCTTCATATACTGAAGATTTCTGGATTCTATCCATATATTTAGTCTTGTGATAGCTGGATCACACAGGCTGAGCCAGAGATCATGCTTTGATGCCACTGTAGTATTCCAAAATGGGATCTGCTAGCAAGGCATGCCTGAAAAACACATTTTTTCAGGAACTTATGCCATAGAAAATGAAAATAAACACATAGATCCCATATATACAACCATATATCATGTAAATCCAAGAGGAGATCAGAAAGAAATGAAACTAGATGGGTTAAACAGTTCTCCCACACCTAGGATTGCCAAAATGTGTTAAAACCCCAAGACTGCAAAATAACGAAGTTGCTGCATAAGGGAATGTGTAGTATAAGAGAGGGTTTACACTCATAAAATAGGATAAAAATAGATCTAATCATATATTAATCAAATATTCTTTAATAACTGAGATCTAGTCTCCTTATACAAAATACAATATAACCCTACAAGGGTTTCTTGTCAAACACTCTGCATACAAAATGGGATATTCAGTAATTTACTGAATCACCACTGCAAAACTGAAGTACATGAGTGTAGAGGGATGAAATATGTGTGATCTAATGTAGATCCCTCAAGGGATTCCTCCCATGAAAGGATTAACCTCTCAATCACAAGGAAACACTGCAATGGAGCCACCAAATGATGCACTGAATACTGCCTCCAGAATAACTCATTTCCTAGCTGGAACAACATTGGGAATGTATGGGAAAAGTGTGGTCTGATACCACAGATCTAAAATCATCTCTGGAGCTCTCCAAACAGGTCCCTCAAGTGAAGGAAACCTGTTAGGTCTCTGTAATTTTAGCATATTGGTAAGACTAAAGCTGCAGAGACAACATTTGAACCACTTTGGGATTCTAGGATCTAGCCCTCCTGAATTGAAAGAGGGATCTCTCTTATAAGTGAAAATATTGATTTATCTTTAAAGGTTTGAAATGTGATATTAGGCTAGTTATTAAGAACAAGGGTTTTGTTTGGTTTTGGTTGGGCAAGGATATAATGAAGGTGAAGGAAGTCTAAATGAAGGGTGAAGCGGTATGAAAGTGAAGGAATGATTAAGCTAATAAGATAGGCAAGGAGCAGCTTCAATCCATTTGGCTATGGATTCATAAGAGGATTTAATTGAAATAGCAAGGTTCAAGAGTGGTGCAGGGGGCAAGTCATCTATGTCAAAGGATATCTTTAAGTTGATTTTATGGAATGAAACAATAAGAAAGGGAAATCAAACAAATGAAGGAACAAAGGGTAGCCTAAGATCAAGTAAGTACTTTGAAACTATCCTGCTTTTTGCATGCACTTAAGAAAAGACATAAAATTAATCTAAGATTAGGTAAGTACTTTGAAACTATCATGCTTTTGATGCACTTTCAATAGAAAACATTTAAAACACTTAGAATAGCTTAAGATCAAGTAAGGACTTTGAACCTATCCTGATTTCAGCATATTCAAAAGGAAAACATTCAAGATAAAAATAAAAATTAGTCTAAGATCAGGTAAGGACTTTGAACCTATCCTGCTTTCAACATACTCTTAAGGGAAACTTTCAAACAACCTTTGGAGACAGAACTAGAAGACAGGGCAAACCATAAACTTTCCTAGTACAACTCTACTTAGCAAGTAATGAAAATAACATTCAAGAACAATGTTCAAAGTTTAGACAGTAAGACGTGGTAACACCAACATTCCTTAACTGCTTAGACTGTATTAAATCATTCTTAAATACACAAAGGACGAAAACATAAAGATAAAGCTTATCGGTGAGAGTAGTGTACTTGTAAGAGTAAATCCTACCTCTATATTTGCTGTTCTTTATCAGAGAAAAGTGGAAAAAATGGAAACATAAAGGAAAATAAAAATTCACGATAAGAAACACATCACCATTGACATAGACTAGGATCCCATAAATCAGCTTGTATTTGATGTTCAAACCAGTTACAATCTTCAAGTCCAGTGGGTCTCTACAGCTTCAAAGTTCTCATCTCAACTTAGTTATCTTCAATTACAAATAGGGCTATAGTAGCTTCATAAAACTATTTACATGCAACAAATATCCAGAGACCAACCTTTTACAATATGCTGCTTAAGGAGATTTTATAAGAAAATGAGGAGGTGGAAGAATATTCTAGGGTTTAAGTATCATTAATTCCATAGTAAATGCAATCCTCAGCCTTGAAAACCATGCAAGGCATAAGGCAGGGATGCATTTGACCTATAACTTTGTTTGATAACTCTATTTCTGATTTTTAAGACTTAATGGATGAGAAGATTGACTTCAAGGCACTTTCTTATCCTTGTAATAACTTTGATGACAGTTTGTAATAAGTTTCTTTGGTTGAATTAACTGTTCAGCTATATTTAGGGAAATATCTTTGAAAATAGGCAATAAATATGCCTTCTTTTATTTGTGTGAGGCTGCAAGCGGCTTTTAGTAGCTGGAGAGGATTTAATTAGCCTCTGATGTGGCAGCGGAGGCTTTTCAGACTGATATATTTTTTTGTTTTATCTTAAAACACCTTTAATCTGTCTTTGCTTTGTGTTTTAGGCCTAATTAGGCTTAACCTTTGTCTTCTAGTCTTCATATTGTCTTTATCTATGGATTATGCTTTTGGTTTCTGAGTTTTCTACCTTAATCCCTTTAAAATCTGCTTAGAAATCATTAAATCTTCATTTCTTCTTTGATCTGATGCTATGTCACTGATACTCTTTGTCTGTTTGTCATTCACTGTGCTTTTGATGTGTTGCAGGTGCGCAGAGGGTTTGATGAGATCACCAATGTTCATGAGGCATGGGTGAAATCGCAGTTGGAACCCTACAGATTCACTTTCTCCTTGGAAAAGTGCCTGTGGATCGTCATCCCTGGCTTTTTATTTCTTTTTAAAACTGTGGAGAAACCTTAAAAACCTACAAAAAATGAAAAAAATTAAGAAAATCCAGTGAAAATAGGTCAGAGGCTGCTTTGGAGGCGAGATTTAATCGTGGCCGTTGGATGAAAACATCCAACGGTCGAGATCACTTGATGGGGTCAATCGGGGGCGGTTGGGTAAACGATGGTAAGATTATGTCCAAGCCGTCAGATAAAAGAAATGAATGGTGGAGATTAGTTGGCGAAACATTTATAGAAACATGGGGCGGGAAAATTAATTGGTGGTGAGATAAAATCAGAACCGTCAGATTAATAAATCCATCAACATCCAGGATCAAATGAACAAATATACTGTGGAGGAGGGTGGTTAGTGGAAAACAGCTGGTGGTATTTGCGCGACATTGGAAGTGGTTTGCGGTTTTTGCCAAAACAACGTGATTCCATACATTGTTTAACATGCATCCTCTCCAAAACCACTTTTATCACATAAATTTTTAGTGTTAAACCACAGACGCAGAAAAAATGCGAAACATGTTGTGAGCCGTCGGATGGGAGGTCGGAGATCCGATGGTGCGGATCGCACGTGACGGGGAAGCTACGGGTTGGGGAGATAATGGAATATAGGTGGAAGTTTGTGAGTGGGTGGATGCTTTGCAAGGCGGGAGTGTTATCAGGTTAGATCCTGATCGTAGGATTTAAAGAATGAACGGTCGAGATTTGTCGATCAGGCAGAGTTATGAAATGGGGAGGAGAAATGGCATGGTGATTGGGTTTAATCCTGATTGTTGGATCTTAGAAATGGATGATCAGGATTTAATGATGGAATGGAGTTAAATGGGCAGAGGAAAAGATAAGAGTGGGGATTGGGTGGCCCAGGGCCGTTGATCTAAAATGATCGACAGTCTATATTGATTTAAAATCTTTTCGTCGAGGAACAGAAAAAATCAAAAGAAAGTCAGGTTTTGAAAGGGGTTTTAAGCCTTTAGCGCCTGGTTGCAGGGATAAAGGTCTTATGAAGTGAAGGGCCATAGGATTTAAGCCCTCGGGGGCTTAAGATAATTTTATATGCAGAAAGGGTATTTTTGGCCCAAAAAAACAAAGTTTTTAAGGCACATTGAGGGTTCTGATAGGGGAAAAAGGGGGATTTAAAACAAGATAGGGGAGAGAATAAGGTTTTAAAGGGGAAATGGATGATTCTGAAGGTTAAATGAAGCTTATGGATGGATTTTTATGGAGGAAAATGGGATGAAAATAGAGCTTATTTATGAGGGAAAGGAGGAGTAAAAAATGATGGAAAAATGGGGTTTTAAGCAGTCTTTGTCTTGGCGAACAACAGATTTTTTGGATTTATGAGGGAAATAGTAGTGAAGATTAACTAAAGGATTATTTATCTTCATAAGAATTTAAGAACTAACAATTTGGACATGAATTTTTTCTTGAAGTCTAAAATAATCTAAGACATGAAGAATAATGCTGCCATCCTCTTCCTTATATAAAATATGAGTTTTATTGCCCTTGGCCCCACTCAATTAGGTCATCTCTATCCAAAGGTACATCTCCCTCCAAAACTGTGTTATTCCTCCTTGGATTCCTCCTCCTCCACAACTGCACTATTGACTTAGTCAAAGTGGACTGAACCAGCTTGATTTTATCTCTGTTCACACATGGAGGTGTTTTATTAATCTAGAAAGAGTGTCCCCTTTCATACTTGGAGAGTTTTTATCCTCCTTAGGAGACTTATGGGCTTTTCTACCCATTTATTTACCGGTTAAAGCTGCTGCTAACTTTAATGTTCCATGTAGCTTTGAGGCTGAAATTTTGGAACGTTACAAATGAGTTTCATAGGATTCCAAAAAACGAGAGATACACGGTTGTTTATGTTCTACACCATTCTGAAAAATTTCATTTTTTAGCATAATTTTGACCACCTAAACACTTATTCTGATAACCCACAAAAAATACCAACTTAACTGTTAGCTCAAGATTATTCCTTGATTCTATGGACACATTGCAGTAAATAGAGCTCCAAAAATCGTGAAGTGAGACACGTCCAACTTTCTCCTCGAGAAATACTCCTTCGATGTTATCATACTAAGAATCCGATGACAAATTTGGTTCTGCAAGAGATTTTTGTGTTACACGCCTTTGCCAAAAAATGTAGTGGTAGGACTTGGTCATGTAATGTAGAATAGATCTAGATGCTCCCATACTTCTTTGGTTCTTCCTTTCAGCTAACCCATTCTATTGTGGGTTGTGAGTTGATGTCCTTTCTCTTCGACTGCCTTCTTTCATAAAAAAATTATTGAATTCTTTTGAAACATACTCACCTCCATTATCGTTCCTTAGAGTCTTCACCTTCTTCCCGATATCTTTCTCAAACAGTGCCTTGAATTATACAAACTTGGAGAATGTATTATCCTTCTTCTACATGAAGAACATCGAACACTTCCTTGAGAAATCATCAATAAAAATAACAAAATATTTGTGTGTGGTAGTCATTAGGGGAATTTTGAGGTCTAAAATGGGTCTACTAAGAAAAATGTACAACCAAAATAAATTTTTTAAGAACCAATAGGGTTCAAGATGATGATGTCAACCATGGGGGATGATTCACCATTTTTGAGTCAATTAAGGATTCTTTTTCTCCTTTTGTTGCAAATCTAAAGACTTCTAAGGCCATGTATTAAAAGCTAGTGAATTTCTACTTTGTAAGTACAACAGGAAAAGATATGTCTTTGCGGAACACATTATATAGAATGAAGAAATCAAAGGATGAGGACATGTCATCCTTTCTCAAGATATTGTCTCAATTAAGGGACCATCTACAAGGAATTGGGAAACCTATTACTAATTCAGAAGTAACCATATTTGTACTAAATGAATTTCCACTAGAATGGAGAAACTTTGCAAAAACCATCTACACCAAGATAAATTCAACTCCCTTTGATGAATTTTGGGCTCAATGCATATTGGAAGAATCGTTGATCAAGGTCAAAGATGAGATTGGATAAGATTAGCAATCTCAAGCCTTTTTAGCTCGAGTCAAGAAGCCAAGAAAGGAAGGTTTTGAAAGTCCAAAAATAAATATATCTCCAAGTTTCAATGATTTAAGTGCAATGATTTTGGACACTTTAAGAGGGACTATCGAAGCATACAAAAGAAGAAAAGAAAAGAAATAAGTGAAGCTAGTGTAGATGAAGCAGTGGAAGAAGTTGAGGAGTAGGAAAATAAGGAAGAAGTTAACGATATTTACTAATAAACAAGGTTCACTGATTGTCAGGTTCTTTGTGAAGATTGATATTTGTTTTAGGATAGTATTTTTTTATAGCATCATAGAGAGAAGCATATGAGAGTAGCATTTCTAGAATTTACATGATTAATTTACATGAGAGTAGCAAGTCTAGATAGATTAATTGATAGAACATTTTTCATATTGATCATCAAGGCATTACCTAACATTATGTTAGAAGAAGTGATATTACTTAGGTGGATCATTATGATCCTAGAAGAACCATAATTATGGAAGGTTCTTGGAAGAAGCACTATGACAAAGGTTAGTAGACAGTTCATGTAATGTGAAATCAATACTAGTAAAGGGATGAAAGAATGATATTGTTTAGGATACAGGCTCATTCAGTGAGATATTTAAATAGTTAGATGATCACTAAAATAATAGGAATGCATGTTGGATATAAAGCTTTAGATCAGATTCATATGACTATAATCTTGTGTAAAGAAATTTGGTCATAAAATATGTTTAGGTATATGGATATATGATGCTTGAAAAGAATTAGATTTGAATTACTTAAGAGATGTATAAAGATTAAAAAATTTTCTAGGATCTGTATAATATTGATTGACATACAGTATAATTTCCGAAAGAAAAAGTTGTAACTTGGTAATCAAGATTGATCTTTGGGCACTCTGATTCATGAATTAAATTGATATGGAGATAGACCATGAATATGTAGATGGAACAATAAAGTCATCATGGTGAGGTAATTATGATTTTCATTAATACTGGTCATCTGGTTAACATATTTTTTTAATACCTGGAAGAATGTTGCAGGAATATATGATGAAAATTTAGGCATGTTAAATTTTATGATTGAAGGATATTGAGGGGATCTTGATATCTGGTACTTGACAACTGTGAATTCAAGATGTGGACATCTTGGTATTAAAAGGTAGTGGTGTGGGAAGATAACCTGGAGGTCAAAGGAAGCTCACTTTCAAGAAGAAGCTATGATCAACTTGAAGTTTTGGAAGGCTTAATGTAATACCTTCATATCAAAGAAGAAAGTGATGAGAAAGAATATTGGTCTAGAACCTCTCACAAGATTGAAGAGAGAATTTGGCTCCATGATACCTTGAAATAAAGAAAGCTCAATGATGCAGATGAAAGAGGGAGAAGGGAAAATATGAAGAATAGTTGGCTGATATTATTATTAAGACAAGATGTAAAGTTTGTGATGGTAACTTCCAAAATAGAAAGGAAGTATAGATATCCTCTAATTTTGAAAGGAAGTAAAAGATTCTCCTTGTATAGGAGCAAGGTTCTATTCTGAAGATTATAGGAGAATAGGGGTGTCCTCTATAGTTGAGAAGGAGTGATGTTGGACATCATATGTGCATTCTCCTCTTTAGGTGATGAAGAGAGAATGACTGAGGATTGGATAACCATGTGGTTTCCTTGAGGATAAAAAATCCAAGAAAGGAACAAAACCGACACTCTTTAAGAATGTGACAGACATCCAAGAGAAGAGTGGTCGAAGTGGACCGATATTCTTTGAGGACTTAGGATTGGAGATCCAAGATAAGAATAGTACTAAAATTACATACCTTGTAGACATTCAAATGGGGTATGTACCTTGTAGAGGTAGTGCGGTATCACACGTAAATCCTCCAAAGATAATGCTCTTGATTAAAGAAGAGCTTGTCTAGTGAGGCCTCAAAGACAATGTTGGTCATGATGATGATGCTTACAATATGGCTTATCAATATGAATCTTCTTGTGAGAAACATATATTTTGAGATATGATGTTGTACATCTTGTATAATTATGAATACCTCCCTACATAAGAGGGAGTGTTGAGAAATGTAACTAGTTTCAGTCTTCATAATTTTTGTTGTTGTTGATCAATGGTTGTCATTGATGTCAACCCAAGTAGCATCAGGGGCTACCCCGACCTTGCATGGGAATTTTTACCTACCAAATTACTATATTCCGAGTCAAGGATATTTTTTATGTTTTCTTCTTGTAGATATGTTTCTGTTGATATATGGCATGCCACGTAATTCTTCAAGGTTTGATAGATATTCATGTTTGAAGTTAGCAATCCCAGTTAGTGGGCTAAAAACCCATGGGGTTGTGGCATGGGTCATGGAAAAGCCAGTAATTAATGCTTTTTAAGCTCCTAAAATCCCTCCCATGTTCACTTGTTGAAGTCCCTCTCAACCTAAGAATTTATATAAATTGTGATCCTCATATCCTCCTCATATGGGGATTTCGCTACTTGGAACAGGTCATCATGGAATTTGCGCTATATCTTTGTTTCTACGAAGGTTTAGAAGCTGAAATTGTTATGAGGCGAAGATGAAATCTTGATGAAGCTCCTATACAAATTTCAGATCATGGTCCATAATATGTTCAGAGATATGATCTGTGTAAGTTAGGGTTTTTGTAGGCTCTTGAACTTCATCTCAAAGAGGTGACCTTGGGAAAATTGTCATAAATATCTTTCTAAGTATCATATTGGAATTATGTAAAAAAATACAATAGTAGATGGTCTGTACTTTTCTCTATATCAATTTTAGATATGAATGAAGAAACAAAGACACGTGGCATGCCGTACAAGTTCACTTTACTGAACTAGTCCATAATTAGGTCATTGTGAGAGATTGGGCATAACTTTGTCTTGAAGAATCCAAATTGGATTAGAGCTGTGGCATCAGAAATAAGACTCAGAGGAATACTATAGGACCCAAAATCACATATTGTGGATCTGAAATAACAGAGATACACTAGATTAAATATTGAGCTCCTAGATGCAAGAAAAAGCTAGATCATGTGTTATCAAGGGATGCAAAGGACAAGACTTTCTAGAACATAAAAGCAAAAAAGGTGCAACAGAAGTAAGATCCAGGTAAGTAAATTCTATATATGCATGTTCATATCTCAATTGTATAGTTTCTTTGTATTATAATTTTTTCCTTTTGTTTAGAACTAACATATGCTTTGCAAGATGAGGTAAGTTTTGTTATTATCATGTCATGGGTATTTCCTTGAAGGCTTTTTGCAGGTATTATATATTCATCAAGATTAAACTAAATGCATGATCTAATGTTCTAAAGAGTGAGAAAGGTTAGCATGACAAGAGCAACAAAAAAGGTGCATAACAACATCAAGAAGTTTACCACATGAAGTCCTCACGTGGGCAGCACTGCAAACAATCATTGTAAATGTATCATTGTACTAAGTCATTGTAAATTTGTACAAGTGTTTATCTGCCAAGAAGTGAAGAGGCAGTGTTGGGAGGTCTAGGATCATCATTAGGTATCTGTGTCATATTTGGGGTTCTGGTCTAGTGTGTCTTCTTCTTCTACATCATTATATATAATTGTAAAGTGGACCATTTTCTCTAGTAAGGAAGTCCATTCTTCTTTTATTCTTCCATAGGGTGGTAGGGTGGTGCTAGGCTGGTGCATGAAGTCACTAATAGGTTCAATCCTATGAAAATTTGAGGGTGGTAGAGTGGTGATAGGGTGAGTTGTAGCTCATTGGGTGTTGGGGCATCCGTTCATTTGACTACTGAAGAATCTTGGGCATTGGAGAATCCATACAGTGGGAGCTGGAGAAGAATGATCTTCTAGATTCTAGGAAGTTGGAGCTTTATTTTCAATTGGGGTTGAATATTAAAGAATTATTAGGAAAACATTCAGGTGGTTTTCTTCCCGAAGGGGGTTTCCACCTTAAAAACTATGTGCATTTGTGTTCCTTTTGTTTACTGCTATAATTGTATAAAAACTGATAATAATTGAAGCTTAAATAAGTCTCTGAAAGATTAATAATAATACTAATTGAAAGGAATACTGATTCACCCCCCCTTAGTATTTCCAACAATTGGTATCAGATCTTGGTTCCTTTAATAGCAGTTGAACAAATGTAAGGTCATGGAGCATACCAAGAATGGTGTACCTATGTTCAATGAAAATAATTATGCACTATGGAAAGGAAGAATGGAGGTCTATCTCTTGGTGCAAGGTTATGAAGTATGGGACACTGTTCAAAATGGATTTACACCAATTGCAGATGAACAAGGTTAGAAGAATTTGGTAAATGATGCAAAAGAAAAGAATATTATTATCAATGGAATTATTGAATCTTCTTATCATAAGGTGTTGGGTTATAAAACTACCAAAAATGTATGGGACAAGCTTGAGAATATATATGCAGGTGACTCAAATGTCAAAGAAGTAAATATTAAAATCTATAGAGAAAAAATTGAGCAACTCAGAATGAAAGAAGATGGAAACATTGCTACATACTTCCAACATGTTGATGAAATAACCAACACTATGGAAGGATTGGGAGAGCCAGTTGAAGAGAAGAATATTACATGAAATATTCTTGGAATGTTACCAGGGAGATTCAACCCTAAGGTATCGGTCTTAGAATACAGTGAAAATATGGACAAACTTAGGAAAGAGAATTACATGGAGTTCTCATAGCATATGAAATGGGATTGATGAAGAAGAGGGTGCTTCTCATCTAGACATTGCGTTCATTGCATATAAGAAAACCAATAAGGACAAACAACCTTAAAAGGAAAGGACCTACACCTGCAAGTGTGAAGAAAAGGGAGATGATGAAGAAGGTCTTTCAGATGAAGAATATGCTTACTTTACTAGAAAAATAAAAATTAGTAAGGGAAAATTCGAAGGTAAAATTCCAATGATATGTTTCGGTTGTAGTGAGATTGGGCATTTCACAGCAAAATGTCTGAACAAAAGTGATGGAAAATCAAAAGTAAAGAAAGGCTTTAAGAAATTCAATAAGCAAGGCAAAAAGAAAGGATTAAAAAGGAAATTTCTCTCTAAAGAAGATAGCTCATCATCTAATGAAGACAGTGACAACGAAGAAGAAGCCAATGAGAGAGTATTGCTTATGGCCAAGAACAACAAACAAGAGGTATCAAATAATGAAGAAGAAGGGTTGACAATAGAATAATTTTCTAAGGAGGCAATCAGGCTTATAAAAGAGCTCAAGGATGAGAAGATTCGTTCGAATACTCTTGAAGAACAAGTTCAAGGTCTCAAAATTGAAGTTGAAGAACACAAATGTATTGAAGAGTCGCTTCAAAACAAGTTGGAAGAAAGTAACCAACAAAGGGAAGCATTAGAAGCTGAAGTAGTCTCACTGCGTAAGGAAATGAAGAAGGGAAAAATTGTCCAAAACTATGCCAAAAACTCAAGGGCATTGGAATAACTCATCAAAAATCAATGATATTACAATGACAAAACTAACATCAGTTACAAAGAAGAAGAAGCAGGACCTTCTAAAACAAAATACAATGAACCTATGAGATCTGACATGCATGTAGACTTCATTGGACAAGATTCAAAAGAAAAACCTTGGAAGACGATTCCTTGATGAAGATTTCCATCTAGGTACCAACATATTTTTCATGGCTATTGCTATTCATGTGGAAAATTTGTTCCTAAAGATGTAGAATGTCGCATATACCCTAGGAACCAATACAATACCAGGAGATCCTTCAAATATGGACCTCCTAGGGCTGAACAAAACATCAATAGATTTAAAATTTGAGAAATAATATAGAATGGTACAAATTTCAGAACTTTTGACACATTGCCAGAGATTGCAAACTTGAAAATCCTCCAGAAGAATCTTTGAAGCCACATAACGAATGAACATGGAAGAAGAAGAAGACTGATAATTGTGCTCTCGATCTCAAGGCTCAAAACAACAAAGATGTGTGGTATGTTGATAGCAGTTTCTCAACGCATATGAGTGGAGATAGAAATAAATTTGTATCTCTAAAAGAGAATAAGGATGAAACCGTATCCTTTGGAAATGATGGATCTTCAAATGTTATAGGATCAGGTACCGTCACTCTCAAAAGTAAAGATGTTCTAGCCAAGAATGTTTTATTGGTTGAAAAAATGAATCACAATTTGCTTAGTGTTGGACAAATGTGTGATCAAGGACATGCAACGCTATTCAACTCCACAAAATGTGAAATCAGGAAATTCAGGTATGGTAAAATTGTGGCTACAAAAAGTCAAGCTCCAAATGACATATATGTTCTAGATGAAGCAACTAAAGCATTTATACTAGCTAAAGAAGATGAAATTTGGTTATGGCACAAACTAATGGGTCACATAAATTTGAGAATATTTTCAGAATAAGAAAAAAGGAAGGAGTACAAGAAATTCAAAAAATATCAAAACCTTCCAACAAACTATGTGAGGTATGTTGGCACGGAAATCAGACATAAGTCGAATTCAAAACAAAGGAACACTTTGCATCACATCCATTGGAATTGATACATAATGATATATGTGGTCCTGTGAGAACAAAAGGCTTATATGGAGAATTATATTTCATGTTAATGATAGATGACTATACTAGGATGAAAACCGTCAATTTCCTAAAGAAAAAATCTGAAGCATTTGAGTGCTTTAAGATCTACAAGGACTTGGTTGAAAATGAAACTGATTTGAAATAAAGTGTCTAAGATCAGAAAATGGTGGATAATTCACTTCCAAATTATTTTATCAATACTGTGACGAAAATGGAATAAAAAGTCAATTTTCAATAGCATGAACACCTCAACAAAATGGAGTTGCTAAAAGAAAGAACAAAATCGTACAGGAAATGGGTAAAACAATGTTGAAGGACTCAAAATTGGATGAAAAATTCTGGGTTCAAGAAATTGGTACAACACTCTTCATTATCAACCGAAGTCTTCTCAGAAATAATTGCAACAAGACCCCATATGAATTATGTAAAGGAAAATTAGCTAATGTAAAATATTTCAGAATCTTCGAAAGCAAATGCTATATCAAAATAGAAGATCAAAATTTGGGTAAGTTTGAATAATGTGTTGATGAAGGTATCTTTTTTGGTTACTTACGCAAAAGAAAGGCCTATAAATGATATAACCTAAGATGAAAACAGATAGTGAAGAGCATAAATGTTACATTTGTTGAAGATGGTGTTCTAATGAATAATGATAAGGATCTAAAATCTTCGAAACTTGAAACGGAGGATGAAAAAGACACAGAGAAAATTCTAGAACAAGAAGCAACTATCAACTAGGCAGAAGTAAATAATAATCATCAAGATATATCGGAACAAATACAAGAAGCTCCTCCAAAGAGAAAAAAAGAAAGGATTCAAAAGAACCATCCATCAAATCAAATCATTGGTGACATAAATGAAGGTCGATAGCTTCGTTCATCCCAATAAGCTCACATTTATATTCTTGCAACCTTTGAGCCTAGTAGTTTTAAGGAAGCCAACCAGAATGAACATTGGGTAGTAGCTATGAATGAAGAATTGGATCAAATCGAGAAGAATAATACCTGGGAATTAGTTCCATGACCAAAAGATAAAAGTGTTATTGGGACTAAATGGGTGTTCAGGAACAAATTGAATGAAGATGGACAGGTTACCATAAATAAAACAAGATTGGTTTGCAAAGGCTATGCACAAGTGGAAGGAATTGACTTTGAAAAAAAAATTTCACCAGTTGCCAAAATGGAAACCATCCCGAATGTTTCTCACCTATGCATGTTCAAGAAAAATCAAATTCTACCAAATGGATGTCAAGTTAGCATTTCTGAATGGTGAATTAGAAGAAGAAGTTTACATCTAACAACCTGAAGGTTTTCTACTATCAGAAAAAGAAGACTATGTTTACAGGTTAAAGAAGGCTCTATATGGTCTCAAGCAGGCTCCGAGAGCATGGTATGTTCATCCTGATGGATATCTATGTCAACAAGGGTTCAATAAAGCTACTATTGATATAAATATTTATGTAAAAATATATAAAGATAATTTAACAAATGTTGAGGTATATGTGGATGATATAATATTTGGTAGCAATGATGATATACCAAGTAATAAATTTGCTACAAATATGCAAAGCGAGTTCGAGATGTATTTACTTGGTGAGCTCACATACTTATTAGGGCTTAAAATATCTCAACAAGAGAAAGGAATATTTATATGTCAACTCAAATACATCAAGGAAATTCTCAAGAAATTCAAAATGGAAGATTGCAAACCCGTCCTTACTCTGATGGTAACAAGTTGCAAATTGAGCATAAACGACTCATCTAAGGATGTGGATCAGAGGTTGTACAAATATATGATTGGTAGTATTCTATATGTAACAACCTCCAGACGAGATTTTATTCAAACTGTTGGACAAGTAGCAAGATTCCAAGAAGCACCAAAAGAATCACGTATTATTGCCGTCAAAAGAATTCTTTGATATCTAGAGGGCACAACAGAATATGACTTGTGGTATCCCAAGGGTAACAATCTCATTATTCAAGCCTTTACAGATGTAGGTTGGGCAGGAAGCGTTGATGATCATAAGAGTACTAGTGGAGCATCATTCTATCTAGGTGGTTGTCTCATATAATGGTTGAGAAAAAAACAAACCTCAATCTCATTATCTACATCAGAAGTAGAATAAATTGCAGCGACAACTTGTTGTACTCAAGTCCTTTGGATGAAACAAACTTTGCAAGATCTTCAAGTACAATTCAGTGAGCTTATTCCCATCTTCTATGATCACACTAGTGCCATCCGAATCTCAAAGAATCCTATCATGCATTAAAAAAAAACACATTCTGATCAAATATCATTTTTTTAGAGAACAAGTCGCTGAAAATAATATCAAACTTGAATATGTTGGTACAAAATAAAAAATCGCTAATATCTTCACTAAACCTTTACCCCGTTAATCATTTGAATATCTTTAACAAAAGCTTTTGATTCTCCCAAGTTCTCATTAGATTTTCCTTATTCAGAATATAGAGGGGGAGTGGAAGTGTGTACAGGTCCACAGGATGGTTGTGTGTTAGGGGGAGTTACTCTTTTCCATTGATGTCAAAGGGGGAGATAATGTTGTAGGAAGAGGTGTCAAGATCACAGGGGGAGATTTTTTATTAGTGGTTGTTATTGATGTCAACCCAAGCAGCACTAAGGGCTATCCTGATATTGCATGGGAATTTTTACCCACCAAATTACTATATTCTGAGTCAAGGATATTTTTTATGTTTTATTCTTGTCGAGATGTTTCTAATGATATATGGCACACCAGATAATTATTCATGGTTTGAGAGATATTCATGTTTGAAGTTATTAACCCCAGTTAGTGGGCTAAAACTCCATGAGCTTGTGGCATGGGTCATTGAAAAGTAAATAATTAATAATTTTTAAGCTCCTATAATCCCTCCCACGTTCACTTGTTGAATTCCCTCTGAACCTAAGAATTTATTAAATTTTGATCCTGATATCCTCCTCATGTGGGGATTTCGCTACTTGGAACAAGTATCGCGGAATTTGTGCTATAACCTTTTTTCTACGAAGTTTAGAAGATCAAATTTTTATGAGGTGAAGCCAAAATCCTATGGAGGCTCCTGTAAAAAATTCAAATTAGGGTGTGCAATTTTTTTGGAGAGATGATCTATGTAATTTTTTTTTTGAAGGCTCCTGAACTTCATCTCAAAGAGGTGACCTTGGGAAAATCATCATAACTCTATCTCTGAGTATCAAATTGGAATTATGTAAAAATTGGTGGATAGTGCATGGATTGTAGGTTTCTATATATCAATTTCAGATTCGAATTAAGAAACAGGGACACATGGCATACCGTACAAGTTCTCTCTACTGAGCTACTCCATAATTAGGTCATTATGAGAGATTGGGCATAACTTTGTCTTGAAGAATAAAAATTGGATCGGACCTCTGGAATTGGAAAGAAGATAAAGAGGACTACTACAAAACCAAAAATCACATATTATGCATCTGAAATAATAGAGATACACCATATTCAGTATCGAGCTCCTAGAAGGCAAGAAAAATTTATATCATGTGTTGTCAAGGGCTGCAAAGGACCAGAATTTCTAGGGATGAAAAGCAAAGCAAGGTGCAGCAGAGGTAAGCTCTAGGTAAGTACATTCTGTATATGAATTTTCATCTCTCAATTGAATTAGGTTCTTTGTATTATAATTTTTTGTTTAGCACTGACATATGCTCTGCAGGATGAGGTGAGTTTTGCTATTATCATGTCATGGGTATTTCCTTGAAGGATTTTTGCATGTATTATATATTCATCAAGATAAAACTCAATGTATGATCTGATTTTCTGAAGAGTGAGAAATGGTAGCATGAAAATAACAACAATCAAGGTGCATAACAACAACAAGAATTTTACCACATTAAGTCCTCACGTGGCAGCACTGCATACAGTCATTGTAAAGGTATCATTGTACTAAGTCATTGTAAAAGCATCATTGTAAAATTTGTACAAGTGTCTATCTGCCAAGAAGTGAAGAGGCAGTGTCGGGAGGTCTAGGATCATCATTAGGTATTTGTGTCATAGTTGGGGTTATGGTCTAGTGTGTCTTCTTCTTCTACATGGTTCTATATCATTGTAAAGTGGACCATTTTCCCTGGTACGAGAGTCCATTCTTCTTTTATTATTCTATAGGGTGGTAGGGTGGTGCTAGGATGGTGCATGAAGTCACCAAGAGGTTCAATCCTATGGAAACTTGATGGTGGTAGTGTGGTGCTAGGGTGAGTTGTAGCTCATCGGGTGTTGGGGCATCCGTTCAGTTGACTACTGAAGAATCTCGAGCGTTGGAGCATTCATCCAATGTGAGATGGAGAAGAATGATTTTATAAAGTCTAGGGATTTGGAGCTTTATTTTTAATGGGATTTGAATATTAAAGAATTATTAGAAAAGCATTCAGGTGGTTTTCCTCTCGGACGGGGTTTCCACCTTAAAAACCGTGTGCATTTGTGTTCCTTTTGTTTACTGCTATCATTGTACAAACACTGATAATAATTGAACATTAAATAATGCTCTGAAATATTAAAATAATACTAATTCAACAGTTGTACTCATTTCAATATGTATCCTATGTAAAAAATAAGAAAAAAAAAGTTACTATTATCAAAGCATGGGTTTCATGCTCATCATTAATGGTCTTCTAGGTAGAAGCATTTTATTAGTGGCTCTAGGGTCTTTCAGGTCTTAGGATTTATTGTCTTGAGTGAAAGGAGTAAACATCATGTTTATAAGACCCTTATGGGAAAAATGTAATCATAAAAATAATTGTTTTTTGAGTCTAGAAATTCCTAGAAAATCCAAAAGTACATGTTATCCATGGCAGCATCAAGTTGGCCTAAAGGAGGGAATTCAACCCCTTGATAAGGCTATATAAAGGAAGAAATTTGACCTCATTTGGACACACGCACTTCAAAAGTTCTATCTATCAATAAATAGTTTAATCTAAATCTAGGAAGAAAATTAATAAAAATAAGGGCGAAAGTATGGGAGAAGAAATAAGGATGAAAAATATATGTTTTGGGCTCTATATCTTTCACATGTGTGAAGTTCTATGGTTTTTGGTGCTTCAGAAGGAGGTTGAAGTTGCAGATACGAGTTTTAGTAGGACGAAGTGTTGAATCTTGTAGTTGGAAGGGAGGAAACCCTATATTGACCTAATTGACCTTGGTAGAGATGCCTTTCTCTAGGAGGGTATTAGAAGGAGGCTAGATTAAGGTTTCCAAAGAAGTTGTAAGGCTAAAATTGCAGGGTCGAAGTTATAGGCTAAGTAGAAATATTGAAGCTGACAAGTTGAAGTTGTAGTGTGTAGTATTTTTGTGCAGAATCAAGGAGGAACTTGAATAAGGGTTGAATTGGTACTAGGAGAAGGATTTGGTATAGCGCTTGGGTCTTTATATCTCATTTGAAGTAGATTCCTAGAAGATAAGAGTTTATAGGTTTTCCCATTCGAAGGGTTTTTCCTTGGCTAAGAGCTTAATATCGATGTCCTCTATTGCTACTATTACTATTGTTGATATTGTTTGATGAAAATATCTAACTAAAAACATAAAGAAGATAAATAAGATTCACAAGAAAATATCAAGGTTAAAGGAAAATAAGATTAATAACTACTGCTATCCATTTTCCAACATAGCCATAGGAGACATTTTTTATTCTATGATGCAAATTTCCAGCCAACTGCCATACATTATTTATTATATGTTGCCCTTTTCTTTCCATTTTTTTTCCACAAGTTATCTACAACTTGAGCTTTTTAGCATGTAATTTAATTGGCATGATTGTGCCTAATATTTTCCTGAAGGTTTAATACTAATTTCCTAAGGTGTTCTTTTCTATGGTGATGTTTATTTGCTTTGTTTATATAGGTCATGTGGCCACATAGTGGCCACTATTTCCCAACCGAAGAAAACTTATTCGAGTTTCTTGCTTTTCTAGGGAAGAATATAATTGGCATTGATGATGGTGAGGTATATGTCATATAAATCGTTTATATTATATTTTAGTTTATATTACAGTGTTCATCATATTTCATGTCTTATACTCTACATTGTATCATCTTTCATTTTTAGAAGAGGAACTCAATATTTATGGTAAGAAGAAGGAATTAAGAAAGAGGAGAACAATAACACTGGAGTGACAAATGCAGAAAGAGAGAGAGAATAGAATTGGTCTAGTGATACCCCTAAACCCAATAGACCGCATGAGACACACACATACAAACTCAAGCTCAAGTCTTTATAGTTTTTGAATTCATGTGCAATGCCTCGACAACACAATGATAATGTTTTGAAGTGATGAAACAATATTTCATGTGTAAAAATATATAGACCAACCAATATCAAGTTGGAAACTCATATTCTAATACTTGACATTTTATATAATATAATTGATGTGGTTGAAATTATTTATAGTTGTACTTGATATTTTTTAGTATTGTAATTAACATGTAACTTTGCGTTGTCATATTGGATGAACATCATGTACATTCTATGGCATTTTTTTAATCTAGTCACAAAATCGTACTAATTAATTTATGTTGATTAATAAGTAACACATAAAATCAACCTAAAAATACTAAATTAGTAGTTTATATTGATTAATTATGAACAAATAAAATGAATATATAGTGATTAAATTAGTCGTTTATAATTATTATTAATGAAAGTAAATGAAAGAATATAAACTACTAAATCAATAATTTATATAATGAATATGAAACTACAAAAAAATGATAAATGACTATTGTAAATGATAAATTTGTGATTACAAATGATGACTAAATTTTGCATATATACAAATATTAGTAGCTAATTTACAATATATTATAACATGACCAAAATTTAGTCATATTTCTTTGATCGTTCATTGATTTCAAACAATGACTAAATTTTCCATATATATGACTATTAGTAGCTAATTTATAGTATCTTAAATGTGACCAACATTTTGGTCATATTTCTTAGGTCATCAATTAGTGTTATCGGGTGATCATGTAGTAGTATATCTTGTTGTGTATTTGGTCAACAATTATGACAATTAATGAATAAAACAATGACCAAATTTATGACCAAATATATTGCTAGATAATAAAATTGAGACCGCCAATTAATGATTAAGCTAAATATGACTAAAATTTGGTCGCGTTATAAGATATTATAAACTAGGCACTATTGGTCACTAACTAAAATTTTTTCATTTATATGCAAATTTTAGTAAAATTTCTAAGTAACTAATTAGCCATTTTGTACTAGTGCGTGTAAATGTGGGATACAAACTTGGGCCCAAAAAATGAAGGAAATGATGCAATAAAAGACATAAAACAAGATGAAAAATGGGGCTAAAATGCGGGTGAAACCAAGGAAGCCATATTGGATGAAAATAATGATGCATAATCAGATGAAAATTTAGACTCAAACTTCGACACAAAATGAGATGAAAATGTGGATAGAAAATGGGGGAAAAAAGGATGGAAATTTGGATGGCCAAAATGATGTAAAGTTAGACACCAAAAATGCTAATTTCATATTGTTCTATGATTTTTCAATTACTTTAGCTCAAATCAATTATTCAATTATAAGTATTTACAATAAAAATTAATGTTTCCAATCATCAATAATAATTTAAGGTATAACAATAAATTCAATGATAAAGGAGACAATCAACAAATCAATAAGAGATACAAGGTCTGATCAAAGACCAGGGGAAAACCCCATAATGGGGAAAACACTTTGAAATTATTCTTCTATTGTATTGTCATAGAATGTTAAATAGAGAGTACAATTAGGAAAATACAATATCATCCAACAAAAAATATCCCAAAAAAATTCAGAAATATATTTTTGGCATCAATACATATCATAGACAACTTTTCCTGTTTGTGGTCAACTGCAGTGAGATGTGGTCAAATGCCCAATTTTTGCCCTACTTTCCAATTGTAGGGAGGAAGAGGTATGTGTGCAACTAAGAGCTTTTAATTTCTAGCTCCAGTCTACAATCCTATGGCTATAGTTGAAATTTTCCTTTAACAAACCTGTAGTTCTAGCCTAAAACCCTAGGAAAATGTGTGAACTTCAGACCCTGTAATCTCGGACCTGTGTGAAACAATTTCCTTGACCAAGCCTCAGACCTGTGTGAACCAATCAATGAAGAAGAGAAGAAGAATATGATTCGTGATCTCCAAATAAGCTTGAGTTCAATTGTATTTATAGGCTTCCAAGGGTAATAAATTTCCTGTTAGGGTCGACCTGTCCAAATGTGCATTTGTGTGGTTTTCTTGATTAGTAGACTTTCCCTTGTCTTAATCAGGAACTTCAATTGTCAAAATTGGTCCTCTCGAAAATAGGAATATAGTCCCATGGTTGGAATTTTTCATTAAGCTACCAAATTAACACTCCCTCTCAACTAGGGGAAATTCTAACCACATCATGTCATATCTATCCTATTTTCATGTCCCATCTTTCTTCAACTCTATATACTAAAGAATTATCGAATATAAAGAAGAAGAATCATTAGGGAGCATTAAAAAACACCCTCTATAACAACATAAAGCACATATCAATCCAAAAAAAATATCACGAAGCATATCTCAACCCGAAACCTCATGAGGGAGCTAAAAATATTGAACCCCATATCGAGAAATAGGTGATATAAGGGAGCACATCTCAACCCATCCTATTTCCTATTGATCTTCCTAATACTAAACCTTAAGATTCATGTGGTAGAATGAATGCATCATAATCTAAGCTTGGGTGAGATACTCGACTTACCAGAGGTAAGGATCACACACACCCTAGCCTCCTCAACATATTGGCTATATGGGGAGGGACAATCCCAAAAATACCAACTTGTGAATATGATGCCAATTATTGTATACATTGCAAATACCAAAATAAGGGGAGATACCTGATTTGTAAAAATGAAAAAGGATAACACACACCCTATGTGTAACAATAGGGGAGATATATGACCTAATACACGAATAGGGATCACACACACCTATTGTCTAGAGTTCCCTCAACCTCAAGAGCCCTCAATGCTCCATTCCCACCTTAGGATATTTACCAAGGGGGAATAACTATGCTCAATTTTCTCGATCAGTGATGCCTTTTATCAGGAGGGGTTGCATCTATCAGTCCAACCTTCTTTGTGAAGAAGAAAAACTTCCCTTTCATCAATGCCTTGGTGAGAATATCTGTAATCTTCTCATCTATCAATATATGATGGAGTCTAATAACTCCTCTCTGCACCATGTCTCGAATGTAATGATATCAAATCTCTATGTGCTTGGATTTTCCTTGAAATACCATATCCTCTTCCAAATTGAGCTCACTCATGTTGTCACAATATATCATTGTAGTGTCTAGGACCTACTCAAATAGCTCTCCAAAGATCTTCCTTAAGTAAAATACTTCACAACTAGCCATGTTACTGACAATCTAATCTGCGTTGGTAGTACTCAATGCTAAGAACTTCTACTTCCTTCTCATCCAAGATATCATGGAATATCTAAGGCTAAAACAACATCCAGATGTACTTTTCCCATCGACAACATTTCCTGCCTGGTCAGCATCAGTGTATCCATGAAGTCGAACATATCCAATATAATTTCTTAGACCAAGTCTGATCGTCCTATGTAAATATCTAAAAATGTGTTTGGAAGCAATCCAATGTGCATGGAGAGGCTCAGTCATGAATTGAATTGATGTGTTTACTACATAGCATATGTCAGGATAGGTGTTAATTAAGAACATCAAAGCCCCAATCAACTTTATATACTCAGACATATTCGCCGAATTAGGTCCTGCAACTTTTCCACATAACTTATGGAAATTCCTTTTGTTATGCAGAATATATGACGATGGAAAAATGTATCTTCCCTAGAATTTATGGTCTAGTATAGAATAATAAAAGGAAAAATAAGCCAATGTTTCCTTTACAATAATACACAATGGGATGAAGCCTACCTGGAATATTTCATATGCTTCACTCCTCCTTTGTCTTGTACACTCCAATCCTATCTCCAATCACTATAATTAGAACCTGGAAAATAAAACAAAATAAGCCAACGATCTACAACATATGTGTAGCATAATATAATCATCTTATGCAATGGATCAACATGGCACTGAAATCCATGAAATCATAAAATCACATATAGGAAAATAATGAACTCTTTGGATTAATATAAATGGGGTTATTTACAAAGTAATACAGGAGTTGATCTTGTAGAAGAGCTCCTCCAAGTTGACTTGTTCCTACCTGTTACACAGTAATTTGTCACCATCCCTGCAATCCCCGTCCCGCACATTGGAGGGCTCATTTTGTGACCTGTGTGTAGTGACATGCCTTGAAACCACTTTCATGACATCCCTCTGAACAAGAGCTTTCAATGCCCTGAAGACATCTCCTTGTGAAAAACCCTAAAAATGGCCCTTTTTGCATTGGCGCGAGCAGGCAGTTCAGTACCTGCACCAATGGAGAAAATAATTCAAAGAGATCGCGCCAGTTGGCGCTCTGTCCCAGAGTTGCACTCACGCCAGCCAATTTAAGGAATGTTTTTAAAAAATAAATGGCGAAAGTTTCGTCCTAACTGATCCAGGAACTGATATCTATCCTGAGTTGGGAGGTTTGGCTACTGATTTCCATAGAGAAGAAGTGGTTTGCCACCTCTCATGGAAGCTTCCTTGATGATAGGGCCAATCCCATGATCATAGGGATCCCAACTCCCCTTCCTCCATCTGTAAAAGCTTGCTCATCTCCATTGCAAGCTAGTCTTCAAGTTCCCAAATTTCCAAGAGCCTTATGCTGCAAGAGCCTCCATAATTCCCTTGAGGCCAATTTCAAGCAAGGAGACTATCGTCAAGAGCTGAAGAGAGGGGTTTGTCCCATCCTTGATAGAATTTTAGAGATGTGTTCTGCTGGCAACCCTTCGAAGGAGAATTCAGCGTCAGAACTATGGTATAATTTTCCTTTGATTGATTATTAATGAACGACTATTGGTTATGGTTCCACTCTTGTTGTTCTTTATAATGATGAGTTATGTCCTTTCTAACTGACATATAGTTGCATCTACTAGATTTTACGCTTGTGTTTGTTTTGTTTCTCGCATGTGTAGGTGTCCCATCATGGAGATCGTGGGGATCGTGATCTGCCAAAGCTGAGGGACAGGAGTGCCACCACTTCTACAATGACTGCGTTGGGTTCTAGGTAAGCCTTCATCGCTAGTTGGTTTATTTGCAATTAGGAACCTGCACTATAGCATGATTGATTGTTGCTAGACCCGGTCTGGGCTAGTAGGGATCGCCTCTGTCCGCAGATGGGATTTACCTCCACAACAAATTGGCGACTCCACTAGGGACACATTGGCTTGTTGTCATTCGTTTTATAAGCTATAGACGGAGCCTGAAGTTGGCCAGATAGCCTTCGAAACACTTTTTCTCTGAAATTGCAAAATAGATCAAAGCCGCTTCAGTCAATCTCCGATTTAGTTTGTAAACTGAACCCTTGGAGCATCGTCTTGTCTTTTCGGTTGATTCTTGATCCTCCTTGCTTGATTGGCTCTTTTGGCTGGCACTTTTTGTGTGTTTGGCTTTTGGTTCAGTCCTAGAGGATCATATCTGACCTCTGCTTTTCCGAATTTTCACCTTTTCATAGTTGGCTTGATTGGCACGAGTTTAGCCCTGACAGTCGCGCCAGTTGGCGCAGTTTGCCAGTTCATCACTCGCGCCATCCCCTATCTGGCACGGATTATAGCCAGACAGTCGCGCCATCTCCTGTAGGTGCTAGGGTTTACCCTTGTTTGGAAGTTTCTTTTGGTCAGTACTTTACTTCTGGGTTTGTTTTTGGTTCTGCTTGAAGTGGTGAGTCTGGTCCTGGTTGGGAGAAATTCTTTGTTTTTTCATTTTCAGGTGTTGGCGCTTGTTGTCAGTTACCAACCCGCGCCAATTGGCCATTGGCGCTAGTTTTCAGTGTGAAAGTCGCGCCAGTTGGCGCTAGTTGTCAATGTAAAAGTCGAGCCAATTTCAGGGTGTGTGAAAATTGAGATTTTTTCCCTAAATCCTTCACCAGTGCGTCTTTCCCTTCAATTCTATCCTTTGTATGAGCATAGATTACATTGCTCACTATTTGGAATGTCTTCTTTCCATGATTGTTTGATGTAAAAGGGAATGAATGCCTTGTTTTGATATCTTTCTTTGTAAGTCCTCTTTGTGTTTGACCTCATATGTCTTGTCGTCTTTTGAGGGATTTCGTTACAAAGTGTTTGAAACAACGATTACATTCTTAGTGTTTGTTTACATCTCTTTCACATTCATCCTTCCATTAAGAATATTTTCGTTTATTTAGTCTTCGTCTCAAAGTGTTCTTTTTGTTAAAATGCATTAGATCACATTGCATTGAAAAGTATTTTTGAGATTTATCATTGAACTTAGATTACATTGTTTAATGATCGAAAACTAAAAATCGCTATGAGTGCATTCTCTTTCATTGAAAGCATGCATTAAGTAGATTCTCATTTCATCGAAAAATGCATTGAGTGCATTCTTATCATTTGAAAAGAAAAAGGAAATTGTGCATAGATTACAATTTCATAGTTTTCGGGAAAATAATTTTGCATAGATTACATTGCATTATTCGCATCGTTGAATATTTGGAATTACTTTTGGATAGTGAAAGTCATCTAGTTTGGAAGGATTTAGTTTGCAGTGTTGTTGTTTGTTGCATCATTGTTTGAAGCTCTTCCCTTAACTAGATAGCATTCATCGAATTGAAAAAGTTTTCTTTTCTCATATAGCTGCATATAGGAGATTTTCAGATGACACTCGCTAGGGCCTTGAAACTGAGACATAATTGAAGATCAACATTAAAATTTATGCAATTTACACTAAGGAAGCATTGAAACATTAACGAAACATTTAGAGGTCTAGGCTAGAGACGTGTTCCGGCGTCGTTAAACCTAGTAGCTGTCGTTCGCCTCTTGGCTTTAGACAGCACTAGTACGGACTTGTGCTCCCCGTACCATCGCGTATATAAAGGGAGACCCCACTAGGTTTCTTTCCTTTATCCATAGGAAGCCGAGTCTACCACCCTATACCCGTGATACACCGGACATAGCATTCGGGGAGATTGCCTACACGTACGTTAAGTCCTTGGTTGATTTCTCCTTCATTTTTGAAACCAAGGTGTATATTGCAGTTCATGGTTATTTGGTACACCCTGTGCCTAGAATTCCTGAGTAGTCATTTCGATCTTTTATGACTCTTTAAATTTGAAAAGGTCATCAAGCGCTTGTCCTTTCACGCTTGTTTCCAATCTGAAAGTGATAGAGTCACCTTTTTTCTGTTTCTCGACTCTTAAAAGATGAAACGGTAGAGTTTTGTTTCAATGTTTTAAAAATTAACTGCCCATGAAATATTCCTGGTTATAGTTTCCTTAGGGTGTTGTTCTCAAGATTGTTTCTGATGGCAACTTTTCCAGAGTTCACCAACCAAGGAATCCCCTCCGATGGGAATTCAGGTCCTTTTCCTCCTTTTGGAAATGTTGGTGCTCCTTATATGGCAATGTTGTCCCTTCCTGGGTTAACTGTTGGGTTGCTTGTTTGGTTTTTTTCAACCTCTGTAGTCCCGAATGTCTCGGCTACTGTTCAATCAGTTCCTCCGCCTGAACAACATCATGTTGATTCTAAGGTGGACCTCTCCTCTTCTTCGCCTGTTTCTGTATCCTCCTCTTCTACTTCGCCTGGTAAAAGTCTGGATTCGAGTAACCAGGTGGCTAAGAAGAAGAAGAAGAAGAAGACAAAGAAGAAGAATTCTGATAAAGGAGAGGCTAGATCTGCGGCTATTGCGCCCAAGAAGCCTTCCATTGATAAACCTTCCAACCCTCTGCGGAAAGTCAAGTTCCCTTGCATGTTGTGCACGGGAGACCATATTCTTCGAGACTGCCCTGGCATTCCCAAGGTGCTCAAAGTATGGTCCAACGGTCACCCACCGTTGCCTTTGGCTTCCGGGAGTCAGGTTGGGGGCACGCCTTTAGCTAGTGCTGGTAAGGCTCCTAGGAAGCAGGGTAAGATTACCAATCCATGTAAGTTGTGTGTGGGGCACCATGCCATTCACCTTTGTCCATATATGGATGAAGCCACGCGATTTTTGGAAAACTCAACTGTTTCTACACCATGCCTCCCGACTGGTTACAAAAAACTTTCTTTGAGTCCTCCACTAGTTGATCCTACAGTTGGTCAAGAGTCATCCTTGGTCAATCCCGCTCCCCTGGAAATTCGCATTCAGGAATCTGTTCCCGACTAACCATTGGTCGTGGGATCGGTTGAGCTAGCCCCATCTACATTACACCAGGTCTTTTCCATTGAGAGTGGACCTCACATCCCTCAGGTTCTTCTTGTTTATTCAGATTCCTCAGACTTGGAGAAAGATTCTCCTGTTCCTATACCTCAAGAAGAAGCTCCTTCACCTCCCGTGATGGAGGTCCCGGAGGATACCCCTCCCACCTTCGAGATGGAGGTCATAGAGGATGCTCCTTCTTCTTCCATAACATCAGGGGAAGACCTTTGCGGTTCGATGGTAGCCCCTCCGAGTAGTTTGGTCGCTTCCTTTGATTGGAATCGATTTGCAGGATATCGCCTTTCGTCTTATGTGCCTTTCGAGATAACGGTACAGGCTTTTGGTCTGGTCGTACCCAGCACCATTATAGACGAAAGTGCGTCTGTTAGTATTTTATCCTCAAATACTTGGCAAGATTTTGGCTCACTGCCGCTTATGCCTGTTACGCAGAATCTGTTGGCATTTAACAGAAGAACGAGTCAGCTGTTAGGGATCCTCCCAAGGTTACCTATTACTTTGGGAGGTAAAACTGTCCATATGGACATGATGGTTGTTCCAGGCCCCTTGGATTTCAATCTGCTTTTGGGGCGTGATTACACCTATGCCATGGGAGCACTTGTATCCTCGCTTTTTCGTGTGGTCTATTTTCTGCATGAAGGACGGATCGTGACCATTGATCAGCTTTCGTTCTTTGGTCCTGATATGGAAGCTAGACCGCCATCATCCCTACCTATTTTTTATCCACCCATTGTATCTGTCCCACCACAGGTCAACTATGTGGCTACCTACCCTGTGCCTATACTCAGTGATGATGCTTTTGTGCATCAGGTGCTGGGGGCATTGGGTCCTGACTTCCAGGATGTTTTCCTTCCATCGGGAGTGGAACTCTTGGAAGCGATGAATTCTTGTTAATTATGATGAGGTCGTCAGAGCACAATTCATTTTCTTGTGTCAAGCTCCTTAAAAAATGAAACAAGGTGGTCGGAGCACAGTTCGTTTTCCTGTGTCAAGCTCCCTAAAAAATGAAACCAGGTTCTCGGAGCAGAGTTCCTTGTCATGTGTCAAGCTCCTTAAAAAATGAAACAAGGTTGTCGGAGCATAGTTCCTTGTCTTGTGCCAAGCTCCTTAAACCATGAAACAAGGTGGCCTGAGGATAGTTCTTTTAATGTGTCAACCTCGTTAAAATAATGAAACACATTCCCGTTCAATTCGAGTCTTTGATAAGTTATCGTAAAATACCAGTCGAGTCTTTTCCTTACTCTTGTAACTTGAACCTTCACTCCATTTGCCTTTCATATGGATTGAAGCTTGGGGGGCATGTACCTCAAATTGAGTCACCATGCTGGGGGCATGCTTACTATTTCAAGCATAGTTTGTTTCCATTTCAAGCTTGTGTAAAAATGAAACCGGTTTCAAGCATATTTTATCTCTGTTTCAAGCTTGTGTAAAAATGAAACCAACTTCAAGCAGAGTTTCATGATTTCAAGCTTGTGTAAAAATGAAACCTTGCTCATTTTACCTTTTGTGATTGTCATTTTATTAGCCTGTTTTTGCCAGATGAGCCTTGGTTTTCTCACTCCAACGTCACTATCTGCTTGGCCGATCATATGCCTTCACTTGGTTGTTTTACCCGTTCTTGAGGAATCGCTGCGATGAGTTGTCTTGTTAGCCAGCCTCTTAACCTTTACTTGTTCTAAGAAGTTCCACCATTACCGGAACTAGTTGCTACCCTTTATACCACTCGTTCCTCCAGGTGGAGTCATCTTTCAGCTCTTTTCTGACTCTCTAAATATGAAAAGATTGCCAAGTCCCTTGTCGTTTCGATCTCTTTAAAGTGGTCATGAAATGTCATCTACCTAGTATACGTTTACCCCTATTTCGGGCTGGGATAGATTATTTACGAAAAAGGAATACCCTAGCCTATCGTGACTAGGAGGTTTTTTCAGACATAGTTTTCTACCTTTTCGGATCTGAGGAACTATTTACGAAAATGGACCATTGGAGTTTACTTTTCAGCTGTATTTTCAAACTCTCTAAACATGAAAAGACGTCGAGTTCTTCCTTTGTCAGACTCGTTAAACCCTGATGACATCGAATTCAGTTATTATGACGCTACTCGAGTCACTCCTTCCTAGGGCTCGTTAAATGTACTAGGATGGACTTATACAACAAGCATATGGTATCCTCTTCAAGCTTGTGTAAAAATAAATAGGTACTCACCAGAAATGGTGGGGATAAAATGGAACCAACATCATTGTCGTGTCGACAGTATGTCGCTCTTGAAAATGGCACTTGTCTGCATTCGTGTCGGGTTGGGGACATCTCATCTCGTTTTTCACTTGCCTCTGTGGGTTTGGGTAATCCCTTTTGACCTCTCATCTGCTCTTTGACCTCTGATATTTTGATGTCAAATACTGCCAAGTCCACTGTCGTGCCGTTCATATGTTCAAGAGAAGTTGACCTCTGCAAATATCAACCTCCCTCTGATTCTCATCTAATCGTGATTCACAAAAACATTATGTTTCTCTGTCTCGTGTCGATGATGTGGGAAACACTATGGCCCACCTTCGATCAAGGTCACTTCCTTTTGACTCTAGCTCATTATCTGGGAAGCTGATCTAGAGACTCCCTTCTAGTGCCTTGGAGCCTGCATGCCTCAATGGCAGGTTCTTCACATTCGACGCGAGGTTTTCATTATCGGCCTCCGATCGAGTGATTCTACGGGTGTTCGATGCCAGCTCATTGATTCACATGTCGTAGATTGTACCTTTAGTACCTTGAGGGACATTGTCATTATTGGTGGTACCTATCGCATCTGTTAACATCTTTCATCATTGGCTGGTAATCAGATGGTGTTCTTGCATGTTCAACTTCAACTCATTTATTCGCATGCTTGAACTTGTACTTTGTTCGGGTCGAGATGGAGTGCAAGACCCTGGATTGTGTCTGTTGTAATCCAGGCTGCGATTTTGTGGATTATTATGATTGGTTACGTGACTCACTTACTGGATGGCTGCGACCATACCTGAGTCTATTCATCGATCCTCACTGGATGGCTGCGTCCATACCTTGGATCTGGATTATTGTATACTTTGTTTTGGATGGCTGCTCCCATACCACATATATATCATGTATCTGAGATATCAATTGTATTTCTTCATGCAGGTTTTCCGACAGTGGACTTATCAGCTGGACACGTTCTCGTAAATCATTTCACCCCTCTCTCTCTCTCTCGAGCCTCATGCTTTAGGGGGCATCTGTTACAAAGTAATTTGTCACCGTCCCTGCAATCCCCATCCCGCAAATTGGAGGGCTCATTTTGTGACCTGTGAGCAGTGACATGCCTTGAAACCACTTTCATGACATCCCTCTGAACAAGAGCTTTCAATGCCCTGAAGACATCTCCTTGTGAAAAACCCTAAAAATGGCCCTTTTTGCATTGGCACGAGTAGGCAGTTCAGTACCCGCACCAATGGAGAAAATACTTCAAAGAGGTCGTGCCAGTTGGCGCTCTGTCCCAGAGTCGCACTCACGCCATCCAATTTAAGGAATGTTTTTTAACAATAAATGGTGGAAGTTTCATCCTAACTGATCCAGGAACTAATATCTATCCTGAGTTGGGAGGTTTGGCTACGGATTTCCATAGAGAGGAAGTGGTTTTCCACCTCTCATGGAAGCTTCCTTGATGATAGGGCCAATCCCATGATCATAGGGATCCCAACTCCCCTTCCTCCATCTATAAAAGCTTGCTCATCTCCATTGCAAGCTAGTCTTCAAGTTCCCAAATTTCCAAGAGCCTTATGCTGCAAGAGCCTCCATAATTCCCTTAAGGACAATTTCAAGCAAGGAGACTATCGTCAAGAGCTGAAGAGAGAGGTTTGTCCCATCCTTGACATACTTTTCGAGACGTGTTCTGCTGGCGACCCTCCGAAGGAGAATTGAGCGTCAGAACTATGGTTGTAATTTTCCTTTGATTGATTATTAATGAACGACTATTGGTTATGGTTCCACTCTTGTTGTTCTTTATAATGATGAGTTATGTCCTTTCTGACTGACATATAGTTGCATCTACTGGATTTTACGCTTGTGTTTGTTTTATTTCTCGCATGTGCAGGTGTCCCATCACGGAGATCGTGGGGATCGTGATCTGCCAGAGCTGAGGGACGGGAGCGCCACCTCTTCTACAACGACTACGTTGGGTTCCAGGTAAGCCTTCATCGCTAGTTGGTTTATTTTCAATTAGGAACCTGCACTATAGCGTGATTGATTGTTGCTAGACCCGGTCTGGGCTAGTAGGGATCGCCTCTGTCTGCAGAGGGGATTTACCTCCACAACACTACCTTTCCATAAAGTGTACCTCTAAGTTAGCCTATTGCATGGAATAATGGCTCTCACAATAGCAACATGAGGGTAGAATATACCTCCAAAAGACAACATCTATCTTGTGGATGTCCATAAATATATAGAAGAGGATGGTAAGTTGAGATTTATTATCCATTTACCAATGTAGGATTGAGACCCAATATTTATGGGAGTATGAGCTAAAGGGATAAGGGGTGAAATATATAAGGTAGGATAGGATAGGATTCAAGACTTTCATCCAAGGTAAATAGTTATAACAACTCCTGGAAGCTTATATAAGAGGAAACTTTGGGATTCTTTTTATTTATTTTTTCTGAATTTATAAAATCCATGCACCCCCAGCATAGGGAAACTTGTTGGTGATCAACACAGGTCAAGAGAGGGTCAACTTGTTGGTGAATTCTGGTCAATGAAGGGCTAGGGTACATTGGACCTAAAAGTCACTGAAATGAAGTAGTTTTAGGTAGAAACTCAGGGATTTGAGAGAGGCATGCTTAGGGATTTGTGTAGGGAGGATGAAAAAGTATTAAAAATATGTGAATGATCCCATTTCAAGGTCGATTGACTAGATGCAACAAAATGGCCCATAACAGATTTCCCCATAAAGCTTAAAGTCAGAAAGGAAAACTAATGATTGAAGGGGTTTACCTTCTGAAAAGTCAAGATCAAGAAAAACCTACAAGATCATCTTCTATTACAATAAATTTTCATCATGACATATTTGTTGAGGGAGGCATACCCATACTTTGAAAAATATGCTAGAGAAAATCATCAAGAGCTTTATTTTTCACTTATTTTTCAAATAGATGAGAGAGAAACCATCGATGATGTAATGGCTCTCAAGTTACTACAATAAAATCCATATGGTGTGAATGAATGAGTTGAAATCGAACAACACACAAAATATTTTGGTCGAAGTCCATTTATTTAAACCCGTTGTAGAGAACAAGGAGACTTGTTATTGATGAATGCAAGAACCAAGGTACCAAAGGGTTGTTTCTACATTCTTCTTGTATAATGATTTGACGTCGAGAGGAAGTGACCCATTGCAGGAGGGACTTGTTGTATCCCACATCAAATACATGAAACAAGTATCAATATTTGAGATAGAATGATGATGATATGGAACTGGATCAAGAATGACATAAATTTAATGAAGGCTTAAAAGTATTGTGGTAGAAATTGACTAAATGACTTCTCTTGAACACATTGAAGACACTAAAATATAGTTGGAAGAATTGGCCCAAAACTAAAAGTGTAGGCTTTGATAAGGTATGATAAACCAAAATAAAATAGTATTTCCTAACCCAAAATGTTCAAGAGCAACTCGTTGCCATTAACTAGTAGAGTAACTTGTTTTCCCAATTTCTCCTACCATAGTGGTAATAACCTCTTTATTTTTTAGCAAGCTTTGTGAGGATAATATATTATTGATCTGTAAGTTCATCCTTCAGATGAATCCCTCCAAGTATGTTTAATGAATCCTAAGAAGGAGTGGTTCAGTCTTGTCATGATTAATAAGTCCATTACTATTTGATGTTTTTACGAGTCTAGTAGAGGTAAAACACACCATATTTTTCATGTTTAGAGAGTTTCAAAAAGAAGAAAAAAAGAAAACTCCAAAGGTTCCTTTTCATAGAGAGTCCTTTGAGTCTGAAAAGGAAAAACATGATACCTAAGATAAAATCTTAACCATGATCAGCTAAGGTATTCCTTTTTCATAAATAGTGTATCTTAGTCCACAAAAGGGTTAAACTTATGCCAAGAAAACAAATTTTCATTTAATTTAATGAGTTTGAAAATAAAAGTGCTCAGTAATATTTTCATATTTTGGGAGTCTGAAAAGTGTTGAAAGAGGAAGCCTCCTGGAGGAATGGGTGGCATAAAAGATAGAAAATGGTTCCAGTCATGATGGAACTGCTCAAAACATGTAGAGGTTAGGAGGCTATCTAATAATACCACTCATCACAATAGTTCCTCAGGAAAGGGTTAAAAAACCAAGCGAAGGAGTATGCTTTTCCAAATAGATGGTTACAATGGAATGAGAAAACCAAGGCTCATATGGAAAAAATAGGTTGATAAAAATGGAAATCATCAGAGGTAAACTGGGAATGGTTTCATTTTTATACAAGCTTGAAACATGGGAAACTCTGCTTGAAATTGGTTTGATTTTTACACAAGCTTGAAACAAAGGAAAATTATGCTTGATATAAGTTTGCATGCCCCCAACATAATGACTAAATTCAAGGTACATTCCCCAAAATCTTCATTTCATTCCCCCAAGTAGACTAATGGTTGATAACAAGTGGATGGAATAAAGGTTCATTTATCAGATAAAGTGAAAGAATGTACTAGGAACTTATGATATCTAATCAAATCCTTGAATTGGAAGGGGATATGTTTCATTTTGTAACGAGCTTGACAAAGGAAAAGAACTATGCTAAAGGACATTATTTCATTTTTTAATGAGCTTGACATAAGAAAAGGTACTCTGCCCTGAAGGACCTTGATTCATTTTTTAATGAGCTTGAAATAATATAAGGAACTTTGCTCCAGTGGCTTGATCATAACCTGCAGAAGGCCATGGATTTCAAGAGGTTATCATCAGATGGGAGAAAAAAAATTTGGAAGGTATCAAAGGATCTAATGGAAATATCGGGCTCCAATGCCCCCACTAAATGATTCACCATATCACCTACTGGATCTATGTCATAAGAAGTTGACCAGACATTGAAAGACTCATATTCATCGGCAGGTATGTGCATAGGATAGGCTGCAACATAATTAATTTACGACGAGGGAGATACCAGTTTCATATAAGTACCATTTACAGAAGCCATTTGATAGCGAGTCAAATTAGGACTAACGAATGAAAGATGGTCAATGGTTACAATTATTCCTTCATGTGGGGAACACATCACACAAAAGAGTGAAGAGACAAGAGATCCCATGACATAGATATAGTCACACCTAAGAAGAAAATTAAAATCATAAGGGCCTTGGACTACCATCACATCGATTTAGATAGTATTTCCTCCCAAATTAATAGGAAACTTAGGAATGATCTATAATGGTCGTCTGCTTCCTCTGTTAAAGGCCAACAAATTATAGGTAACAAGCAGAAGATTTGAAGAACCAAAATATTTCCAAGCAATTGAGGAAAAAATATTAACATAAGAGACTTTTTTTATGACAGTTCCAAGTAAAGGCATATTATAAGCCTATACTATTATCTATAAGGGCACATAAAGAGGAATATGATATCCTTCCAGTCGTTTCCAATCAAAGGAAGTGACCATACTACATGGATGGTGTATTGTGGGAATGGGAGAACTGCCCCCTTGTGCAATGGGAATGGGAGAACTATTCCCCTATGCCATATGAACAAGAGGAGTGTACCCTTGTATCATGGGAACAAGAGGATTTCCCCCTATTTTATTGGAATCTAAAGAAAAAATAAGGACCTGAGCGGTATGAACTTCACTCTCTTCTGGAAAGGTACGATCAACTTAAGGTGGAATCAAGTAAAAAAATTTCTCAACCAATGGTTAGCCAGGAATAGGTTCATGGTTCATGTTTAGAGAGAGTGGGATTGATTGGATTTAGATTCTGATGAATCACTTCATCAACTAGTGGAGGATTGGGAGAAAGCTTATGGTAACTAGCTAGAAGTCATGGCTAAGAAGTTGTAAGGTTCACTAACACTTTTGAGGATTCATCCTTATAAGGAAAAATGTTAATACGATGATTCCCTTCACATAAATTATAGTGAAATTTGACTTTACCCATTTTACCATGCATATTACTATCACTAGTAGATGTTTTGTCACTAGCATGATTTGCAGAGGCTACGAAAAAGGCTGATGTGAATATGTGGACCACACTTCTAATACCTATGGAATACTAGAGAAATATCTAATAATGTGGTCACCATTACATAAATTGAAATGGAATTTAAGTTTGTGATGTTGATTGAAAGGTTTCCCCATACTAGCTGGATGGTTAGCAATGGTTTCTTGGTTCCCCCCTGCTTATTTTGCTTCTTATTAAGCTTCATTTTATTATTCTTCTTATCCACCTAGTCACTAACTTTCAGGATTTGACCAAATGAAGAGGAAGAAGGGGGAGAAGACTGAACAAGTGAAGAAGGAAAAGGGTCAACATTAGGATCAAATTTTTTAGGTGGAGGACTACATGGTTGAGGATAATTTTGGACATTCAGAATCATAGGGGTCAAAAAAAGCTAAACTGGAAAAACAATGGTAAATTTAGGAAGGGAAAATGTTTCCATATAAGGAGCACCAATATTTCCAAAATAATGAAAAGGACCAGGATTCTAGTTAGAGGGGTTTCCTTGATTGGTGGACTTGAGAAATATTTCCATTAGTCTCAACATAATATGTAGTAAGCAGTTGTTCCATAATAGATTAATTTATTTTAGAAATTAAAGACACAAAATAAAACAAAGGGGTAACTAGGCATAAAGGTTTAACAAGTAACTGTGAGCTGCAATATAAAACTTTGGAGAACCAAGGATTTAGGTAAGGGAAGGAAATTACCTCGATTACGGTGTTCATTGTATCACCGTGTACAAGGAGGTAGACTCACTTACCTATGGCAAGGATAGAAACCTATGGTGGGCTTCCAAAATATACTTGACAACACATGGAAGGTAGATCCGTAGTAGTGTTCTCTAATGAGAGTGTTCTCGTATACTTATCATGCGTGGAGCACCACCTAATATACTAAGAGGTGTGCAAAGGACGATCTGATACACTTGCATATGTGGAATGAGATATCACCCCTGGAATGCAATGCTAGAAAAGAACAACAACTCCTATGTTTAAAGACGTTAGAACACATCTCAAGTGTAGACCTCTAAATGCTTGCATTAATGTGACAAATGCTCCTTAGGTTGATTGAGTGAATTTTATATTTGATCTTGAATAATGTTTTTGTTTCAAGGCTCAAAAATCACTATCACCTAAGCACAACTATGATGAAACTAATATAACAAAAATAACTCTTTTCATTTCCTTTGAACAATGAAAGGCATAACTAAGTAGGGGAGAAGAAATAAATAAAAAATGAAACAAACAAGTGATGGAACAATTGATCTCCTCAACTTCATTATTCCAATAAATATCAAATCTCTATATGCAATGCATGAGATTTTTTCTTTTCAATTCCACTTAATTTTAAAATGAGAGAAAACTAAGATGCATTTCTAATCACTGATAAAAGTAAAAATTTCATAATTATGACTGGAAAACAAATTCATTCAAGCAATCAATGACTAAACAATTCAGTTTTCTAATGACCTAAGGATAAGAGAAAAGTAAAATATAAACAAATCATTACCAAGGAACTCAAAAACAAAAAGAAAACCAATGGAGGCATAAGAGAGACCACAAGACACTCAAAGAATCAAGGAAGAGCAACTAGAATAAGGTTGGACGTAGAGAAAATCAAGACAAAATCGAATTTTTGTATGAACAGAAGCTAACGTAGGCGCTGAAGTGGCACTAGTGCTATGCAAAACAGGCACAAATAAGGCTCAGGTACGGCACAACGTTCTGTATCTAGACCATAAGGAGCATTGGTCAATCGATTCAATGTTTCGACACAAAAATTGCAATTGAAACTATAGATGTTCTTAGTTTTGTTCTTCACTGAGTAATACAATGAAGCTATGAAGAAGAGTTAAGAAAACACTAAGGACAAGGAAACCACCAAAGGAATACACCAGCCCCCAGTGGCGTCACCAATTTGTTATGCAGAATTTGTGACTGCAGGCACAAGTATATTCACTAGACTTGATGGTGTAGTCTATAACAACAGAAGGAAAAAGAAGATAATGTTTCCCTTAAAGTAAATAGATAATGGGATGCATCATACCTAGAATTTGTCATATGCTTCACTCTTGTCTTGGATTTTATGCTCCAATCCTACCTCCAATCACTATAATTAGAACATGCGCAATCAAACAACATAAGACAAAAATATAAAAATATATGTAGCATCATCTAATCACCTTATTCAATGGATTAACATGGCACTGTAATACATGAAATCATAACATCCCATATATGAAAATAATGAACTATTTTCATTAATAGAAATCGAGAGAGTTACAGCCAAATATAGGAGTTTATCTTGTAGAAAAGCTCCTCCAAGTTGATTTTTTCTTTCCTTCCACAAAGTGTACCTCTATGTCACCCTAATGCATGGAATAATGACTCTCACAACAAAAACATGAGGGTAGAATCTATCTCCAAAATCCAACCTCTAGCTTGTGGATGGACACACATATATAGAAGAGGATGGTAAGCTGAGAGTTCTTATGCATCTACAAATCTAGGCTTGAGATCCATTCTTGATGGTAGGATGAGCTCAAGGGATAAGGGGTGAAATATCCAAGGTAGGATAGGATAGGCTTTGAGGCTTTCATCCAAGGTAAATAGTTTTATACCAACTCCTGAAAGCTTCAGGAAGAGGAAGCTTCATGATTATTTTTATTTTTCCTAAATTTCTAGAATCAACGTACCCCCAGCATAGGGAAACCCGTTGGTGATAAAAATAGGTCCATAGAGGGTCAAAATATTGGTTAATTCTAGCTAATTAATGGATTGGGTGCATTGGACCTAAAAATTACCGAAATGAAGTAATTTCAAGTAGAAAATCAGGGATTTGAGAGAGGAATGCTTAGGGATTTGTGTAGGGAGGATGAAAAAGTGCTCAAAGGATGTCAATGTTCCCGTTTGAAAGTTGATTGACCAGATGTGACAAAATGGCCTATAACACATTTCCATCGATGTGGGTAAGGACTTGCATTCTTCCATTCAAAATGTCTCTAACAACTTCATGAAATATTTTCCTTGTGAAAGGAAAATTGCGTCGGGCCTTTGCCACAACTCAAGGCCTAGAAAGTAGAACATGAGTCCAAGGTACTTCATATCTAATTCATAGGCTAACTCCCACTTACACCCTATAATAAGGGGTTGACTACCTATAAATAATAGATCGTCAACATATAAAACCAAAATAAATGCCATGCCTTGGACTACCTTGAAATAGAGGTTGGGATTGTCATTGCTTCTTGTGAATCCCAAATTCACCAAATTACTGTCAATTTGAGAAAAAATGTTATGGGAACTTTCTTCAAGCCATAAAATTCCTTCTTCAACCTACAAACATGTTTATTTTGATCCTCTGCTTAAAATCCCTATGGTTGTTCAATGTACACTTCTTCTTGTAACATGGCATGGAGGAATTCTTCCTTCACGTCCGTCTGTTGAAGAGTCCATCATTGAATTGTGGAAAGAGAAACTATCAAATTAATGGTTGTGTATCAAGCCACAAGTGCAAAATCTTCTCCCTCTTTTTGGGAGAATCACTGAGCCATAAACCTTGCCCTGTATTTCCCAATGCTTCCAACAACTCCATGTTTGATCTTGAATAGCCACTTTGAAGTAAACATGGATTCCCCCTTCGGTATTGGAACAACATCACATACAAAATTATTCATAATTGATTCATATTCTTTTCATATAGAATCCTTCCAATATTTTTCTTTCATGAATTATTCAAAGGTGGTAGGTTCGTCTTAAATCATTGTGCTCATGGCTGCAACATATCCCTAGTACTTGCATGGATTCTTCCTTTCTCTAAATGATATTTGGATGAGAATGCCTCTCTCATCATCCTGTAATGTGTCATGGAGCCAAAGTGTCCTCTTCCTAATGGGAGGATCACTTGGAGGAGGATCTAATGGATCCATAGGGTCCATGGGATCATCAACAATGTCTATCTCATATTTGGGCATGAAAGGACCATCTAAAATATCCATATCATCATTCCTCTTTTGAAGAGGAGGAGGTGGAGCAAGGTCTCTTGATTTCCCAAGGGAAGCATATTTGTCAAAGATTACATCCATGCTAATTTCAACCTTCCTTCGACTAGGAATATATATCATAAATTCCTTAGAATTTTCGAAATATCCAACAGATGTATCTTTTCTTCCCGTAGCTTCTAGATTTTTTATTTTATCCTTCGACACTTGAAAAATATACAGGGTATGTAAAGATATAGAGGTCGATAACATCAAGCTTGAAACATATGAACACTTATTTGAGGGTCTTTCTGTCCAATTATTTATGTGATACCCTATTTTGAACATATATGATAACATTCGTTGCTTCTCCGAAAAGGAATTTTGATGAATTTTGATCATGGAGCATGGCACGAGAAAATTCTACAGTAGAGTCATTTTTTCTTTCATCCACTCCATTTTTCAGGAGTATAGGGCACAATCGTCTCTTTCTTGGTACATGTTGTGAAACTAGCTCCAAAAATAGAATAAAAGAGATATCAATGCCTTATAAATAAGCCACTTCGAGGGGGCAACCTATAATACATTACATGAATGAACAATTCTTGGATGATAGAAATGAAAAAACCTCCTTTATATATTTAGGAGTCCATGGGGCCACAATGTAGTCCAAGCCGACCTAACAATAATAATTTAAGGGTACAATAATAACAGTATCAGGGTTACAGGGGTACAACAATAACAATAAGGGGGTTACACTAACAACAATAAGGGACTATACGAGTAATATAGGGACCTAACATACTCCTTTCCTTCAAAAAAATGTTGTCCTCAATGCTTGAGTATATCCAGGTGATTTTGTATCAAATTCTCATCCTGCCATGTAGAATCTTCTGTGGGTAAGTTCTTCCATTTGATGAGATACTCTGAAATTGATCGATTTCATAGTTGTCGAGTTCTTGTTTCCATGACTGCTTCAGGTCCCAATATGGTTTTTCCTTCCTCATCAAGTTCTAGCAATATTGTTTGAAATGGAAGTTTGTCCCCTATAGCCTTTTTTAAGCATGAAACATGGAAACATGGATGCACTCGTGAAGAAGAAGGAAGCTCCAATTTGTATGCCATAGTACCAATCTTTTGCAAAACCTTGTAAGGACCATAATACTTTCGCGATAATTTATTATCCTTCTTAACTTGCTTGAGGGACATTTTTTTGTATGGTTGTAGCCATAAAAATACCCAGTATCCCACATCAAAACTTCTCTCACTGCGATGTTGATCTGCCTGTTGTTTCATTCGATTTTGTGCCAAATTTAGGTTATCCTTTAAGAGTTGGACAACTTCTTGTTGATGCTCGATGTGATCCTCCATTGCTTGAACCCTAGTATTTTCCCTTAAAGAAGATGTGATGGATGGTGGACGATATCCATAAAGTGCCATAAATTGGGTCATTTTTGCTGCAGTATGGAAAGAAGTGTTATACCACCATTCAGCAAGAGGCAACCACTTGACCCATTGTGCTTTCTTATTAGATACAAAGCAATGAAGATATCCTTCCAAATATTTATTGACTATCTCTGTTTGATCATCGAATTGAGGATGATAAGATGCGTTATGAGCTAGTTGAGTACCCAAACAAGAAAATAATTTCATCCAAACATTTCCTGTAAAAATGGGATCTCTGTCACTTACAATGATCTTCGGGTTTCTATGTAGCTTTTGAATTGTTTCCATAAATGTAGTAGCAACTGTACTTGCTTTAAATGGATGAGATAATGCACAAAAGTGTGCATAATTGGTAATTCTATCAACTACCACCATGATGACACTCCTTCCTTCAGACTTAGGTAAACTTGTGATAAAATCCATTAAAATATCCTCCCAACATTGACTTGGAATGGATAAAGGTTGTAGAAGACCCAAGGTCTTAATTGTCTCAACTTTGTTTTGTTGGAAAACCAAAAATTTCGCCACAAAATTTTGAATATAAGATTTAAGGCCATCCCAAAGAGTGTCCTCCTAACAAAGAAGTGTGCAATTCCAAAAGAATCTTTTGTTCTAGTTGGGAATTCTTGAAAATACATAAGTGATCTTTGTACCATAAGGAACCATTTTTCCAGCTAAATGTATCAGATGTACTAGGATCTTGCTGCAACTTTTGAATGAGAGTCCACACTTCTTTGTCCTTCTTCCACTCATCCCTTGCTTCGGTTATCCAATCTGGTTGGATAATTGAAATGACACAAATCAATGCTTCCACCTCTTCATCCTTTCTTGAAAGTGCATCTGCAACAACATTTAGCTTCCATTTTTTAATTATTCAAAAAGAATAAAATCAACATCTTGTGACCCATTTTGGTTACTCTTCCTCAAGATAATACATTTGTTCCAAAAGTTTAAGACTATCATGATCGCTTTTTTTAGCTTTTACCTAAAGTGTCTTCCCATTAGGTATATTCCCTCACGATGAGGTATGTAGTATTTCCAAAATTTCTTCTCATAAATAGCCTTTGTAAATAATTTCCTTGATTGAACGACTTTCAAAAGAAATGTCTTCTTCATTAAACAACACTAGCCCATTTTCCCGAGTGATCACATTCCATAATAAAGGTTTTTGTGAAGTCTAGCATAGCTAAGACTGGTGCTAGGCACATTGCCTCTTTAAGATGTTCAAAGGCCTTAGTTGCTTCAGGAGTCCATGAAAATGCATCTTTCTTCAATAATATTGTTAGAGGTGTTGCTATTCTCCCATAATTATTAACAAAATTGCGATAATACCCTGTTAACCTGAGAAATCTGCCCAACTTCTTTATGGTTGTGGGGTCTTTCCATTCCTTAATGGATTTATCTTTGTTAGGGTTTACCTTAACACCCTCGTGAGATACAATATGATTCAGATATTGCACCTCTTGTACTCCAAAGAAAAATTTGGATGTTTTTGCATATAATTGCTTCTCCTCCAATAGTTTGAGCACCTTGTCAACATGTTGAACATTATCCTTCCAAGACCTACTCTAGATTAGTATATCATCAAAAAATACTAGCACAAATTTTCTAAGGAAGGGTTTGAAAATGGAAATCATCAACCCTTGAAATGTAGAAGGTGCACTGGTAAGGCCTAAAGGCATGACCAAAAATTCATAATGAACCTCATGACTTAGAAATGTTGTTTTTGGAATATCTTCGGTCTTCATTCTAATCTGATGATATCCTGAACGAAGATCCAACTTGGTAAAATAAATTTCTCCATGTAATTCATCCAATAATTCATCAATCATAGGAATGGGAAATTTATCTTTAATAGTGAGTTTATTAAGCTCCCTATAATCCATACATATGCTCCATGATCCATCTTTCTTATGCACCAATATTACTGGAGCAGAGAAAGAACTTTGACTAGGTTGAATGATACCAACTGCTAACATTTCTGCAATCATACATTCAATTTTGCTCTTTTACACATATGGATATCTGTAAGGCCTGATGTTTGAAGGAACACTTCATGGAATAAAATGAATAGCATGATCATGATCATGAATAGGTGGGAGTCCTTTGGGAGTATCAAACACCATGGAATGATTTTCCAAGAATTTTTGGAGATATGGAGAAATAGATGATTTTGATGTTGGAACTTCTAGTTAGAATAATTTTGCAATTACATCTAGTTGTTCTTTCTTCAGAAGATTTTTCATGACATTAGAGCATATTATCTTTCCTAGCTTCCCTATGATACCCCGTAAATCGATTTCCTTTCCTTTCGAAAAACATTTCAACAAAAGTTTTTGAAAATTAAAAGATACTGTCCCCAAAGATTGTAACCATTGTACTCCTATTACAACATCAACACCTCCCATTGGGATGGAAAACATTGGAATATTCAATACATATTCCCCCATGGCTAACTTGATATTATGGAATTTTCCAGAGCAATTTATAGTTCCTCCATTTACAACCATCACTTGACATTCTGGTGCTGGGTATAGGAAACAATTCAATTCCTTGGCTACCTTACAATGAATAAAATTATGGTTACTACCTGAATCAATCAAAACTATTACCTTTTTATTCTTGATATGTCCTTCTATCTTGAGAGTTTGAGGAGTGGTAGTTCCTGCCAATGCATTACATGATATGGTCGAACTCATTTCTTCTTCTTCTAGGGTTTCTTCCTGTTGTATGTCCTCTACTTTTAAAGTTTATTCTTCATTTTCGTCATCCTCTTCACAATCTATGTAAAATAATTTCTTCTCAGTGCACTTATGACCTTTAGTGTATTTTCTATCACAATTGTAGCAAATCATCCCTTTTGATCTTTTTTCCTCTAATTTTTGTGGTTTCAACCTTGTAGATTGTGGAAGTCTAGGAGTAGCAACATTTCCATCATTGTAGATGTGAGTTGTAGGCTTCCTTATCGCCATAATTTTACATTCAGTTTTTCTTGCCAACCTGAATGCCTTCTCTAATGAATAAAGTTCCCAAAAGCGAACGTCATGTTTGATTTTATCCTTTAAATTCCCTATGAATACATCAATCCTATGTTCCTCTGGAATATCAGTTACCCTTATATTCAATTTTTGGAAGTCCTCAACGTGGTCCACCACTGAACCCTTTTGTTTGAGATTTATCAAGTGGCTAAAGAAGGTGTTTCTCTTTGTATCCTCATAATGTGCTATCATTTCCTCCGTAAAAATTTACCAAGTGACAATTTTTTTTACGTGAGCAAAGCCATCGATACCATACAAATGAATTTTGTTCTAAATGTAAAGTTGCAATGCGTACCTTTTGTGTGTTTTGCACATTATTGAGATCAAAATATTTCTCCATCTGTAATATCCATGTTACGAGATCCTTGCCATTAAACTTCCTCATATCCATCTTTGGAATATGGTCATTATTCAATCAAACATTAGAGTTTATGAAATCACGATTAACAAATATTTTGTTCTCATCATGAGTTTCCTCTACCATCTTTTCGCCATTAGGAATAATTTCTTGTATTAACTTTGTCAAACCTTCCATGTCTGCTTTTAGATCATTCTTCATGTTTTCCATGTTGTCTTTCATTTTTTCTTCCATGTCCTCCATCTTAGCTTCCATGCCATCCATTTTAGCTTCCACGCCTTTCTTCAAACCATCCATATTATTCTTCAAACCATCCATCTTCACTTCCATGCCTTTATTCAAAACTTCAATTTCATTTTTTGCTGCTCTTTGCGAGAGCGAAATTTGGTGCACTTTCTCTTGTAATTTTGATAGATCATGTTGCAATTCTTCATCTTCATGAGTCATAGTAAAGTATTCTGAGGGCTTAATGGGTGTTGAATTCCCTTTTGGAGGCATTTCAGAACCCAATAATGAAATATATGCTCAATAGTCCCTTGGAATCACTTCAAACTAATTTTTTACACAAGACTTATGCAATTTGGAAAAAAAAAATACACACCTTTTTCTTGCTTTCGAGGAGCTCGATATCGAAACTAAATTATCTCTGTGATTTCGGATCTTAAATATCTGAAATTTGGCCCTGAGGTAGCCCTATGAATCCTCTTTCGAATGCCACATGTCTGACCTAATTTGGATTCTTCAAGTAAAAGTCATGTCCAATCTCGCACAATGACCTAATTATGGACTGGTTCAGTAGAGAAAAATTGTATGACTTGCCATGTGTCACTGTTTCCTCCTTCAGCTCTAAAATTGATAGAAAAGAAACTACAGTCTGTGTAATTGCGTCCAATTTTTATAGCATTCCAATTCAATGCTCAAAGAGAGAGTTATGAATATTTTCCCATGATCACCTCTTTACGATGAAATTCAGGAGGCCGAACAATCCCTAACTTCCACATACCATATCTCTAAAAATGTTGCGAACCAAGCTCTGAAATTTTGCAACGATGTTCCTGAGGATTTTGGATTCGTGCCCTAAAAGTTTTAGCTTTTGAACCTTCGTAGAAAAAAATTTATAGAGAAAATACCACGATGACCTGTTTGGAGCAGCGAAACCCTAGAATCTAAAGCTTTGATACCAAATGTTGGGAAACTAGCTCCAAAAATAGAAGAAAAGAGATATCAATGCCTTAGAAAAAAGCCACTTCGAGGGGGAAACCTCCAATACATTACATGAATGAAAAATTCTTGGATGATACAAATGACAAAACTCCTTTATATATATAGGAGTCCATGGGGCCACAATGTAATCCTAGTGGAGCCACAATGTAATCCTAGCCGACCTAACAATAATAATTTAAGGGCACACTAATAACAATATGGGGGTTACAGGGGTACAACAATAACAATAAGGGGGTTACACTAACAACAATAAGGGACTATACTAGTAATTTAGGGACCTAACAATACATTCCTTCTTGAAAAATCAATGAAATACTTTGATATGTACTCTCCACCATTGTTATACCTCAATATCCTAATTTTCCTCCCTATTTGATTTTTGACCAAAGCTTTGAACTCCTTGAACATTTTGAAGGCTTTATCCTTGCTCTTCAAATAATATATCCACATATTTATTTAGAAATAATAAATGAAGGTGATATAGTAGAGATGGCCACCAATATAATGCGCATGCATTAGACGACATATGTCAGAATGAATGAGATGAAGGATGCCATTTGTCTTGTTTTCACCAGAGGGGAATGGTCCCCTTGTATTATTTCCACTAGAAAAACCTAGACATACTCCATCATGTTGGGCTTGAACATCGATAATACCAAAAATTGATTTATTCAATTTTCGAAGAGAATCATAATATATATGGTCCAATATTTGGTGCCACAATTTGTTTAGATGATTAGTATCATGGACCAATTCTAGAAGAGGTCTTCTAGTAACCCTGTAGATTCCTTCAAATCTTGATCCAAATGTGAATGCATCTCTCATAGGTGATCCAACAAGCCAAATAAGAACCTTTCCATTGATGAAGGCAACCCTCATCCCTTTGTCTTCCAAAGTGGATATTGATACCAAATTATTCTTCAACCCGACAATTACATCACATCATGGAGAAAATTAGATTCCCCGAAATATAAATGAAATTTGACAGACTCAAAGACTTTGACAGGATGGGTGGAGTTGTCTCCAAGAATGATTTTCAAATTTGACTCCCTCTCTACAAAATTATAGAGAAATTCCTTATACCCAAATAAATAATGAGTGGCCCCAATATCAACCAACCAACTATCCCATGAATTTGGAGGAGAGGAAATAGTAAAGGCATAAATAAGAATATATTAAATTCATTGGAAACATTACTTTCATAACTGAGGGAATCTTGACTTATTTTGAGGAAAAGGCTCTTCTTTATGATTTCTTGGAGCTTCTCTTCTTCTTCTTTCATCTCTCCCATTGTGATCATTCCTTAGTTAATCTCTTCTTCTTCAATCATTAAACCTGCTGTTGTTTCTTATAGTGTTGTAGCGTGGACCATTTTTCTTCTCAGGTAAATATTGAGCATAGTAGTCTCTATTATGAAAATTGAAGCATTCAATGTGCAATTATTCCTTGGATCTTCCAAACCTTCTATTTTAAATTCTAGGGGGAGGATTTCTTGAATTTGATGGACCTCCTTTTCCTTTCTTCTTCTTCTTGTCATGAGAGATGAAAGAAATAGCCTATCCTTCTTCCTGTTTTTGTGTCATTTATCTAGAAACCATCCTTGATTCTTATTGAGTGAGCTTTCCAAAAATCTCATCAAACGACAAAAAAAAATTGTTGTTTCTTATAGTAGTAATTAAGGTTTCCCAAATAAGAGGAAGACCTATAAGAGTAACAATCACAAATTCCCTTTTAAGAATAATTTATCCAACTCTTTGAAATTGATCTCTAAGATGAGATATCCTCATAACATAGGATAACAAAAAATCTCGTTTGTTCATCTTCATATCTATGAGTTTATCTCTGAAGGAGATAATTTCATTCAAATTTGTGACTTCATACATGCCACTTATCTTATCATACATGTCCTTAGACTTCCTAAAATTTCCAACATATGAAAGTAAAATATCTTGTAAACCATCAACTATAATTTTATTTTCTTTTAAATAACCTTTCTTGTACTTGTTATTGGCGGGAGCAAACGCATTCTCTGAAGTATCATGTACTTTTTCTTGAATGTATTCCAAAACTTCATTATTATCAGCTATGATCTCCAACTTTATTTTACATGCAAAAAAGTTATATGGGTCACCCAACTTATCATTTTTATTTAAGAAAGAGGAAGACATCTTAACTTGATGATTTTTATCCCTTCAACTACCAGAATTAACAAATATCTTTTACTTATGTGATGTTATCATAATTTCATTTGAAAGAGTATAGAACAACCACATGTGAATATTTTAAGGAAGATGAAACGTAACAACAACCATCAAATCAAATGACACACATACATTGATAATTGAGTCCAGTAAGTGTGGGTTTCGTCTTTGGGCCCGGTGTCAAGACACTAGAGGACACTTCATTTAATGCTGCAAAATATGATGATGTACATGGTATGTTCTTTGTCATTTCAAGGCCCAAATACCCTCAACCTGAGTGGCATGTCTCTCCATGATATATTCTACCTATAGGAACTATCACTCAAATGGGCCTTCCTCAAACATGAAAAGCTAATAAAACTCTCACATAATGTGGCAAGAAAGTATCCCTCAACATAATGGTAATTAGGGAACTCAACAAAAAACATCATCTCAACAAATCATAAGAAATACATGGCATAAATTCATCATATACATCCAATTTCAGTGATAACTGGAAAATTAAAATATCTTCTAATGAAATGGACTACACCATTGAATTTGTGTCACAAAATCATGAAAAATCAACTACATTTTTTTTTAATTCTGTCATCGGCACCTCTGGCACTTTAAGGGAATATTTCTGGAATCTTTAGATTCTCTACGTTGACGGTTACGCTCCACCTCCAAGGCAAGGTTTATTTTCTCCTCCGATCTACCTCCGTTGCTTTGTCGAATGTAATGAAAGGTTTATATACATGTTTTGAGGGCCGAATTAACAAGGCAGTTGTTGGGCGCGTTGGTTAAAATTCTTAGTTTTGTGGGCGGAAGTAGGAGGTTCGAACCCCCCACCCGATCATTTTTGGAGCATCGTTTTACATTATATTTAATATTTGTTGGTTATATAACATATATTTGTACCAGTCAGTTGTGGAGGTGCCCAAGAGATGGGCCAACCTAGTTGGTCACGCGGGTTCAAGCCACGTCGCCTCTAGTTTTCATTACAAGTAGCATATGAAGGGTGGCGGGTCCGCATTTTTCGGCCTGCCCACTAATACAACATATTATATATATGAATTTGGTGGGGTTCAGAATGGGTGGTGGCATGTCGAACTGATTCAGATTTTATTTTAACATGTATTATGATAACCCCCAGTGGGGGTGGCAGAGGTCGAAGCCCGACACCCCTATTTAAATATTTTTTGTTTTTTAATAAAAAAAATGACTATTTTTCAATTTTTCGAAAATAAGGGTCACTGAACATTTATTAGGTACAAAAATTTCCATTTTGGTGGTCAGATTATGTGCGTTTGGTTTTGGTCATTTTGTTGCCTTGTTAAGCCTGCCACTTGGCTAGTTTTGACCAAAAATTTCACCAACCATAACTTGACCATACGAACTCATATATGAGTTTCTTTCCACCATTGAAATCATGGAAATGAGAAACAAAATATGGTCATGGTTTAACTTCAATATGAGGAATTTCATTTTTGAGATATTCTAAGCTTTCTTTACCTTATGACCATCGCTGGAGCCACCTGGATCATTCCTCCCCACTGAGGATATTTTGGTCATCTAAAAGCATGAACATAATTTTCAACTATTGTGTTACATTGTCTATGCCACGAGTATCCTAAAAGGTCACCCTTCCTTCTCCTTCACCCTTGTTCTTCAGAGCCATAAGTGATGAAATGACACCCGCATCCTCTGCAAACCTGTAGTACAATATTTGCAAACTACATGCTCAATTACATGACCAGTCATGACCCAAGCATCCCCAATTCCCATACTTTCCAAGATTTTATAACACAAACTCTGTGGTCAAGTTTACATAAGAATAGAAATCAATATGCCAACTATCAATCAAAGGTAAAAACATCACTGTTTCTTTAATTTCCACCTCTACAACAATGACTGCAAAAATTCTTCTCCCTCTAGACCTAATTAAGCTGCTTCCTTCCCCGATATGGAGAAGACATTTCATGCCTCACCCTCTTTCTAGCTGCCATTCTCTTCTAGCACTCAACAATCACATGGTCATGTAAACCACAAAAATACATGGTTTGCTATGCCATGATTTTTTTTCATCATTAACATGCTTGTAATAAAAAATAACTTTAGAATAATGAGACTTGTTATACCTCTCTTGATTTTCTCTAGTGTGATTTTAGCGATGATAGATTTCCTTAACTCTTCCTTTGCGATGTGCACTGTCATGGGAGGATGGTGATGCGTTCCCATTATTCTATTTCCTCGACAGTTTCAATAATTTCTTGGAAGATTCTAACACCTTTGAGCACTCTCCTTCAATGTATCTCAAACCTGCAAATCAAGGTCTTTGTACCACATCCAATGGATGAGTCATGCCTTGGCCATTAACACCAAGTCCTCCTCCTTTATACCCCATCTTGGTAAGGAGTCTCATGCCAGTTCCTGAAATGGGTATCTCCACGTTTCCAACAAAAATAACATCATGTCAAAATGAAATGAAGAATTATGAACCTTGTTTACCTCAACTATATATTCTAAAGCAGGTGATGATGGCTTCTCTAAGCCTTTTTTGCGCTTCAATTCTTCTAAGGTCACTTTTGTGGCTCGTAGCTGAAGATAAAATCCCTTATTCTCCTATTTATCTTCTCGTAGAATTATCCTCAATTCAACATTATCTGCTTGAAGGGTATAATTGATCTCCTCATATGAGTGATGAGAATACGGTGAAAAAGAAGAGTGTTCACTAGAAGATGGAGATGGAGCATCAACTTCTGCTCTTTCTTTCTCCAATTCCTCTCTTTCCATATTCTTCTCATAATCTACATACATCATGTCCACCATGCATGCCATCCTGAGGAGGTCCTTGTAGAGATATTTTTCTTTCTCCATTGCATGTTCCATCTCTGGTTTCCACACTCGTAAGTCACATCAGCAAGAAGACTGCTCTGATACCAAACTTGATCTGGATTTATTAAACTAAAAGAATTAACCAAGATCTTTTAATTCAATGATTTTATTAGAATTTCATATCAAAGAGTATAGAAAAAAATCATGTGAATACTGTAAGGAAGATGAAACACAACAACAAACATCAAATCAAAGGACACACACACATTGATAACAAAGCTAACCCAGTTTGGGTTGTCTTTGGGCCTAGTCTCAAGGGAGTGGAGGCCACTTTGTTTAATGCTGCAAGAGATGATGATGTACATGGTATGTTATTTATCATTACAAGGAAAAATACCCTCATCCTAAGTGGCATGTATCTCCACGAGACATTCTCCCTATAGGAAATCTCATTCAAACGGTCCCTCCTTCAACATGAAATGCTAATAAAAATCTGAGATGATGTGGCAAGCAAGTATAAATCAACATAATTGTATTAAGGGAACTCAAAAAAAAAATCATCTCAGAAAATAATAATAAAGATATGGAATAACTACATCATATACCTCCATGTTCGATGATGTTTAGAAAATGCAAAGCTCTACAGATAAAATGGACTGCACCGTTGAATTTGTGTCATGAAATCATGCAAAATAAACTATAAATTTTTTGAATTATGTCATCGAAACCTCTGGCACTCTAAGGGAATATTTTTGGCATCTTTAGATTCTCCACGTTCACGGTTCTGCTCCACCACCAAAGAAAGGTTTTTCCGCTCCTCAAATCCATGTTTTCTACTCGATCAATTGAAATGAAGGGTTTATATACATGGTTTGAGGGCAAAATTAACAAGGTAGTTGTTGAGCATGTTGGTTGAAATACTTAGTTTGGTAAGGGGGAGGTTGGAGGTTCCAACACCATGCCCAACCATTTTTGGAGTGTCGTTTTACATTGGAGATAATTTTTGTTGGTGATATAACATATATTTGGACCAATTAGTTTTGAGGCATTTGGGAGGCATGCCGATCAATATGGTTGGGCGGGTTCAAGCCTCGTCACCTTTGGTTTTCATTATAAGTGGCATATGGAGGGTGGAGGGTCTGCCTTTGGTGGCCCACCCACCAATACAACATATTATATATATGAATGTGGTGGGGTTCGGTGGGGGTGGCAGCCCACCGACCCAATTCATATTCTATTTTAACATGTATTATGATAACCTTCAACAGGGGTGGCAACCTGCTAGCCATATTTAAATATTCATTTTTTTTTTCTAAGCAACCTGATTATTTTTCAAAATTTTGTATAAATCTCGTGTGCCCGATCTCGGTTAATTTGTTTCCTCATTAAGCCTGCCACTTGGTGAGGTTTGAACAAAAATGTGATCAACCATCACTTGACCATACGAACTTGGATTCGAGTACCATTTAAATCGTTGGAATCATGGCGATGAGCACTATGATCTGGTCTTGGTTTCATTTTAATACAAGGACTTTTATTTTTGAGATATTTTGAGTCCTCTTTGATTTTTGAGCGTCTCTAGAGCCATATAGATCACTTTATTAGATAGACTCCTTCAAATTTCCAAAGATGTTTCTTCAATGATTGTCTCCTTTTGGGCTTTTCCTTCACCTTAGATCTGATACCATGTTAATGTTCAGATTATTCTATGTAGTTTCAATTACTTAGCCCAATTAAATTATTCAATTAGCAAAATTTTCAATAACAATTAATGTTTCCAATCATCAACATCAATTTAAGATATAATAATAAATGAAATGACAAAGGAGAAAATAAGCACATCAACAAGAGACACCAGGTTTGGTAAAAGACTAGGGAAAAAACCTGCAAGGGGGAAATCCTTTGAAATTATTCTTTTATTAGATTAACATAAAATGTTTAATAGAGAGTACAATGAGCCCAACACAATATCATCCAATAAAAATTATCCAAACAAAATTGAAAAATATGTTTCTGGCATCAATATATATAAAAGCCAACTTTTCTTATCTATGGTTAACTACGATTAGCTGTCGTCAAATGTAAAATTTTAGCCCTAATTTCTAGTCACATGAAGGAAGAGGTATGTGTGTGACTGAGAGTTTCCAGTCACTACCTTGAGCCTGCATGCTTGTGACTACAGTAAAAAATTTTCTTTGACAAGCCCGTGGGTGTGACCCAAAACCATAGAAACACATGCAAGATTCAAACCCTATAATCTTGGACCTTTGCAAAAACATTTCCTCAACCCAACCTTGGACTTGTATGAACCAATAAATGAAGAAGAGAAGAAGAACATTCTTGGTTATCTCGAAATGAGCTTGAGATCACTTGTATTTATAGGCTTCCAAGGGTGACCAATTTCCTATTAGGGTCAGTTTATCCAAATGTGTATATGTGGGATTTTATTTATAAGTGCACTTTCCATTTTCTGAATTGGGTGCTTCAATAGTAAAAATTGGTTCTCTCAAAAAGATGAATCTATTCCCATGGTTGGAATTTGTCATTGATGTGCCAAATTAACAAAAAAATATGAAAAATTGGATGAAAAATTGGACGTAAATAATGGTGCAAAATTAGACACATAAATAGAAACAAAAATGGTGCAAAAAATGGCACAAGAATAACTCAAAATTGGATAAAAATTGAGATGAAAAAAGTGATGCAAAACTTGGTGCAACAAAAAATGAAAAAGTGGACATAAAAATGGCTCAAAATTGAATTTAATCTTAGAAAAAAATGGGATGCAAAGGTGGACACAACACATGGTTTAACATAGGATACAAATATAGATGCAAATTTGGATGCTCAAAAGGATGTAAAATAGTATGCAAGAAATGGTGTTGAAAATAATGCAAAATCAGATGCAACAAATGATGCAAAATATGGTGTAAAATGGGATGTGAAAAAGTGAGAGAAATAAAATGTAAAAGTTGACATAAAAAATGGTCCAAAAACATATGCAAAGGTGGGCACAAAAATGGATGAAAAATTTGGTGCTAAATCAAATTCAACATATGGTCGAATCATCGGCACCAAAGTTGGTGCAAACAAGATGCAAAAATAGGTACAAAATTAGAAGAAAAACTAGTGTAAAACTAGATGCAAAACCTGATGTAAGAGTAAATGAAAAGACCAACACAAATGGATTCAAAATATATGGTGTAAACATGATGCAAATGATGGTGCAAAAATGGAAGCAAAGGATGACATATAATATGAAGAAAAAAACAATAAAAAATAGATGAAAAAAATGGCACAAAACTAGAAGCAAAACCTATCATAAAATCACATGCAAATCTTGGTGCAAAATTTCATGCAAAAAATGAGGCATAATGTGGGGTAAAAAGGGATGAAAAATCTAGCATGAAAAATGATCCAAAATAAAGTAAAAAAAATATCTTTAAAAAATGTACAATAGAGTTAGATTTAGCACCAGTTTTCTCATTATTGTAAAAAAAATGCACTAAAACCTGGCGCTAAATCCGAAATAAATTACTTGCTTTTTGTAGTGATTATTGACCCCAATCAAACTAATGAAATAATAGTTCAAGTTGATATTATTGGGAAGGCCATTCTCTAGAATCTATAATCTCCATCTCTCCCTCGAAGAAGGCATGATGTGTACTGAGTAGCATGCTATATACTAGCATGGGAACAATGGTATACAAGATGAAAATGTTGTGGGAGAGATGAGTTGCCTAATTAGGAACACACAAGGGTGAATAAAGGTGCATTCAAGACAACACCAAAAGTAGGTTTTTCTATGGTTCCTCTTGCTAAAATGGAATGCAAAATAAAGTTACAACCATCCTACCTCTAAATCATCATGCAAACCTAAGAAAACACCACAAAAACAAACTCTAAAACAAGATTTAAATCAAAATTAATATTTGAATTTGAACTAATAAGGAGGAAGGGAATGGAAACTATATGTTGATAACATAAATATTCCTCAACCAAAAAAGGTGTGAGTTTCCTGATGGAATGAGGTCCCAATTATACCTACTTTCATTTAGGATAATGCCTTCCAAGTGAAATGTAGGCTTGATTAACAACCTAGGAAATGAATTGAAATTAATTTTGAGAAAAATTTAGTAATTAAAGAAAATTAAGATTTACAGATATAACCAAATATACATTTGTTGATAGAAATTACTATTTACTATCCAATCTATGAGCATAAATTACTAAAATATCATATAATAAATTACTGAATTAAAATAAATACTTTATTAGCTCAACAAAACTTAAAACACCTATGCACATTTTCAAATAAATAATTATTTAAAAAACATAACATACATTCTTGTACCTAATAAGTGACAAATTGAAGAACTTAAACATATCATTAAAAGTAATTTCACATAAAAGGAATAAATGATTCAAGTTGTATGCATTTATAAAAATGTAAGAAATTAATATGCTACATTCAACTAATAAGTTCATCCAAAAAGAAAATAGCCTTCAATATTTCATTGAACTTAATATAAATTTACATCCATGAATTATAAAATTTTATATTCCCTTTTTCCTAGGTACAGCTTCCCTTTTAAGACTCCCCTCTAGCATCTTTCTTCAAATCCTTTTGTTATTCCAAATTGCCTTGATTGTTGGGTGTGTGTTATATTATTTCCACGACTAGCTCCACGTGTTGTACGTTGAGTTGGGTGCAATGAGGGGGTCACCGGGGGGGGTGAAAATTCCCCTATCAAGGGGGTTTTCAGGGGGGCAGTAGCTCCCCTTCACAGGGTCCAAGGCAGTACCCCAAGATTTTTTTTTATAGAAATCCAATAATAGTTGGGCGGACCCAAGGATGGGGGATGGACCCAAAGCAAGTGGGAGAACCTACCCATGGTTTTGTGTATGGGTTTTGCACATGGTTTTGGGCATGATGGTTTTCTTCCCATGGTATTTTGTAGATTTGGTCAAGGGAACTAAGGTTATTTTCTAATCCATGGTCATTGGATTGGGTTTTATGAATGCTTCGACATGTAAATATATGTATTGTAACATTGAAAGGAATACAATAAAAATCAATCTGGCAGTCCCAATTTTGGGATGAAGGGGAAAATCTTTATGTATATTTTTTTTATGTTCTTGCCATTGTTTATACTTGTTTTAAGCATTATTTTGCAGGTAATTTCTATATAGGATTAAAACCTACATTGAAAGGGATAGTTTGTTATTTATTTGTTTTAATAGAATGAGTTTCTATTTAAATTTCACCTTCCATTTCCTTCAAATATAATTTCCATTAACTAAATATATTCAGTATATGAGAAATAAGTAGAGGACTTATATTATCTAAGGTTAATTCACATTTATGGATCTTGTGAATAATTCTTTCATTTTTCTTTTTAATTTTTGAAAAGATAAAAGAAGTTCCCTTGGAGCATTCAATTGGGGTTTTTATATATTATTTTATTGCTTCACAATCACATGTGTTGATTTGGGATATCCCGTTTGTGTTGGAAACTATTTTTTATTCCAAATCTATAATACATAATTGACTTATAATTGTTTCCTCATTGTGTTGGCATTGATGTAAACTTAGGATTTCTACTTAAGGAGTCAACCATGGATTCAATTGTGTTGGAATTGATGTCAAAATTTTTGAAGGATTTGTCATGATGATTAGAGGCTTGATGAGGTGTTAGTAAGGCATGTTTGATATTTTTATAGGCTCTACTGGTGTTGGAGAAGCATTGAAGATAGTTTGAAAAGTTCTAGGTAGAGAGGAGGTGATTGTCCATGAGTTAGGGTATATTTTCTGGGAGACGGTTATGCACCGAGAAAAGATAAAAACATCTTCACTGTGATACCTATACTATCCAAGTGACAATCTTCTCTAGGAGACATTTCCTTCCTAGAGAAGATAGCTATAGAGAGGAAATTTTGATTTGTGTGTGCACATAATTTACCATGATAATTTCCTAAGGTATTTTCCCAAGTTTTTTTATGTTTAGAGTTGACTTGAGTTGGTATTCATTCTAAAAGGTGAGTAAGTCAAATATAAGTCTTTCATTGAATGAAGATGATAAAGTATCAAGTCAAGGTGAAAAATGTGGGAGTATGAACAAGAGTAATTGGTTCTCCATAGTTCTGTGTGATTGTTTCTTGAGAAATTTAGATATTTTATGCATAGGAGGAGCTTTGTGAGGGAGAGGTTGGTTCCTTTGAGAGAGATATATATTTTAGAGCATTGAGATATAATGGTTGAGGAGTTATATAGTTTCAGTATTTCATGAGTGTGTGGATAAGGACATGTAGAATATTTTTCGATTTAGTTGGTGCATGAAGAGAATAATTCAGAGGATGGTGGATTTATTGTTTAATATATGTATGGAATATTTCTTGTGTTTTAGGGGTGAATTATTTGGTTTTCTCAATATATTTTTTGTTGCTTATTGCTGATGTTGTAGATATTTATGTATGCTTCCAAGGAAAAATTTGTATGTTGCTGTTATCATGTGTAGATGATGTTGGGTAGATGTATTGATTGAGTTTTTATTGAAAATATATTGATCCCTTGTGTTGGGTGCTATATATCTAAGATTAATTTTCCAAAATTTAATATGTGAATTTTGGGTTTCATAATATTCAAGGAACAACACAGTATATGCTAGAAGTATACCTCAGCAATCTGTACAAAGACTCTCTATCTAATTGTTAAATCAATACTTCCAGGATTCTACAAAGAATTCTATTTTAGAATCCTAATGATATCATTCATAAAACAAAACCCTAGCTAGTAATCACCAAGGTTTCTTGAATTTTTATCCTTATTGGGTTGAACAAAATTTTAAGGTCTATCTTAGTTGTCCAAATGACAAGGGAAATCAAGAAACCATATAATGTACACATTAAAAAGAGAACATGATTCCCAACCATGGATCCTTCTTGGGTTGGCATGCTTAATGATTTCCTCGGTTGTCGATGGGATAAAAGTTATTAGGAATTCATATCATCTACACACTCCTGAAGTAGGAAAGAATAGATCCTCCTTTCCTTGGAACCTTCTTTGGGTGGAATTCCTAATGATATACTCAGTTATATAGAAGATAAAAGGTCACAAGGATCTCCTTCTAATCAAAAAATAATTCAAGATCTCATTTTACTAAGAAAACAACATCACACCTTCTCAATGAAATGGAAAAACCTAAATGACCTTATCCTCAGTTCTCCAAATCATGTCACTACCTTTGTCTTCTATTGAAAAAGGGAAAAGAATAAATACCACTTGTAATCACCAATTCTAAGATCTTTTATAATCAAGACAAATACTCTCTATTGACTGCCAATATTGTTACCATCTAAAATAAAAGAAAAAACCATAGTTATAAATATATAAAACTTTAATATAGATTCAAATATTATCAAAATCTTATGAATACCATTAAATGTCAACCCTGGTACAAGTTTTTGATCCTATATAGTCAATAAACAGGGAACTATATTTGAATTAAGCATGCATTACATACATAAAAAATAAATAGGAATATAGTGGTCAATTTTAATGGAGCATCAAGGTCTATTTATAAATTTGATTATGTCCTATATCCAATACAACACTCTGTATATCAAAATTGATCAGAGACAATCTCATAATATCAATCTAGGATCGAGAGCTTCACAAATTCTAAGTCGATAACACCTCACATAGTCGACTTATGTAGAGAATAATTTATTTCATAGGAAACAATTATTTGTAATAACCCAAACACATCATTCTTCTAATTTAAAAATTCTACACATCGATTGCACATTTAGGAGATATATTGTATAAAGTAAATCCTTGCAAGTGCTTCAAACTAGATCTGATAAGAACCCATAATAATTAAATCCACACCGATCCTAAAATTACAATCGCAATACCCAAGTCCCAAAATCATGAGACAATATATCACAAAGCATCAAAATCTTATATATGTAAAAAAATGATCTATTACATAGAATTAAATGAGATTAGTGGGAATATAATTCACACTCAAGCATTTGTATCATAAAGGTTATAGAAAGAGATTTATTGCATTAATATGACACTGAAAATTCATACATTACAGATCTACACATTCTTGTCAATATATTTGAAAGAAAAATGACAATGCATGTATAATATTAGATCACATCCTTATGATATTAAACAAAAAAAGCTTTGAATGTGAAAGGTATGAAATCCAACTACAAGTCTATTCTAGAATCACGTAACTATATATCAAAGCATATGAAAAACCAAAGAGATAGAGGACAATGAGATGAGTTGGTGGACATAGGCCAACCAGCTCATTGTCCAGGGGAAGAAAAATAAATCACAATAGTAGCAAAATTTGAAACAACACATGTATAAATCCAACATCAACTTTTCATTAGAGATATGAAAGTTGTTACATGAAAAAGTGATAAAGAAGAGTTCAATTCCAATGGTCACCACATGGGATCATTCCACTGTCCTGAAACAATATAAAATATCTCCTTTAGCAAGCCCTTTCTTCATTTTATATCCTCTCTCATTACAAATTATGATGCATATTTATAAGAAGATGCCAACTATGGGTAATACCAATCATTAGAGAAACTTTGTGGTATAAAATGGGTCTCAAAACAAAAACGTATGACTAAAATAATTTATAAGAACCGACAGGATTCAATATGATGATGTCAACCATGGTGGATCATTCAACATTTTTGGAGTAGAAAAGTAAAATGATTAAAAAATTAAAAACGACTTTTTTGACTCGTATTTTCAACTTATTTCCGTACGATTTTACTCAAATTTTGAGTGGGAGCACTCGTTGTATGCAAAATTTAATTCCTAATCCAAGGAGTACTAATGTTTTGTACTTTCAATGGGCTCTTCCACACGAAAAATGAGAAATACATGAAAAACGTGATTGCAATCACATTTTTCATGTACCAGGGTCCATCAAAATTATGCAAAATGGGTATTCCTTGGATGAGGAATTAAATTCTGCATCCAACAAGTGCTCCAACTCGAAATTGAGTAAAACCATAGGGAGATAAATTGAAAATACGAGTTGAAAAAAGTAGTTTTTTCTTTTCTTTCTCTCTAAAATTTGATGATGTAATCTAATCTTATTTGACTATTTCCACTATTATTTTACAATATTCCTTAGGAGGCGCATTTTATAACTCAAAATTTCTGTAATAGTATCTGATTTCATGAATCAAAGTTCAAATAATAGATGCATCTTTTAAGGTTTTAATCTTTTTCTAATCTTCATATAGAACAAAAAAATCCTTGGATTGGACCAAATTGATAAGTTATGTCTTCAAAAATGAACAAGCACGAATCAAAAGACTCCACATCGGATATGGTTAATCTGTCTCATGATCTTAGGTACAATTCTTAGAACATAGTCAAGAATGACAACATACATCGTCATATATAGCTAACCAACATATTAAAAAACTCACAATCATAGCTTGTTGATGAGTTGGAAAAAAACTATTGATGAGTTGGAGAGATCATTAATATTCACTACATATGAATATTTTTTTCATATAGAAGGACTTTTGACCAAATATTTCACCATGACTTGATGCTTATTCTTGAGTGTCTCAGCACAATTGGAACAACAAAAAACCATCTCGGGCCTCTACCCTACAAAACCCATGTGATCAATTCTCATCGTGGTAGTTGGAAATATGAAAGACAATAAGGTAGGACCATAAATTGCATTATGTGAATGAGAACTGAACTAAGTGAACAAGAACCCTTCACCTAGCCTAGGAATTGATCCTCCATATTAGCCATCATTAGTAACATGTTATGGAAATATTTTTAAAATGTTGAAAACAAAGGAAATATACTAAATAATTAAAAAATTACCTTACCATGCTCAATTTTAAGGTAATAGAAAAAGATGTGAAAAATGTTGATGATAATGATAAAAACTAGGTAAAATGATAAGTAATTATATGGAAAAAAAGGTGTATGAAATTGCATTAAAATGAAGGATCAACACCTTTTGTTCAGAGCATTTATGGCTGATTTTGTCAGATGTTTGATCTTGGGTCAATCATGTGTATGTATGTTGTTGAGTAATTATTGATATAGTAAGGGAAGATTAGTTGAGATAGGTTGATTGTATTGCAGAGTTTGTATTTAGTTGTGTTCATGTATTATTAGTTGTATGAGCATAGAGGATGTTGTGGGTATAGTATGAAAATGGAAAAAACATGGCTCAAATTTTTTTTATTGCAGAGAGGAGAAGATCCGATATGAGCAATTTTGAAACAAGATCCATAAGAGGAGGTTGAAGGTTGGGGCCTTCAGTAGGAAAGTAGTGGATTTCAAAGAAAGTGGTGGCTTTCAAGTTCAAGGCATAATGGTATCGTTCAGGTTGAGGCCTGAGAAATTTGGAGTGGTGGCTATATAGACTACTAGTTTTTGTGGAATCCAGTAGGTGGTGGCTTTTAGCAGGTGGTGGCATTAAAAGTTTAGGAAATTATGGAATATGACATGTTTTAACCTAAGGTAAGATTTTCTTGCATGATTCGAAAGTTATGGCTTGCACACTAGTGGTGGAAAATACATATGTAAAAGAAATGTTTTGATTAATAGAATAAGAGTGAAGGAGAACATTCGATGGCAGTTTTCTCCCTTTAGGTTTCCACCTAAAATATGGTGTCTCTATGTGTGATGACGTGCATGAATTTTTGTTGATGTGTTGCTTCCCATGGTTACTTGTGCCAGTGATGATCACTGCTTGTGTTTATGATTATGCATGTGTCGTTTATATATCCTATTGGTTGACTAATGTACAGTTCAATTATTATGTAAGAAAAGACAAAAAATGATATAATTTGATAATAGGGCATAATAATAATTCACCACCTCCCGCCCCCCCCCCCCCCCCCGCCCGCCAATATTGTTCACACTTCCAACAAGTGGTACTAGAGCTAGGGATCTTGGTTGCATCTTAATCGCTGGAGAGTAAATCCAAGGACTGTTGGTAAAACAAATTTGATTTCTTTTTTTAGAATGAATCCTATGGGAGTATCCGTCCTCACTGCTACAAATTTCAAGGTTTGACATGAAAATGTTAAATGTCAATTATTAGCTTATTTATTTAACATTTGGAAGCTACTACATGAAGGATGTGTAAATGATCCACTTTCACCTAAAGTGATGTAGCAAAATGCATAAGTGCAACACATGAAGAACATTGAGTGCAACAATTCCCAACAGAGCTAAGGCATATTAAACCTCAAATCCATTTACTTTATCTTTAATTTTATCTTTCTCATGAATATCCCGCCACCATCCATTTACCCCAATGGAATGATCCAATCCAAACAATTGACATATTTTTTCCTTCAGTTACCATTTTACTAATGCAATGGGCTTCATCCAGGTCTTACATTACCTGTTGGGTTTCATTTAGGTCTTCTTGAGCTCCATTAACTTTACTCTTTCCCTAACAAATTCCAAGACCCTCAAAACATAAAAGGCAAGAACAAGAAACAAAAAAGAAAAGAACCATAAAAACCAATAAAAATAAAACACCACTACAAAGTGGCATGGCCATGCACCAAGCATAAATAAAAATGTAAATCAATTACAAACAAATCGCAAAGCACTAAAAGCACAAAAAATTCAACATACACCATGAATCAATCCCCGTGGGTTCCGAATGCTTCCAAGGGAAATCTCAACCTGACCCTTCTTCAAGATTTCATGGCAATATCTTTTTCCATGCAATCCCCTACAACATACTCCCATAAACACACAACTTCCAGTGCATAAATAAATATAACAATATAACAATTACCTTGCATTTTTGTACCTAGAACATTGTCTTGTAACTAAACATGTAGATATGATATCTCTCAAGGGACTCCAATTACTTGACGAATCCAACCATAATTGAAAACTAACAGTTATACCTGTCAAACACATGTTCATTAATATAACGCATATCCAAATAATTTCATCCAAAATCAAGGTTAAGAAGACTTCATGTATTCATGAAAAGCACTCATTCATTTGGAATTATGGCTTCCAACATAGCCAAATGAATTCTCAACCAATTTCTTTCTTTTACCTTTTTCCTTGTTGAAATTGAGTAGATTATTATGTGCTATCACACAACCCAACTATTCATTATATAAAAAATCAAATGTTACCTTCTCACACTAATGTCAATCATGTTGCCCTGCAACTTGTTCACACATGTCAGTCACATGTTCCAAATATCAAGAAATTGTGTCTAATAATTTGAAATCATACTTTACCAAGAGTAACAGCCATGTCATAATCACCTCATAATTATTAGTCATAATACTAAAAATAGCACCCACTTGCACTCAAGTGCATATCAAGTGTCTCAATATATATTGTGTTGGTAAAAATGTGTTAAAACAAGATCATTCCTTCATGCAATCTTATAGACACATACTCATATCATGCAATTAATCAAACATTCAAACAACCTGTAAACATACCCCCTTATTGTCTATGGTTCACACTAAGGTAGAAGGAGGAAAATAATATAATGGCCTAATATCCAATGTACAACTATGGAAATGGGATCTCCAAATATATACTAAATTTAACCACACTAGCCAAAAATTGATTTTCATTTCTCATATATTTTGTACCTATAAACATACCGCATAATGATGCCACTTTTCCATTCCATAGATTTCATGTCAGGCCTCTAAGGGAATTCATGTGAACTGTAGTCCACTACTCTAATCTTCATCCCTGATCCTATATTTCCTGCAAATATACCATGTTAAATACACCAAATAGACGACATAATCAAAATCATACCTCAATGTATCTCAGTGAAGGCTATCGCATTTGGACAAGTGAGTCCATATTAGTACGACACAATATCACAAGTATATCGACTGATACTTGAATATCATAACCATAACCATCTACACAGGCTAATCTAGATTAGCATGATACACATAAAATCAATATCTTAGCTACAATGACCATAATAATCATGTGTATGAAAAAAATGCATATAACAACAAGTTAACTACCATTCAGGACTAACCGACGCAGGTGCATAATGACTGCACGGATTGAATAACATCTATCATGCATGTAACCACAACAAAAATAGAATGAAATGCATGTATGTAACCATAATGCATATAAGAACCATTAACCATCATACCTCCATTCCCACATAAAAACCTATATAAAGATCTTCTCTTACCCTGAGGTCTAATGCTACAACCTTCTGCATCTCTTTCTCCATCTCAATCAACATATCAACATCAAAACATGCCAACGTCATCATGATGACACAAACTGGATAATTTCCACCATGATGCATATTTGACCTATTATGCATGCATAACCATATACATGTATCCCATTTAATCCAAGTGTTTAAACTTGGAAGCTCTGATGCTACCTTGTCGTATTGCATATCAACCAAGGATAATGAAACTCACTCTGATACTACCCTGTAAGCACCCCCTCCAACATTTATCCAATTTCACAAGCCTTTCAGGGTAAACATGATATAAATGTCACTATGACATGAAATTATCTCCCATTTCTAGTTAAGGAAGTGAGACCTACAAATTAACAACAAAATGACATCCTACATGGATTACAAATCATCGAGGAGTTGAAAAACCACCCTAGGTGATCAATTCCTGAGTTGGAACCTTGTTTCACTAACCTAGACCCACAACCATACTCTTGCACTAATTCCATATGGTTATGAGGCTATAAACGCACTCAAAGGCTTGCCTCCATACGATTATCACTTAAAGTATTCATTTTTAGGAATGCAATTCTGGGATTTTTTCCACCTTTTCAGGCTAGCTTCAAGACCATTTCCTATGATTTCCTAAAACTCTCCAGAATAGAATCAAAGGTTCTAATGTTGATCTTCAATAAAAACTCAAGCAATTACTTGACCCAAATATGCCTAATCCATAACATACCTTTCGTCAAACATATGGAAAACATCCAAGCTATATGTCATGAATGCATATATTATCATAAACTGAAAGTCTTCATCTGAGAATCATTGAGAAGGCTCTAAACCCTCTCTATATACATGCAATAAAACTTATTAGTACATACATTCATCAACCATTTGATAACTAAGAAAATCATGACAAGAGGTATAGACAAATACATCATGTAACTAACATGTAATCAACAAAAAACTATCATAGAATACATGAAAAATCAGCCATAAACACCATAACCACTATAGGTATTCATGAATCACAGAAGAAAAATAACTTATTAACATATAAAAATGCTAACCAAGTCAGGGAATTCCACCTACCACCCAACCATAGATTGGGCTGAACCAAATCTCTCTTTCATCCAATCACCCCCACGCCATATTGCTAACATTGATATGGGATCTCATGGAATAAACCAAGAAAAAAAAAACAAGGCTTCCATAGTTCAAACCACCTCAACCATAGTGATTCCACCTCTATGACCGAACATCACTAGCACTAAAGAGATTTGTCTCTACCACAACTTTCCAGTGCTCCAGGAACTAGTAACACAACCCAAAACCTTCCAGGGCTCTAAAGTGTTTTTCCAACCCAGCTCCAGGGACTAGTAACTCAACCCACCATGGTCTCTAGAGTGTTTGTCCCAACATATCCTCCAATATTAGTAACTCAACCCAAGTTTTTGCAGGGCTTATAGAGCATCTTTTTTCCAACCCATATTGAAAAGGAGCATGAGCACCAATTAGAGAATCAGCAAGTGGAAAAATCCACAACACCATGGCTATCCAGAAATGGCAAGGCAAGGCTAAAACCACTGTCAATCTAGGAAAATCTCCATGCCAATGAAAATAGATAACCAGAAAATAAAATTCATATATCATGCATCCAAAAATCAACAAGGAAATCTCACATGCAACTTGTTACCTGCAAGACAATCAAGTTGTAGCTGTTGATCCAATTGTTTCTTGGCACTCTGTCTTTTCCTTTTCCTTCTTTCTCCAATCCAATGTATGCCAAAGTGCTCCAAGAATTCTCTAAGTGTGCAAGAGAATTAGAGAGAAAAGATAAAGTGACAAAAATATATTTGAGAAAAGCTGTGAACTGATCCTCGAAAGAATTTTATCATTGAGGCCTTTATTTTCTTCATTTTCCTTATTTTTCCTTCTATTTCCCTTTCATGCAAATATGTCTCTCTTCACCTTAATTTTCTCTTATTTTTCTTAATTTTCATAAATAAATGCCAATTATTGCCTCTTTTTCTTTGCCAATTCCTTTGCCAATTTCCATAGCCATTTATTAATCACAAGTGATTCCCATCACTGTGTTTTTTCCAACATTTAGCTTAAAAGACATGTTCCATGACCTTGGTATTATATTTTATTTACATGGAAAATCAACCAGGAGTCGTTACACTAGCCCATGGGGAAAGGTTTGTTGGTGATTGTGTGCCCTGTTAAGGAACTCATTTGTAAAAGCCAATGATTCATATCTATTGGGTGAGACCATCAAAATTAACTTACCTTGTTCAATATATTTTGTAAGCTAGATACAATCATAGGTTATATATATATATATATATATATATATAAAATGATTGATAGAAAAAAAAAGCAATTCGATTTTCTTAAAAAATCAAAAAAAAAAAAAAAAACAACTCGTCTTAATTTGTAATGGAAAATATTCTCTTTCTTATAATAAAAAAGATACATAATATTAAATGGTTGCTATACCATTAATTTGTTTGATATTTTTATATAAGGAATAATGCCCTTATACTTTTAGTGTGGAAATTTTTGTTTGAAAACTATTTAAATAAAAAATATCATTACTTAGTTTTTTTAGTTTTTTTATTTAAATAAAATATAATATTTTATATTTAAAAGGACTAATTATTTTATAAAAAATAAACTTATTATTTATATTTTAATTTATTAAAAAAATATTCAAAACAATAATTATAAGGATAGAAAAATATATAATAAATTAATCATTAATTATTTGTATTTTAAAAATTTATTATGTAAATATTTTTTATAATTAATATTTTTTTCATAAAAATGATATAATTTTTTAATTAATTTAACTATAATAATAAATCCATTAAAAATATCAGTAAACCATCAAATGTTATAATGTTACAGAAATAGTTATTATACAAATCTTTAAAAAATATAAACAAGTAGGAATTTGATAATTATAATATACATTTCCAAAATCAAATGAAAACATTGTTTAAATATTTATAAATATCTCATAGATTTTAAGATGATTTTTAAAAAACTATGCAATCTTATATATGTATATGAAAATAATAAATCAAATGTTATTATTACATTCTAGCCAACAAGCTTTTCAGCCATACTTGGTTAGAAACGAACCTTGCTAGATTAGAGGTGGAAGGAAGGAGAGAACACATATACTAGGTACTGGTGTAAATATAAATTTCAAAATAATAACATAAATTTATTCAATGTATGGTCAGTTAGAATTTTACCCATATTTGGGTGGAAGAAAACCTAAATCGGATCAAGTTTTGAACAAGGTTAAACTTGCATTATGGAAATGAAGGCAATACAAATCTCAACTAGCAATAAAATGATACAAATAATCATTTTTATAATATTTTAAAAAATGTGAAAAACTAAAATTTTTATGATCATAAGATATACGGGCTGTTTCCAAAAAGAAATGATGAGCGTTTCCATAAACATGTATTCACAAATGTAGGGTGTTAGACTCCATGCTAAATGCTAAGTAGGGTGTTTGGTAAGGAAAGTGAATAATTATTTGTTTATGATATAAAACACTTTCATGTTGATTAAAAAATATTATACATGATATAATTATAAGTGACACTAAAATCTTGGTCAGGTGAAATGTTTAAAGATATTATATTTGAGATATGTAATTTAAGACCATAGACATGCTAGCTATAAATAATATATAAATATTTAATGGATTGTTATCTAAATTTTCATCATTGCGGGGATTAAAAAAGAGATTGGCCAGGTCAAACACTAAAGCAAAATAAACTTAATCTATAGACATCAAACTAACCAAAAAAAGAAAAGAAAAGGTCAACCAATAATAATATGAAATGAAAATTATTTTTGCACTGTTCTTTAAATAGTATAAGCAACTAGGAATATTATGGCCACAAAATACAATTGAAACTTCCAAAATAAAATGACAATAATCTTTTCATAGACATATAACGTATTACATATTTCTAGATGATTTCTAAAAATCTATTCATCAACCCTTCAACTATTGTTGTTGTTTTAATCTTAGTTGATGCAAATTCAACAAGCTTTTCAAACATGATTGGATTAAAAATATGATCGATTGGTAAAATTTCGAATGAGGTTGGACTTGCACGGGTAATTAAACAAAGGGAAATATCCCCAACAATTATATAAAAAAATAATAATTATTGCAAATATTTTTAAATAAAATAAAAAATTAGGAATTAAAATGATCATAAGGTAGAATGGCTATTTCTAAAACTGAATGCCAACGTTTTTTTTATAGGTACATATTCATCAATATATTGCATTAAAGAAATATGGGATTCAAAGAAAAGCAAGATATTAGATGAGGTGGGTCACAAGTTTAATTTCTAGGAACATTAATTTTCAACAAATTTTTGTTGGATAATAATTTTTTATTTTTTTCCAATGGTATAAATTAAATGGTGAGAGGATATATTATTAACGAATTTTTTATGTTAAAGTCTTAAGTTTCAATCTTTATGGTTGAAAATCCAATCATGTTACAAGTTGGTATGGTTTAAGTTGGGTGTGATTCTAACTAATTTTAATGGCTTATATGTCTTATGTCATGACTTTTTACTCATAAGCTAATCCCATACATCATAGTATAACTAGCAAAGAAAATAAATAAATTTTAATTTTAAATTTATCATCTAAAATAAAAGTCGCAAGGGAAAACCTCACCAAAATAATAACAATAATATAACAAAACAAAAAAAAACAACTATATGAAGAAGAATACAGTGAAATGAAAATGAACAATATTTTCATATTTGAATATTCTCAAATATATGATATTATAGGAAAATGTGACTCAATGCAAAGTATGCCAAAAGACACGGTAGGTCACAAGTTCAATTCTTAGTTAGTGTAATCTTCAACAAATCTACTATGGTTCACGAAATAGAATTAACTCAAACCATTTTAAACTCTGAAATAAAAAATAAGAGTTTACAAATAAATATAACAAGTCAATATACGTATCAACATGTAAATTTGTATCACCAACCAACTTCTCTTTATACATGGGTTTCAAACAACCTTCTTTCGATAAATATTGAAAAATGTTAGACTTGTGCTATGGAGTCAAAATAAAATAATATTTAACAAAAAATTGAAATAAGATAAAAAAATAATTTTTACACAATTCTTTAAGAAAAGTGATAGCTATAAATTTTATTTCCATAAGATAATATGTCCATTTCTAAAATTAAATGACAATAGTGGTTTTATTAGATCATATTCACAAACCTATTATGTTAAATAAAAATGGGAGACAATTCTAGGCTAGCCACTGCATGGGGTATGTGATGGGTTCAATTCCTAAGCACTCTAATCTTTAAGAGTTTATAAATAGTTCATTTCATATTAAATTTAACATCCAGAATAAGAGACAAAAAGCCAAACTCCACGAAACTAGTAATAATGATACCATGAAACTCTAATAGAAATACTATAGAGAAAATTAACACAATATAATGGAATCCTAGTACTTAGAATTGATACATAAATTAATGTGGATATTTCACTAGATAATTAATCACAACAAATCCAATAAAATTGTATTTAAATATGAAATTTGCACTATAAGGGATATTTTCCTTAAACTTTTGGATTTATTAATTTATTTTTTTCATTAATAAAATATATAAAATGAAAAAAATATATAACATAAAAAAATACAATTACTAAAAACCATAATAACACAATATATAACTTGGGAAACCTTTTTGGGAGAAAACCAAGCTAGAAGGTGAGACTACTTTTCTTTCTTTTTCTCCAAATGGAAATGGTTGCAAGTACAAAGGAGTGAGAGGGTATGATATAATGAAAAAAATATCTATTTTTTCTCTCTTTGTATCCAATCCCAGATACTCTACTAATTTATATAGAAAAATTCACTCATATAGAATGAAACCCCTTTTTGTCTTACTGACCCAGTTATAACATAATCGATTGCCAACTAGGGGTTAAATTTGACCCATTCAACCCTCAATATGAGTTACAAATTTACTATTCTAGATGGTTATTCAAATTTCCTATGTCGTTAGCCACTTTTCCATGCTAAACAAGAGTTGATGTTACATCCTCTCGAAATATGACGATCAATTTTGATAGGTCAATTTCCACAAGGCGTAACTTTCACATACGAGCGCAAATTGAGGTGATTATTGCACAGTTGGAAAGGTATCAATGTGTAAATTATGGAATATATGTCCATAGTAAAGTAAGGACCACAAAATTTTTTCATTTATGAATACAAAATGGGTGATAAATTTTCCCACCAAAATTTTCCAAACGAAAACCATTAGTAAAATTGACCTTGTGAGCTAGTTCGTATGAATATTCCACTCTAAAATCATTTAAATGATTAACAAATAATATATTTATCAAATCCACATACACAATATTAACCAATAATAACAAAAACATAAAAATATTTCTTACACAAGCCTTTCAACAATATGGACAACTAAGAAATTTAAGACCATAAAAATATAACAAAAAATTCCAAAATAAAATGAAAGTAGTTTTTCGTAGCTACATAAAAAAAAAAAAAACCATATTATATTGAAGAAAAATTAAATTAATTTTCATTAGGCCAAATGGGTTATTTCATGCATTCAATTCCCATACATTCTAATCTTAAATAAATTTAATATGCTTTATTGCATATTTTGACTTGTAAAATAAGAGTTGAGATTCCCTAACTTAGCCAATTAATTAAAAAATACAATAAACGTGTAGCAACAACATTTTCAAGACGAATACTTTCTAATTCAAATGATAATAATATTTCCATAGGCACATCTTTACAAATTCATCAAATTGAAAGAAAATGGAATTGAAAATTTAACTCAATGCAAAGTAAGACACCAAACAAGGAAATTCATGGGTTTATTTCCAAACCATTTTAAGATTTAAGAAATATATTGTGTTTAATTTCATATAGAATTAATCCAAACCTCTTTCTTTTTGTTTGAAAGAGTGCACAAAGGATCATATCAATTCAATAGATATCTCAACCAAACTTAACATAATATTATTCAATGTATTACCAACTAGCTTTTTATCCACAATTGTATTACAAACAAACAATATTAGTTGGGTAAAAAATTGGACAAGATTATACTTGCACTATGATGGTCAATCTAATGGAAATATCAACCAAGAATGAAATAACATAAGAATTTTTTTTTAGCAAACTTTTAAAGAAGGTTAATTATTAAGAACTTTATAAATATAAGTAACGCTTATAACTTAAAGAAGGTTTATTTTAGAAGTAACCCTTATAAATTATATTTAATAATTAACCTTCTTAAAAAGTTCTTAATAATTAACTTATAGTGTGTTAAGAAAAATGTAGTGTGTTAAAGGAAAAGTGGACTCAATGAAGCCTATTGGATAAGACAAGACATGGGTTCGATTACTCAGCACTATAATTTAAAAAAAAAATCAATATGTTTTATTGTATGTTAAATATTCCATTTTAAATTTATCATTAAAAAAAATCCAAAAGGCAAAGCCCTACTCAACTATTGAGAAGAATATAATGGAATATTCTTACACCAAAATTTTTAGGAAGGACACTTTAAAAATCAAATTACAATAATGTGTTTGTTATGTAGGATTTACAATTGCAGGAAAACGTGTCTCCTTTAGGTCTAGTGCCTAACCTAGAACAACAAAGAGACAATGAAACCAATGATTTCTTTAGAGTAAATATATGACAGAATGAGGCCTACCTGGAATATATTGCATGCTTCACTTCTTCTTTATATTGAATGATCCAATTCCAAGTCCAATTTTCAAAATTAGAACCTGCATAGTCAGATAACACAAGCCAAGAAACTACAAGATCTATGCATTATCATCTAGATACTTTATTTAATAAATAAAAATGGTATTAACATATATGAAATAATGACATCACATATAGGAATACAGAGAATTATTTGCATTAACATAAATGGAAGGAGTTTACAACCATAAATAGGTGTTGATCTTGTAGAAGAGCTCCTTCAGACTGAATTTTCCTTTCCTTGTCACAATGTGCACTTCTAGTCACCCTAAATGGATGAATTGAAACCTATCATGACAACAACACAAGGGTATAGTCACTCTCCAAAATCCAACCTCTTGCATATGGATGGTTGTAAATATATAGAGGAGTGGGGTAAGTTGGGAGTTCTTATCCAGTTACCAATATAAGTTTCTAGATCCACCTTTGATGGGAGGATGGATCAAATGATAATATGTGGAAACTAGAAAGAAGGATAGGATAAGATATGAATTTTTTATCTAAGGTAAATGGTTGTAACAAATTCTAGAAGTCTCTAGAAGAGGAAGATTCCACAATTTCTCTATTTTTCCTAAATTTATAGAACCAACGTAGGTGAAAAGGGGAGCAACCTGTAGGTGATCAACACAGGCCATAATGGAGCAACCTGTAGGTGAATTATTTCTAGAAAGAGGCCAGGGAGCGTTGGTGCTAAAACTGGATCAAATGATGTAGGTGCAGACAAAAACTGTGGGGAATTAAAGAGGCATGCTTAGGACTTTGTTAAATGATGATGACAAGGAGTAAGAGAATGTTGATTGATCCCATTAGGAGGCTTATTGACCAGATCTAACAAAATGGCCTATAACATATTTCCCCCTAAAGCGCAAAGTTGGAAATGGTGATTGATGACTAAAGTGGTTTACCTTGTGACAAGTTAGGATTAATAAAAACTAATGAGATTCATCTGTTACAATACATTTATATGATGAAATATTTTTATTGAGGGAGGCATACCTATACTCAGTACATAAGCTAACATAACATGTACAATGATCAAACGACGTGTCCAAAGATGACAACTTGTGGACCCATGACTAGATGAATTTCTATATGATTATGGCTATCATACAATGTGATCTTTGTATAAATCATGAAATCGCAGTCCAGATGGATGAAACTAGATTTGAGGTCTTATATCTCATTCACACGAACAACCAATGTACAATTCTAACCATGTGAATCAATGAGCTAAGGTTGAACATGGTAGACACCATATGATGTAAGTCGTTAACAAACACATGAGAAATCATTGATGATGTTAATGGCTCACAAGGTACTATGGTAAAATCCATATGGTGTGAGTAAATGAGTTTATGTCGAACACCACATAGAGTCTTTCGGTTGAAGGCCAATGATGTAAACCTATTGCTGAGAGTGAGGAAACTTGTAGTTGATGTATGCAAGCACTAAGGTACCAAATGGATGTTTCTAAGTCAACTTCCTGGATATTTTGTTGATGTCAAAAGGAAGTGACCCACCGCAGGAGGGCCTTGATGTATTCCCCATCAATGCCACAAAATGGGTATCATGATTGAGAATGAATCATGATGATACAAAACTAGATCAGGAAAAGGAAAACATGGAATGAAGGATTACGAGTATTGTAACGGATATCAACTGAATGACTTCTCTTGAACACACTAACTAAACTGAATGTGTTGGAAGCATTGAGAAAAAACCAAAATGGAGGTTTTGAAAAGGTATGATGAACCAAAATATAAGCAGATTAACTAACCCAACAACCACGAAGATGATGTGGAAGAGTGTCATGTTCAAGAGTGACTCACTGCTGGTAGTACCTCTTTATTTTTAAACAAGATTGAGGAGGATAACATATGATTGATTGGTAAGTTCATCCTTCAGATGAATCCCTCCAAGTATATTTAACGAACCATGAGAATGAGTGGTTCGACCTTTTCATGTTTGAAAATTCCATCATTATTTGATGTTTTAACGATTCCAATGAAGGTAAAAATCGACATATTTTCATGTTTATCGAGTTTGAAAAAGAGGAAAAAGAGAAAACTCCAGATGTCCCTTTTCGTAGATAGTCTCTTAAGTCCGAAAAGGTAGAAAAAAATACTCAACATAACCTCTTAGCCATTTTTGAAAAAGGTATTCCTTTTTCGTAAATATTTTATCTCAATCTAGAAAAGGGTTAAAATTATACTGAGTAGATGTATTTTCATTTACTTTTATGAGTTCGAAAAGACAAGTGCTCGACAATATTTTCATATTTTGGGAGTATGAAAAGAGCTGAAAGAGGACCCCAAGGGGATTCCTTTTCTGTAGGTTTATAGAGCCTGGAAAAGAGATAAAATTATACTCCTTGGTAAAAATAATATGTTTAAATCATAATAAAAAAGTCGTTAACAATTGTCGACTTGCTCAAAACATCAAAAAAAGGATTAAACATACTTGTTTCATAGTAAAAATGAAGCATATCTAGGTAAAAACATTAAATATGAATAAAATAATGTAAGAAATGACCATAAATACTCAAAATAACTATTCACTTTCACCATTTCACATTTACCTTCAAATGTGAGAATTATAAGCACTTTTTTCCTCGATCTTCTGTAGTTGATTATGACCAATCTGGTGGATCATTTGGAGTATTTTTGCTTCCAAGTAGGAGGTAAAACCCTTCTCATTATTTTCATAGGCCATTTTTCTTAATTTCATGCAATTTGTTTTTAGTTTTGAGGGCCTTGGTGTTCCAAAAACATGCCCAGGACCAATGAACCCCCATAGAATCAAAATATGCATTGCACCTAGGGAGGCGTTCACTTATTAGAGAGGTGAAAATCTCTGTAATGCACTACTAGGGTGTGTTTGGCACAAAATTTTAAGTTATTTGTCAATTTTACCTCGAATTTTGTCAAGTTTTTTGCATGAAAAGGATCCTAATGAATGTCTTGTTGATGTTTCAGGTGTTTATTAGCACAAAATTGAAATCATTTAGAGAGAAAGAGAACATGAAGAACATTACTTAAATGAAGAAAATTGTCTTGATAACATCTGTTGGTTGTTGTAATTTTCCTTTTTTTACCTAAATTACCCTAACCTAGTCTTTATTTACAACTGGGATAAGGCCTCTCTGCAAGTATTTTTGGTTTCTCTTAATGTATTTTTTGGAAAATGGATATCTATTCTTATTTTAATTAAAGGTCAAATAGGTCTATATTTTTTCCATGTAACTCATCAATTACATTACCTTATGGATTTGAAATGCATGATCACTAATTCTAAGTCAAAGGTGGTGGTGGTACAAGATCCCGATATTCCTGCACTTACTTCCGTTCCTGTAATAGATCTGGATGATTGTTGATTCAAGAATATTAACTTAGAATCCATCTTACTTCTTAGAGGAAAATACGTGCCCTTACTTTAGAAGGCTTGTTCTTGTTCTCCTGTAGATGGTTTGGAGCGTTCGAGGGTTCCTAAAGATAGGGATTAGTTACCAAAAAATGCATCTTTTTTTTATTGGATTGACATGGCCAAGATCCGATGTAATTTCTATAAATTGAAGTTTGATCAGAATGTAGGGTAGAGATAATGTGGGAAGCTTTTTTCTTTTGTAATTTAAGAAATTTTATCTCCATAATCCCTCTGGGAGTTGCATATATTTCTATATATATCATTTACTAAGAATATAATTTTATCGTTTTAATAAAAAGGGTCAAATTTCAAGTTCATGCATCTATTTTTTCTATTTCTGACGATGTTAATCCTACTCTCATAGATTAATAATCTTTCTTAAGAACGGAAAGGAGCTGGTTGGCTAGGGCCCATCCAACCCAACTCGTTCTCCCATTATTATTATATTGTGCAATAGGTACAAGGAGTAATTGGTGTGAAGGGGTATTATAAATGATGTCTACATGTGATTGAACAGATCCTTGTATATTTATTTTCTTTTGAAAAAGTAACAATGTTCTCAGATTTGAGATTTTGTATGCTGAAGTTTATTTTTTTGGAGGTATTTCTTTATGTTCAATAAAAGCACATGAAGAATTGAGATCTAGGAATTTCTTTCTTAAATCTCCTTTCAGTTAGGAACAAGGGTTTGTAGGTTTTTATCTTTTTAATCTTGACCTTTCTTGATGATGAACATAAATCTCTTTTAAAAATTGTTCATTTGTAGTGGGGAAGAACCATCGATATGATAAACATGCATTTTAACTGAGTAAGGAAACCTATATTTCTGTGGAAATTGTCAGATCTATATCATGTTTCTGGTCCTCTTGATAATTTTTTTACTTAATTTTCTGAGTACAAGAACATAATATCATTATCGTTCAATTCGAGGATCACAGTTGAATCATTATTTCTGAAACAATTTCCTTTGCAAACAAAAAAGTTAACTTGGGATACAGTATTAAATATTTCAGAAGGAGGTATAAGAAAAATATACTTATAAGGTGATTTATTTATTCAAGCAAAAGAGTTCAATATTCACATAAAGGTTTGATAAAATTTCCAATATATTTTGAAATTTATACCTTGAAGAAGAATGTGATGATTTGGTAATTTTTATCTTGATTTGAGTGAAAGCTTCCTTCTCGCACCATTTTATTTTAGCATTGATAGCACATTATTTTTTTTATTAAGGAATATCAGATTGTAAAGTGCAGGAAAAAAGCCATTTTAGTACAAGAATGAAGTTCCTCTATTTTCTTAGTACAAGAATCAAGTGTAGGAATATATTTGTTCGAATATATTTTGAGCTTTTGTCATTGAGTTGTTTCAAATTGTTTGAGTGGCATGAATTTGAGTTCATTTATTTTTGAAGTATTTTCAAAAAGTATCTGATTTATATATTATGCGTGAGAGTCCAGTTTATGTAGTGGTGTTATTTCATTGTGTTAACTAGTGCAGGAAAATAATTAAAAGGCTTACCTTAAAGTTTGTTCTTACAAAACCTGAGTGATTTAATTGCATGGATAGAAGTAGGACTTACATAGTGAAAAAATAATATTTGGCATTACCTGTGCTATGCCTCAAAGCTTACGTATTCCTAATTTGACAATTAAGATTTGAGGAATTGAATTGCAATTCTGACACCCTACATTTTTGTGTCGTTTCCAAGGAGGCATTGAAAGAACTCTGTTAAAATTCTGTTTTTTTTTTCTCTACAGTAAAGGTAAGTATTGTTTATTTTTGAAGTGAAATGTGCTTATATTTCTTGAAGGAATTTATTTGGAATTGATTTTTGTGATGTAGACATATTTTTTAAACTAGTTGCAACATTTGATTTGATTTTTTCCAGTAAGAATTTTTTTTTTAGAGTTTTGACAATTATTTTTGGTTTGATTTCTTTTAAAATGTATGACTAGGAGAGTTAAGGGTCTGAAGACCAAGAAAGGTAGAGGAAATGTTGATAAAAATGAAAAATTTTCTCACACTGGGCCTTCTATTGTAGGCACTAATTCCAACCAGACATAAAACCATCACACAGTTACCATTCACTTGGACTCTGGGCACAGTAGTTCAGTAATTTTACAACCGCTAGAAGAGAAGGAGACTATTTGGAATAAAAAAATAAATCCATACCATAGTAAATATGAAGGATGAAAACTGGAAGATAATGAATATGAGCATGTTGAAGGGGTTTGCGAGAACCAACAAATGAAGGAACAATATAATTTTTGGTTTCCGATTGTGGATCCACATGTGGTGGTTCAAACAGAGAAAATTACACCATATATTCTTCCATATTTTCATGGTAAAGTGCACGAATATCCAAATTATTTTATTTTTGAGTTTGATATACTGTGTAGGAGTTGTGATTATTGTTTGGATTCCCATAAGTTAACAATTTTCCCTGCAACTTTCAAGGACTCACCTTTATGCTGGTTCATGGAACTAGGGGGGAATACTATAGCTTCTTGGGAGAAAATGAATAGGGTGTTCTTGAATAAATATCAGGAATATTGCAAGACAAGAGAAATTAATGACGAGGTTTTTATTATTTCATAGGGGGAATATGAGACCTTGGAGGATTATTTGGAGATATTATTATATATCCTTCAAAGGTCGAAACATAATTTTGATATAAGTATTATTAGAATCTTGTTTATATAAGGGATTACAGATGACTCTAGAAATAATTTGAATTTTTTATGACAAGGAGATATTGCTCAAAAAAAATTTGATCAAATTTGTGACCTGTGCAGGAAGTTCTCACGAAACCAATCTAGATATGGTAAGGGAATTAGGATAAATTCTAGAAATGTCATATTTGGATCTACAGATGCTATGATAATTGGTTTGGAAAATAAAATGGATAATATGAATACTAAAATTATGAATATTTTTAGTAAACATATAGATTCTTTAAAATTTCAACAAAAACTAGTAGAAGAACAAGAAACATTATCCATTTATTATCTAAAATGTCAAAAAAAACATGTTTTACGTGAGTGTCATGTAGATGTTAAAAGTGCTAATAGTTGTGTAATATGTGCAAGAAAACAACCTAATGAAGAATTCCCATCCATACCACGATTAAAAGCAACATTTGAGGGAGAGAATTTAATACTTGAGCCATTGCATGCTATGGGAGAAAATAAATCATATCCACATGTAAGTATATGTATGATTCCTTAATGTGCACCATATTTTTTTTGTTATAATGCACCAAATTATTCCTACAAAAACATGAATTTCCCTTAGTCTTGCCAGTATGGTTGTCATTCTCAGTATGGTTAATCTCCTCCTCCTTGGAAAGAGGGATGGATGGGATCATGAAATCCTCATTATTCCTATCTAATGCCTACATAGTCATATCCCATATCATATGCACCTTATCCTATGGCACAACCAACATTACCAGCTCGCATAGCTAGTGCCCAACTCAAATAATAAAGCGTTGCAAATGATTCATTCTATTGGACCACTCCCTTTCCCTATTTATAATACCATGCCATTTGGGATCAATGACCTCGAGTTGAGATCGGAAAGGGTAATAAACTTAGAAAAAAAAAACAACTTGTAGTGATCATTGAGGAGAAAATTAAGAAGGAAGCTCCTAATCTCTCAAACAATGATGCCACAATTCAGCCCATTCCCACACACTTAGAATATTTACCTTCTTCTTCAAACCAACTTCCCTTTCCATAGAGACTAGTTATGGAGAAAGTTGACCCTACTCGTAAGTATAACTTGGCTTCTTAGTTGAGGAATATTTATAAAAATGATCCCTCTCCTACATTATATAAAATAGATTCCTATATGTACTAATTTTTTTGAGGAGCTCTTTCTTAAAAGGCCAGGGAGGAAGATAGTTGAAGCTCACACTATTCATTTTGTTGGGAGAGCATCTGAGTTGATGAGAGGATGTGATCAAGTGGAGAAATATACTGTTATTGGAAACCAAGTTTTCTTTGTTCTTATAAGTGATATCCTTGTTCCCAATGTGTTAATATACCTTGGAGAAGTTATCAATGTTATGAAAAATAAAAATATGGAACAAATTTGGTTGAATCACATTCGTCCTATGACTATTGTGCTATAACTTATTTATAGATCTGAAATCAAGCTAGAGGGTGTGTTAGATGATGTAGTAGTATCAATTGATTCATGGGAGTACCCCACATATTTTATTGTGTTAAAACCAAAGGATCCGATTGGTGGGAACCCTTTTATCTTGGGATGATGATGAATTCCTACAACATATTCCTATATATAGGATTTCGCTTAGGATAAATGTATATTTCCCATGGGGATGCTAGGAAAAAGGTCACCTTGTACCTACTTTATAGATCCATTCAAGAGCTTCAAGATACCTTGTGGTTGGATTATGATAGTAGTGATAAGGAGACTCAGTCCCTTACCTTGATTCAACAAAATACTGATTCGAATGAGGAAGGTGTGATCCGAGATTTTCTAGATAACTTAGACCCTATGTAGAATTTTGAATCACTTGATCAGATGTTTAGTCCAAGTTTCTAGGAAAAATGTGATCCCCAATCCTCACCCTCGAGTCTGACACTACTCTCTTTGAGATTAGTCCAAGAAAATATTTATACATTAGTTCAGACCTAGAGCCACCCTAGCAAGAGTAGCTTGTGAGCTTGTTGTGAGATCATCTTGATGCATTTTCATGTAGTTATGAAGACATGAAAGGTATTCCCCCTGAAACCTGTACTCATCATATCTATATTAAGGAGGGTGCCCGACCTATCTAAAAACCTCAGAGGCAAATGAACCCTGCACTAATAGATTTTGTTAAAGAAGAATTGTAAAAAATATTAGATTCTGGTTTTATCTATCCTATATATGATAGTTAGTGGGTCTGTGAATTGGTTGTAGTCTTTAGAAAGGATGTGAAATGGCGTATTTTTACTGACTATAGAGAATTAAATAAATCTACTCTCAACAATTACTTTCCCCTTACCTTCACTAATCACATGCTAGATACCCTTGCAGGTAAAATTTACTTTTCATTTTTAGATGGCTTCAACATGTATAACCAAATAAGAATCACACCTAAGTATCAAGACAATTCTCCCTTTACTTGTCCATGGGGGACATTCGCTTATCAAGTTCTTCATTTTGGACTTTGTAATTCTCCTGCGACTTTTTAAAGGGAATTATTAGCTATTATTGTTGACCTTGAGTGTGTAGAAGTTTACATGGATTATTTTTTAGTATTTGTTAATTTTTTCTAAGAAGCCCTTCAAAATTTAACTAAAGTGCTCAATAGGTGTTAATAGGTCTGCCTCACTTAGAGTGATAAGAAATGTAGAGTGATGTGAAAAGTACGGGTGTTCCTTAGTTATATTATTTCTGATAAGGGTATCCATGTAGATCTTGCTAAAGTATAAGTTATTACACACATTTCTGTACCAAAAACACAAATGGAAGAGAGAGGATTCCTTGGAAATTCATGTTATTACTGAAGATTCATTGAGAAATTTTCTTGGATAACTACCCCTCTTTTTCAATTATTAGCTAAGGCTAATGATTTCTCATGGACTGAATCTTGCCAATGAGTTTTTGATAATCTGAAGGAAACATTAGTACAGGAACAAGTCTTGAGGGGACCTAATTGGTCCCTTCCATTCCATATTTCCTTAAATTCCTCAGATACCATCATTGGTGCAACCTTAAAACATGAATAAAATCAGCAATCCTATGTTATTTAATTCATTATTTAGAACTTGTCAGATGTTTAATTTAACTATACAGTAACTGAGAAATATTTTCTAGATGTGGTATTTTCTATTAACAAATTCCAACACTATATTATAGGTTATTATAGATTCACTATTTAAACCTTGACCTGTGCGACCTTCTTTAATTATTCATTCACATCTTGTGTTGAAGATTGATCCCCGTTGGGATTCAAAACATTGACCATTTTTTATGATACTCTGGATAATCCGGATTCTGCAATTATGTTATGAAGTGTTTATAAATACATATCATTCTTCCATAAAATATTTGATGAATAAACCTTTAACTAGCGATAGGATAACTAGGTGGTCTCTTTTACTATAGGAATTCAATGTTACTATAATCAATAGGCCATGAAAATGAAACATAGTACTTGATTATATTTCTAGATTCAGTAATCCTTATCAAGAAATTCCAATAGATGAATCATTCCTTGATGAACATATTTTGTTATTTCGAAAAAATCTCCATGTTTTGCTCACATAACTGATTATGTAGTCATAGGAAAAACACCACCACACCTATCTTCTCATGATAGGCTAAATATCATTCAAAAATGTGCTTCAAATTCCTAGATCCAAGGATACCTCTTCTATAGTGGACTTGACCTTATTATCCGTAGATGTGTAAAATGAGAGGAAGTGTTTGATATCTTGAGAGCTACCCATGATGAGCCTTGTGGGGGTAATCTTACTGACAAGGGAACAAGATATAAAATTATTCATGTTGACTACCTTTGGCCTTATTTGTTTCAGGCTGCCAAATAATATGTCAAGTGTTGTGATAATTGTCAGCGAATGGGAAAACCTGGTTAAGCTAATGAGATGCCTCTATGCCCTCAATTCATGTTAGAGCATTTTCAAAAATGGACCATTGAATTTGTGCGATTTATAGCCCCAACATATTTAAATAAAAGATATATCTTGGTCTGTACATATTTTGCAACAAAATGGGTAGAGGCTAGAGTTGTTTCTTATTTTGCAACAAAATGGGTAGAGGCTAAAGTTGCTCCTTAGGACCTCAGTTTGTTTCTAATATGGTAAAAGGAATTATAGGTCAATACAGGTTTCAAGAAAAGAATTATACACCATAACACCCACAGGAAAATGGCCAGGTAGAATCTACAAAAAAGGTGATTGAGTCCATCCTCACAAAATCAATAAATATTCATAAAAAGGATTAGGCAAATAGATTACAAGAAGAATTATGGGCTTATAGAACTACTTGGAGGAATTATAAAGGTCATACACCTTATGAGATGGTGTACAAGAAGTAGGTCTTGTTGCCAATTGAATTCCAGATTAAAACCTTTAGAACTACATTTTAGTTGGGTTTGGATCTCTCATAAGAACAACAATAGTGTATTTTGGAGTTAAATGAACTTGATGAAATAAGAAGGGATGTTTTTCAACCAACTATCTTGATCCATCAGAAACAAAGTAAATGGCATGACAGGTTGATCAATAAAAAACAACTCCATCCAGGTAATTAGATGCTCCTCTATGATTCAACATTCACAAATTTTAAGGAGAAGCATTTTACATGCTAGTTGTGGCCACATGAAGTATTCTGCATTTTCAAGAATGGAGTGGTGGAGATTAAAACCATTGATGGACAAGGAGTTATTTTCTTGGTGAATGGGCATAGTCTTAAAAGTATATTTTCAGCCCACCACTAAGGAAGATTTCATACAACACATACAACAAGAGTCATATTTGAAGATGGTATGAAGGGAATAATACCGACCTATTATGAGTAATTTTTTATTTACTCTCTTTTCCTAACGAAAAAGTAAAAAACAAAAGAATAATAAATTAATATATATATATATATATATATATATAACTATAGCAATAATAAATAATAAAGATACATGAATGTGAAAATCAGCTTGCTGCACAATCATGTAAGGGTCTAGTTGAAAAGTAGCTTGCTGGTATGCATATTATTTTTGGAAATAAAATGGGATGGTACTTGGATTTTTATATATGGCTAACTTGTTGATGATAAGAATTAGGTTTCTATAAGTACTTCTGGTGGCAATAGAAATATCGGAAAAAGCTTAGCCCTTACCAAGCCTAGGGAAAATGGGATGACCAATTTTATAAAAGTAGCACAAGGTTCCCGTTGCAGTTAATCGACTCTTTTAAAGATCACGGAACTATTTGATAGATACATCAACCATTTGAGGTATATACTCTGTTTTTATTCTTTCCCCTCTTCTTAAATTCCCTCTATTTTCATATTTATCCTTTATGCAGTTTTATTCCCCCCCTATTCTTCATATTCCTTTTCCCTATCTCTATTTTCTCCCTCTTTTGACCCTTTGATTTTTTCCCTTATCTCGTTTTCCTACATCCCTCTTGGTGTTTGCCTTATTTTAATTCTCCCTTATGATTTTCATTCACTTTATTTCTAATATCACTGTCCCACTTCTTCTTTTCCCCTCATATTTCTTAGTTAAGATTATTTTTGAAAGCCTTATTTATTCAGGACTAAAAACATGCTGACACCTGAACTTGGTAATGAAGAGCTCTTCAAACTCATAAATCAGTTTGTATGCAATTCAACCTGATTTTTTAAGAGGCAACTGCATTGGTTACTTCAGAAGAGGAATTGTTTTATTTCAGTACAAGAACCCACTTGTTCATTATACGAACCCACTATTGAAGTAAAAGAACCCTCTTGTATAGTGTAGGATTCCCTTTGTTGCAATGTAGGAATCCTACTATAGTTTGAGAATTTTCATCATAAATTTTTTATAAGTTCATGAATCTGTTGTAAATTGATTTCAAAATTCTTTTCTTGGTTTGATTCTTTTAAAGAAGTATGCTGGACATGTGTAAAAACGATGGCCTTCGTACCCATAATTGTATAAGTGAAATTATTGTTAACCCAAAAAGAGAATAAGTGATTAAAGTGTAGCAATTAATGTAAGATCTAGGCATCCTTATCATAAAAAGAAAATACCATTCCCATAATTTCACGATGAGGTCCGAATGCGTGCATGAATTTCGTTTCATTCCTTATCATCATATCTGAATTTATGCCATCATTAAATTTATTTCTCTCCACCACATGTAATCTGAATGTTTTTTTACCATCCATTCCTTGAAATTGTGACCGGTATAATCACTGCTCTCAACCATCATTTCCTTACATGTTTCAAAAATCATGATGAATCTATCGTCCTCTTAAGCAAATTTTGTACTGTAAGGGCGACAGTCACTTTGATTGGTGATTTAAAGTTCAAATGAGATGGTGTCAGCCTGTGAATTGGGAGGTGAAACAACATATTTTGAAAGAACACCTGATGTAAGAATTTTGTAGCATTAAAAAATTATTCTTGTGCTTCCCAAGCTTCAAATTATGATGTCATGAGAATTATTTAAAAAAAATATTTTGAAGTTTGGAATAGGCTAGAGGATTGTAGGTTGCGAAAATATCTCAGATGTTATGGCAACGGCTCGAATTGAACCTTGGCCTATTAAAGAGATGGAGGGAACGGTGGAGTATGAAAGTAGTTTACCTATTCCGCACGAAGTTGATTTTATTTCCTTTCTATATAAGTTTGATGGATATGATTCCTCCATTACCCAAGACTTTGCACGAAATTTTTATGGGAAGAAAACCACTGTAGGCCCGTTGAAATTAAAAGTGTCATAAAAATTTATCTCACATGACACCAAGCTGCCTACTACCGGGGAGAAATGGTTCAATAAAGGCGAGATGGAGAAAGTTGCACGGTACAAGTTTTTGACGAAGGCTGATTGTGTAGATTGGAAGATAGGTGTACATAGAAGTGAAATGATTGAGAAATTTTGAAACCTGCTATACATCTTACATAATTTCCTTACTTGTGAAGGAATATATTCCTTAACCTAACTGTACCACATTCGACTTTTGATGCACTTACAATTTGGAAAGTTAATTAATTTTCCTTATTTTTTGTTAAAAAGTCTAGATAAAATATCTAAAGGTGTGAAGAAGAGCTAGGAGGGAGAAGTGAGTTTTAAAGTCTTCCATTATGGATTGATAAAAATCTTGATTAATAAGGAACTAGAGATCATGGAAGCTACTTGGGAGGAGTTTTTGAAGTCATACAAGAGTGGAAGTGCTATGAATACTGCTCATAGCAAGAGCTAGTAGGGGAAGAAGCATAAGAAAAATAAAAAATCCAAATATGTCCAGTATCAGAAAGGGAAAAAATGACAGGGGAGTGACTGTGATAAGAAACTAAAGACCACTCAACCCCAGTCAACAAATCATATGTAAAGAAGAGTGTGAAGGTTAATGTTGTGGTGCTAGAACCACCCTGAAGAATTACATGAGGATTACTAAGAGGTCATTGTGCTTCGTCTAGCAAGAATATATATAAACCAATTACTTTATCTGAGGTTGAGGTTATTAAGGAGTATGAGTCTTCTCAGAAAGACTGTGCTTGCCCTTAAAACCATCCATTGGACATCCCTATGGAAAACGTCTATGTAGAAGATAATCTCTCTCTTCTGGTAGGTGTAGTAGCAGTGGACACCTTTTTCATGAGTCGATAATATAGGGAAAATGAGGATGATGTCCCTATGTAATCCTTGATAAAGAGTACTAAGAGAAAAAAGGTGATCCATAGGCAAGAATTTGAATAAGAAGGAACTTAGGATCTTAAGAGAGAAGAAAAACATGAGGATGGTGTTCCTTTGGCATCCTTAATAAAGACGGTTAAGAAAAATAAGGTGACCCATGGGAAAGAAGAAGAAATGAAAATGAAATAAGAGGAAAATGAAAGTAGGAATTAAAGGACTCTTCCCATAAAGGAAGGTGAGTAAGACCTGAAAATTTAAACAACAGGTTTATGAGCTTGAAGTTTTGAACATGAGTGTAGAAGACTAGAACAAAGTGTTAAATAATTTGAGTGGAGAATTGTTGGAAAAAATGTCTGAATTGAAGATACAGGTGAGGAAGTGTATGTTTCATGCAACCCACTTGAAATTTCATGTTAATAAGATGGTAAAGAATATGAAAAAGGATCAAGTGAAGAAGGTTAAAGTAAAAGGTTCAGTAATTAACATTCATAATTAGAAAAGAGAAGGAAGGATTTTCACTTTTTGCTTTTTTAATAGGTTAGTGCTTGTGTGAGGACACACAACATGATGAGGCTGGGGGAATGTTGGTTGTTGTAATTGTCTTATTTTATACCTAAATTAACCTACCCTAACCTTTTTTTTACAACCTAGATAAGGCCTCTCTGCAAGTATTTTTGGTTTCTCTTAATGGATTTTTTGGAAAATGGATATGTATGCTTATTTTAATTAAAGGTCAAATAGGTATTTTTTTTTCCATGTAACTCATCAATTACATTACGTTATGGATTTTCAATTCATGATCACTAATTTGGATTCAAAGGTGGTTGTGGTACAAGATTTCGATATTCATGCACTTACATGGGTTCCTACACCAGATATAGATGATCGTTGATTCAAGAAGATTAACTTAGAATCCATCTTAGCTACTAGAGGAAAAGGCATGCACTTACTTTAGAAGAATTGTTCTTGTTCTCTTGTATATGGTTTGGAGCAATCGAGGGTTCCTAAATATAGGGATTAGTTACCAACAACTGCATATTTTTTTTATTGGCTTGAAGAAAGTGAGAGCCGATGTAATTTGTATAAATTTAAGTTTAATCAGAATGTATTGTAGCGATACCGTGGGAAAATTTTGTATTTTTTTCTTTGATAATTTGTATCGCCACAATCCCTATGGGAGCTACATATGTTTCTATATATATCATGTACTGAGCATAGAATTTTATTATTTTAATAAAAAGGTGTGAATGTCAGGTTCATGCATCTATTTTCTTTATTTCCTATGATATTAATCCTTCTCTCATAGATTATTCTTCTTCCTTAAGAAGGGAAACATGTTGGTTGGCTAGGGCCTAGCCAACCCAACTTGTTTTCCTATTATTATTATATTGTGTAATAGGTACAGGGAGTGATTGGTGTGAATGTTTCTTATAAATGCTGTTTTCATGTGTTTAAATGAATCCTTGTGTATTTATTTTCTTTTGAGCAAAGTAAGAGTGTTCTCAAGTATTTAGATTTTTTATGCTTAAGTTTTTTTTTTCGAAGAATTTTTTTATGTTCACTATAAATCACGTAAGGAATTAAGGTCTAGGAAGTTATTTCTTAAATCACTTTTAAATTAAGAACAAGGGTTTGTAGGTTTTTATTTGTTTAATCTTGACCTTGATTGATGATGAGCATAGATCTCTTTTAAAAATTGTTCATTTTTAGTAAGCAGGGAAGAACCCCCGTTATGATAAACGTGTATTGTAATTTTGTAAGGAAACCTATCTTTTTGTGGAAATTTTCAGATCTATATCATGTTTCTGGTCTTGTTGATTATTTTTTTACTTAAGTTTCTGAGTACAGGAAAAAAATATCATTATCGTTCAATTAGAAGTTCATAGTTGGATATTTCTTTTGGAAATAATTTCCTTTGAAAACACATAATTTTACTTGGGATACAGTACTAAATAGTTCAGAAGGGGTTATAGGCAGAATATATTTATAAGGAAATTTATTTATTCAAGAACATGAGTTCAATATTCGCATTCTGGTTTGCTAAAATTTCCATTAGATTTTGAAATTTATACCTTGAAGAAGAATGTTCTGATTTAGGAATTTTTATCTTGGTTTGAGTTAAAGCTTCCTTCTTACACCATTTTATTTTAGGCTTGTTAACACGATATTTTTTTATTATTAACAAATAGAATATTGTCGAGAGTAGGAAAACAATCATTTTATTACAAGAACCAAGTTCTTCTGTTTTCTTAGTATAGGAATCAAGTGGAAGAATAGATTTGTTCGAAATTACTTTGATCTTTTGTCATTGAGTTGTTTCAAATTGATTAGTGGCACGAATTTTGAGTTCATTTATTTTTAAAGTATTTTCTAGAAGCCTTTTATTGCTACTTTTTGAGTGAGATTCTAGTTTTTAGAGTGGTGTGGTGTCATTGTGCTAACAAGTGCAGGAAAATAATTAAAATATTTTCCTTAAAATTTGTTCTTTCGAAACCCGAGTGATTCAATTGCAGGGATACAAGTAGGATTTACAAAGTGAACCTAGAATATTTGAAATTCCTTGTGCTATGCCTCAAAGCTTACATAGCCCTGGTTAGATAATTAGGTGTTGAGGAATTAAATTGCAATTTTGACATCCAACACCATCTAGGAATTGAAAAGGTGTGGATTTATAAAATTCTTCCTCCTTCTTGGTAGGAGGAAACAAATGGAATTGTTGAAATATATTGTTCGTTCATGGTATGTTTAGGAACAATAATTCAGGTTTATGGAACATCTACTCGAGATAAAGGTAGAATATATCTACTTTTTGAAATGTTTATCCAAGACGGGTGTCCCAATCTCTTTCCTGGGTGGGAGAATTGGTGGGGAGAAATTGAAAGATTATATCTCTACGTATTGTATACCTTGAGCCCAACCAGATAGGGATGAAAATAAAATATTAAAGTTGTAACCTAGTTACCTTTGAGAACGATCTTTCTCATTATCGTGAGTTGACACATAGCTCAACAATTCAGGTAGCAAGTAGGTCGTAAATGAAGTACTGGGTGGAGTGTCTAGAGCCAATAGTCATCAACTAGAGTGAGGTACTTTTGGTCACTATGAAGGAAAAATTGACTAACGAAAGAGAGGGGAAGTTAAAATAACTTTGATTATGGTTCAATCTTGGTCTATTTTTCTCTAGAGAGAATACAACTACTTTAGCCTCAGAAGTTTATAATTGAGCCTATCAATATTAGGGCCCCATGGATGAGGAGGTGGATAGATCATATGGCCCGACATGCAGGTCCATCAATGATCATCTTTTCACCATCCTTCATTGGATGGATGTGTAGATAGTTCATTATGATCAATGATTATACTTACACAGGGATGGATTTCAGTGATGATCCCACACTCGTGCTTCGTAAGGGTGAGAAATGGGATGCTTCAGGTAAAATATTTCAACCATTGTAGTTTTTTAAATTTTTACAAATTTTTTCTGTTTTTTGATGTTTTCGAGACTAAACTATTGATGTTTTCATGTAGATATTAGACTAGTTAGACTAGTAGGTTCTTCATATATCCATCATGCATAGGGATAACCACATGAGGAGGAATTGGTATCAGTACAGGTTTTTTCCATAAGACGAGATGCGCTACAAGATCTTGAGGTAGCAAAGATCCTATCAGAGGTGGAGTGCCACATGGAGGGGCTGACACATGGGGTTGATGAGACTGTGGTCAACCATATTCTGATGCAACATCAACAACACACTGTCGGAGTGCCTAGTCATATCTTTCGATTACTGCGGAAGATAGCTCATGCAATGCCATTTTAACATGAGCACCATTGATTCTCCTACTTAGATACATACATATAGTTTTTCGTATAGGTGCTGTAGCCATATGTGTCTCAGGGAATTTTTTTTTTGTAAAACCAAACTTAATATATATACATATTTTTAGTGTTTCCTAGTTCCTATTATGCTTTCAATATGATGTGATGTGAAGTGAAACTTATTTACATACATTGCAAATTTCTATCTAAAACATAATTAGATAGGGAATCTGCTAATGTGTTTATATTTCTAGAAATATGTTCATATCATATGAAATCGAAATGTATTTCTAGAAGACATACTCTCAAAAGCACGTGAAGGATGGTGGGAATTCTAACTGAATAGAAATTAGCAAGTTGTAGTACTATGAGTTGTGAGTCAATCCTGATGACTAAACGGAGGATACCATGTGAAATATCATTAGATAGTAGCTCAACCAATGCACTATAATCAATGATGTTATTAGTAGAATTACCAATTCAAACCCCTTTAATACTCACTAGCTCGCCATTTGGAGAAAAGATAACCCATGTTGCCAAAGATAGGTTCTGAGTAATATGCCTAGCACCTTCAACATAACCAATATATGGTTGAGAGATGTCGAAATTGGCAAACCAAACATAAAAGGGATCAACAAAAACCATGGGAAACTATTAAAATACACATTGTAAACCCACTCAATACACCTATAGATAATATGTACATAATTTTTTGTGCATGAGATTAATAATAGTATTATTTGAGGTACAACCCATTCCTAGGTTGCACCAGTGGAACTCCATAAAAGTCTACTAAATCATAGGCCCCTTTCACAAGACTTGCTTAACAATGTATGAACCTAACCACATAGGTTGGAACTTTCCTAGACATAACTTATCAACTCTTAGTCATATAAGAGAATGAGGTATCCTTTCGATAAGAAAAGAGGCTTGACATTTTTGTCGTACTACGCTTTGACACATATTTTATGAGCTTCATTTGATAAAGAAGCATCGCACTGAATTTAATCCAAATGAGTCAAATGAAAAAGATGCTCCTCTTATACAGAAGTGGAAGGAAGAATTTTGGAAGGTAGTTTTAAAGATGCAATTTCACATTCGATGGGGAGGATTTCTTTCAGACCATAAACCAACTAAAAGGGTGTGAATCTGGTAGCAGTCCTAATTGAGGTTTAGTATGCCCACAAGGTAGCATAAAGAATCAAGTGCCATTATGATTTGTGGAATTCTACCATAGGTTGAAGCATAGTCTTAAGAAATTTGTTAACAACCTCAACTTTTCCATTAGCCTTAGGATAGTAAGGAGTGGAATTTTCATGGGAAAGTCCCAACTTAGCAACTAGTTTTGTCATTATATGATTCCAGAACTATTTTCCATGATTTGTAACTATTACTTGCGGAACACAAAACCTAACAATAACATGAATGAAGAAAAATTACGTAGTTTTTTTGCTAGTGTTGTTATATGTAGGCATCACCTCGACTCATTTAGTAAATTAATCTGCAATGGCAATGATATAACCATGCCCCTCGACTAAGTGAGGGTTACATGTCATGAATTTGATACCTGATTTCAGAAATGGACCAAAAACGTAACATGATACAATATATCGTGTGGAGCATGGATCTTACGATCATAAATTTAGCATGCATGAAACTTATGGATGAAGAGAATACAATAGCGAAAGATACTAGGCCAAAAGTAACTAGCAAGTAAGATATTTTGTGTCGTAGCATAACCAGATAGATGTCCACCACATGCCTTGAGTGGCATTCATTAAGAACTTTCTCGAACTCCTCAAGGGTGAGGCACCTTGGTAAAATAGTATCAATACAACTGAGGTAAAGTGTCACTGATAATAACGTAATTTTGGGATTGGTATTGAATACTTCGTCGCTTAGAGTGAGAGGCATTGGGCTGGAAATTATGGGTCTGTATGTATATTAGAAAATACCTGTACCACAGGTTAGATGATGAAATCAGAATAAATGTCTCACCAGGGATAGAATCTTTAGATGTAGACTCATAATTAGGGGAGGGAAGGTCGCACATGAGTTTGACGAAAACTAGGGATTTTTTCGACTTGGAATTGATGAATTCCAAGTCAAAATCCTATAGAATAACAATCCACTTAGAGTATTTTCCCCGTAGAAATTGATGTGACAGTATATATGTCATATGGTTGCAATCTGAAATGACCGTAGTTTTCTAAAACAAGATGTAATGGAAAAACCTTTGGACAGCTTGAACGACTACCAAAGCCAACTTTTCCATGTGGGTATACCTGATTTCGATATCATTAACGTTATGAATCAAATAATAAATGGGATTTTCAATCCCTATATCATCTTATTGGACCAATACCACTGATATAGTATAAATTTAATCAACGAGATACAAGAAAGAGTTGCGTTGATAATCACTGATGTATAAAAGAGATGCCTGAACTAGTACATCTTTCAGGGCATCAAACACTTTATGAGAAACATTGTCCCAATGGAAGGGGGTCCCTTTTTCAGTAAGGAGTGAATCCTTTGGTTAAATCAGCATAATTATGGATGAACCTCCATAGGAACTTAGTTTTACCTTATAGTCTTTGTAATTTAATGAGAGAAGAAGGTGTAGGAAAATGGATGTTTTCCTGTACTTTCAGAGGATCAATACGATTTGGTTGTTTTGAAATGAAAAAACCTAGGATTCGACCAAAAAAAATGTAGAACACACATTTGTGTGGGTTAAGTCGAATGTTATAGTGTTTACAATAGAGATAAATGGCTCTAAGATGCATTGGGTGATCAACCCGATGTTTAGACTAAGAAAGTATATAATCCAAATAGTGTTGCACGATGTTTTTCATGTCGAGAAAATCATAATGAAAATCACGTTGAAACATGGCCCCAAAATTATTTAAACCAAATGGAATATTTTGATAGGTAAACGTACCCTAGGGAAAAATAAATGAAGTCTTGGGTTGGTTCACTGGGGGAATGTTGATTTGATTATAGCTCGAGAATCCATCCATTAATGAGTAAATCGTGCGGCCACCATAGACATCAACAATATAGTTAATAAACGGGGTAGGATAGTTACCCTTTGGACAAGCATGATTCAAATCCTGATAATTGACACATACTCGGATCATGCCCTATTTATTAATAACATGGACAAGATTTGATACAAAATCAGTTAAAGGAACGAGGTATATGAAACCAACCTGAAGAATCTTTTGAAATACTACCTTAATATTGACAACCTTCTTGGGATGGACTAGATGGAGGCACTGTTAGACGGGTTTGATCAGGATACGCCTTAATATCGCACACTACTATATTTAGGTCGATACTTGAAATTTCTTCATAAGTCCAGGAAAAGACATCCCAAAACTCATGAAATAGGGCTCTATAGAGCTCTATCTTTAATTGAGAACAAGAAGCTCCAAAGTACATGTTTTTGACAATTCCTAGTTTGACAGAAATATCAAAAGGTATCATTTCTTTTATATTTTAAAGTTTATTTCCAGAGCCAACCTCATGAATGGAGACGGAATTGATAAAATTCCTGACAAATAAGTATACAATAGTGAGATTATCATAAATGGAATATGGGAAGGAGGAATATTTGTGATGTTTGTCCCATGGATCTGTTAAGAAATTTACCACAGAAATAAAATATTTACCGAGAGAATAATACACATACAAAACCCAGCAAAAAATCATAAACATAAACACATATGCTTATCTAGGAAAACCCCAAATCCGGGGAAAAACCCAACCAATGAAATTTCATTAACCATTGGCCACAACCCTGGCCAATCCGGCCAAGTGAGCCTTCACCGCTTGCCTGTGCCCATTACAATGAAGTATTCCCAGCCTTTTATAGGCTCCATTACATGCAATACCATGGGCTAAAACCATGGGTGCACAAAACCATGTGCCCCAAAACCACTACTATTTACCCTAGTCAAATTTGACTCTATCTCGAGTCAAGTTTACCTAACAATTCCCCCCTTAAACTTGACTTGCGGATTATTGACTAAATCCAGCCAAACCTGCTAGATGAGAAAACCCCGCTCACTCTAGCTCTTCCCCCCTCAAATTTTTACCCAAGGTTATTGTTAACTTGACATACCTCCTATCACCTAGGTCTAACCCATAATTTACCAGTGATTCCCCATGGGTACGCATGCCATACTAGGTCTTACAGCAGTATGCCCATTTACATGTAAAAAATTAACTCCATTATAATAATTTTTTTTTGTTTCATTGTTCTTGTATTTGTACATATGAAATCAATGTCCATATAAAAAGAACCCATCTCCCAGATTACATGGGTCACCAGCCTCTGTAACCGTCAGTCCTCTAGGAATTCTCTTAAGATACATGGTTCATTAATTTATCCACGTGCTTGTATCCTCTCTCATTCAAAACATTTGATTGACACATTCTGTCCAACACTTTTCTCTCGTAGCGAATGGCTTTATTTTCTAGCACATATTCTCTCCTTATGCTTTCATCTTTCACGGATATATTTTTTTTTCCTTCTAAGCTCTTACACCGTTGGGTATCTTCCCATGCTCTGCCTCAATGCCATGCATCTCAGTTCCAACAGTCTTCCAACCTGTGGTCGACACAAACCCTTTATTGGTTGGATTCAATGGACCAAAGGTGAAAGTCACCTCGCTTTCATTTCCAGAAGGAGAAATCTCGACATTCTCTGAGACCACTAAGTTATTAACATATTTGGAAGGATTCGAATGTGCGTCTTGATCCCTTTGCACCGAGAATCCTGTTTCACAGTTCGAAAAACTTATGGCCGAAGGAGCCTGAAACGACCAAAGAGGCGATGAGTTAGCGGACCTCAGGCTAATGGCATCCCATACTGATTTCCCATATGGAGACTTTAACATGGGGGAAGTCAATGGGGGAGTAACAGGCACACTGCAACTCCCTCTATTAATAATTTGCAATGGCGACAATGCCCTTTGAGTGGCGAGTCGACTATTGCCCAGACCTTTCAACCATGGTATCAAAGACCCATTTCTAGATTGATAGATCACCGCAACACCAGAATGAGATGAAGATATTCCACAATCCTCCTGCTCTGGGATCCTTGTGCAACCCTGTGTACCAGGTCTATATGTGGTTCTGTCTTGGTCCACGATCCAACCAGCCTCGGCGCACAGAACCTTGAGAAATTCGTTCTTGTCACAATGTTTGGGAAGCTTGTAATTCCCATAAAGCCTAAGCCCTGCAAAACATATTGGCTGCTATCGCTCTTCGCCACCGCCTCCGCAGTGCACAGAGATGATTATCCCCCACGTAGCTCGTATTCAAAGACACCATCACCGTCGGAATGCCCATCTGCACGTAAATATTTTTGCCCCAACAGTAGGGCTGTCCGGACGCAGCCTCAAGCCTACAAAAAAACCCATCTCTGTCCGTCAAACCCTGGAACCCTATCCGCAGTGGAGCTCCATAAACACTGGCCGCATCGATTTCGAAACATGTCACGAGTCTGGATCTGTCGGCACTCACACCACACAGAGCCGGTCTGTTTTCTCCATAAGAAGCCGCCAAAGAAGCCATAGACCCCATTACCAACACCATCTCGATCTGAAACCCACACACCATAGAAAAAAACCATAATCACAACCTGCACACGCACCCCATTCTTTAAGCTCACTGCCTCCTCTGAATGAATTTCACTGGACTTGATATCGGACACCACGATTTTCATCGGTTAAAAATACTCTTCTTTATAAATGGTAGATCCACACCAGATCTGCCTTCTTCACATGGAGATCTAGATCTTCAAACATCAGATACTTGTGCCCAGAACTGCGAATAGATTCTACAGTAAAATAAACCCTTGACAACAGAGACGTCCCTCTGAAGCCAAATATGGCTCCGTTACTAGTTGTTAGGAAATTTACTGCAGAAATAAAATATTTACCGAGAGAATAATACACATACAAAACCCAGCAAAAAATCATAAACATAAACACATATGTTTATCCGCGAAAACCCCAAATCCGGGGAAAAACCCAACCAATGAAATTTCATTAACCATTGGCCACAACCCTGGCCAATCCGGCCAAGTGAGCCTTCGCCGCTCACCTCCAGGCCTACATTACAATGAAGTCTTCCTCACATTTTATAGGCTACATTACATGCAATACCATGGGCTAAAACTATGGGTGCACAAAACCATGTGCCCCAAAACCACTATTATTTACCCTAGTCAACTTTGACTCTATCCCGAGTCAAGTTTACCTAGCAGGATCATCATCTGCCATCATGATCTCCATGATTCTCTCATCAGTAGAGAATACACAAGAAAAAGGATCAGAATACGTGCCATAATATAGTGATCGATCTACCCAATTAATCGAAGAGAAGGAGTAAGCAGCAAAAGTCGAATGGATGGCATCATAATCCATCTCAACGTGGCTAAGCAGAAATAAATCACCAAAAATTTGGATGTTAGTTCCATCATGTACAATCGATGGATTAGCCAGGATAGTAGAGGACAATATCATGTTTATATAATCAACCAAATATGAGCTACTGGGAATGAGAGGAGGAGGAAGAAAAAAGGTTCTCGTAAGTGAAAAATCCTTCAACAATCTAAATTTGTGTTAGTATGAAATTTCTTGAAAGGTGTAGCAAAACATTCTCACTTAAGTCACGAGTGATTAGTGACCCTAAAAACAATTATGGCTTCTTATAATTTAGATTTTTAATAAATATGCGAGAAAAACCTGTAAAAATATAGATGTATGCAAATCTAAAAGAACAAACAACATAAATAAATCCGATGTAATAACCCAATCTTGGAAAATCATTGAAAGAAAAATATTTTATTAATGACACCTGGAGAAGGAGATTTACAAAGGGTTGTAGGTCCTCCTTAGTGGGATGGGTCCTTTGATGTCTGTGTTGCTTCAATATTCAAGTCTCGCTCTATCAAATGTGTGAAAACCCAAAAAATTTTGAACTAAAAAATGAGAGCTCGAATGACATGTGACAATAATGTTGATGATGATAATGATCATGGTGAGAAATGAATGAAAAACCCTCTTATTTATAGAAAAATATTGGTTGATATTGAAATTGGAGAATAATAAAATATTATTGACCAAAATATAGATCTAACCATTTGGAATACTTTATTATACTTTTGGAGAAGGAAAATATATTTAAAATGGTTAAATATATTAATTTAGAAATAATTAGCGAATACAATGATTTATTAATTATTTCGCGACTAATAAGAAAATTGTGAAATGAAATAATTGTTAAATAATGATTTAACAATTATTGCAAGGATGGATTTAAGGAAATAAGTAAATAATGATTTATTTAACTATCCCTAGGTGATTTAGTCAAATGTGACAAGGAATAATTATCAAACAATGACTTAATAATTACTTCTAGAGAAAATTAAGCAAATAACGGTTTATTTAATTATTCTCATGGGTTTTAATAAAAAATAACTTAATAAAAGTGGTTTTTTAAATTATTTCTTATAGTGAAATTGATTTACTATTGCAAAATTAAACTCACATGGTGTATTTCGATCCACCTAGTTAGAAATGGCGAGGTGATCATTTTTTGGTGATAATATATTTCCTCCCAACCTAAGAGCATTGGGAGAAAATCGTATGACCAAAATACATTGTAAGTTAAACTTTCACGATACAACAAAGGTGAGAGAGAGAGAGAGAGACGGACGATTGAAGCAATGCAAGGAAGGACAAGAATGGAGGGGGTGAGACCTACTAAATTGATATAAGTCTCCTTTTATTTTGGGGTACATGATCTCAAATGAGGCAGGGGAGGAATACCCATGCTCGCTGAGATAAATGAGTACAAAGAATAATGGCGAGCCCATAAAAGTGGGAGTGAGCTACAAAGTACATAATACATGATTCGATATCATCCATGGGCCAGGACATGATACAATGAATCCCATATACATAATGACCTTGGAAAAACATAGGCTAGGACTGAATACAATAAGATATGAGTACATGAGACTTAATGCCCCTGAAGCTAACATGGGGAGGGGGGACCGAAACCAAGGAATCCTTTTTGAATAGGAAAGGGATTTGAAGACCTGAATGGACCATATGAATGATACATGAATGTTGCGAATGCTACAAGCGATTACAACCAAACACATCAAATTTGTGGGAACTAGATCTAAAGCTGAATCATAATTTGAGGTCATTCATGCATGTTGGTGGCTACTTGAAGGGCCGCCCCCTCATGAGGTTTGAAACATCTCACACGTACCCGGGAATAACTGGTACAATTTGGTGGATAAATGGACCATCAAGTGTACAAGTCTTAATCGTGCAATAATGCGTTGGAGTCGAGAATGTGAGAAAAAACAAAGTAAACATGTAATGATGATTCCCTTTGCTTGATCCAAGGCACTAAACAATGATGAAAGCTGGAACCAAGGTACACCACCTGCTAGACCATTCTTCTAGAATGAATGTGTTGAAGTCGATAAAAGACGGCCTACCAGAGTTGAGGAAATGAGGAATCATTAACTAGGGCATAGGGGATCATAGTAGAGTGAATCATGGATTGACCCTAGGGACAATCATGGAAGGATATAAACTGAGAGGCGGATTGATGAATTCCCTTGTCAGAGCATAAAATGCATGGTTTACCTAGAGGTGATTGACTTGATTCCGGAGGGGATGGTCAAGTACTCAGAAGAAAGCTTTTCGATGACATACAATATAGATGGAGGCCAAAAGGGACAACATGGGATGAATGCAATGAAAATATGCATGAAATATTGTAACATGATACAATGGTACTCAAAACAGACTCCATGAATGAAAAGGTGACTCATCTTGCATGCTCTGAACAAGGGTGACTCGTTGATGCTACCACATAGGATATGCCAATGGGGGACCCTTAAAAAATGAGTAATTAAGGGTTAGGCACAATGAAAATCGACACATTTGATAGAAATTTATAAGGAAAAGTGGTACTGAAATGCAGGTGTCTCACATGAAAAAATTCAGTTTGAATTGGCGGCAAAGTAAAAAGTCGTGGGAAAAATGGCTTTCGGGTGAAGTGTAAAATTACCAAAAAAAAAAGAAATACCCATTATAAATATTTGTGAGATATTTTCAACAATGCTGACGGTTTTTCAAACTGAGCTATGGTTTGGTTGCAATGGGCAATATAAAAACTAGGTTTTTTCTTATAAAAAGGGTTTTCCCTCCAAATCCAATTCATTTTCTAAGTGAGTTGTGGAGAATTTGGAGAGGAGGAGAAGGCATTAAATACTTTTGATAACATAGAAGAAAAACCAATCGTCAGAATCAGGATCAATGAGTTGGATTTAGGTGGCCTGACCTTACTCATCATTTTCAACGGTTTAGATGTTCATATTAGGGCCTCAACTGGTTTTGGGAGACCCTTGCTATTTATCACGGTTGAATTTTTTTTTTTGGGGCCTGATCTACATTTTGGAACATAGAAACAAGGCCCAAAAATGTGTTTAGTGTTGTTTTGAGGGGGGAAATTGTGTTTTAGGCAAGGAGGAAATGCAACATGGGGGGCCTGTGGCAAGTTGAAGATGAGGACCTTTGATGTATGCCTTTAACTATGAAATGAAAAAACATAATGGTATTTTGCAGGAATGGCAGAGCTGAAGGTGTCATGGTGCGAACGAGACTTAGAGAGTCATCATGCAAATATTCAATGGAATCTCACAATCATAATAGTTTTGGCTCGTTATGGGGTTTTTAGGTTCTTGGAGAACCCATTAATGAGAGATGGTGAGCCCTTACTGTCGAGGATAGTGATCTAATAGGGCCCAGATCATGAGGCTATTGTGGTACAGGGCCATAGGATCGTGTCGATGATCTAGGACATATATTTTTTGACAAGACTGCCCCCTTAGGGATGGTAGGGGAGATACATCTAGCGTTGCCTCATGGGAGGAAAGTAGGTGAGTTTTGGATCATCATTATATTTCGAGTGTTCATGCCAAGGGAATGACCATTCATATTAATGACATAGAGAGGTTGGTGACATGACCTACATTTGCAGCAGTGGTACAGATCTTGGGTAGTCATGCCTCTCATCAAATCATTGTAGGGCAGATGATGCTAGTAGAGAGTGTGTTGGAAGGGAACTGCTATGGGTGGGCCTAGATAATGTTATCATTAGAGGAAATTTTAGCCTAAAAGGTCCCATGCAAATTTCACATACATAATAAGTAAACCAATCAAAATCCTTTAAATTTACAAAGAGGTACATGTAAATATTTTGGAAGAAAAAAAACTACCTTTTTTAATTGTATTTTTGGCATGTATCCTTATAGGTTTATTGAAATTTCAAGTGTATACACTCATTGGAAGTGGAATTATATTATACATCCAATGCATATCCATTATTCATACCTTTGAGAAGACCCTCTTTGATCAAAATTGAATATACATTAAAAAAATTGTTCAACATGTTTTTTTAACGTATCTTCAATTTTAATCAATGTCGATCTTCTCAAAAAAATATATAATGGGTATTCGTTGGATGTGAAATTTCATTCCACATCCAATGAGTGTCTCCACATGGAATTTGAGTAAACCTATAAGGAGATATGCCAAAAATATAATGAAAAAAAAAAATTCTTCTTTTCCCTCCAAAATTCAAAATTATTATTTCATTATTTTCCTATTGTTTTATAATTTTTCCTTAGGAGGCCACTTTTAGGCTAAAATTTAGTCTAATGCATTGTTGAAATGATAGTTGAACTTATGCAGGTGACGAACCAATGATAAATGTTTGCTTGGGACAGTTGTATGCTCATTCTTCTTTGAAAAGATCCCTACCATTCGTCCACATGTACATATCCATGATGCAGGCCCACAAGAGCCTAGGATGCGCCACTAGGGGCAGCTACTGTGACGAGGTGGAGGAGGGGGATTCAGATGATTGTTCCATCCTCATTTTTTTTTACATTGGGAATATATTTCACTGTACACATATTACTATCCGTACAATGGCATGAACTATTAGGGTGATCCAGACTTGCCCCTACCGCTAGGAGGAGCATGGGGTCAAGTTGGTAAGTGAAAGATACTATATTTTGTGGTTGCACTTAAAGTTTAGAAAGTATGTGTGCGTGGTAGTTATTTCCAAACTTGTGTGACGTGGATATAGCACCGGTGGAATCGGCATGATATATAGGTCGAGCCATAGTGTCTTGGGCTGCAGATCACGCTGGATCGACATCACAACAAAGACCAAACAATGATTCTATACTAGAGTTCCTCCATCATAGATTCAACGTGCTATTGACCAGGGTGAGTAAGCGTGAATGGAATAAGTTAGAGGATTGGTATAAAAATGAGAGCATTGGTCTTCCCTCAAAGAGGCAAGGTATCATGTGGCGCATAGCGATACCTATTAAAGCAGTTCAAGATCTACAAGCTAGTGGTATGGATCCATTGGATCGAGAGCCTCAAGATGATAGTGGCTAGGGATAGGGAAATATGGTCCCATTGTTTGGTTATGTAACATTCTATGGGCATGTCAGATGTATTTAGAGTAGTGGACTCCAAAAACATAGGTTTTGCTATGATGATACATAATATGGTTATACATCTTTGTGATGATTTTGGTTCACCATTTGTTAATGTTTATGGTTTCCTTATTGTATTTGAAAAATTCCAATGTAGAATGTTATTTGAATTGGAATCTACATAGTGATTTTGGGCCCTAGGAACATGACTAAATGTAATGAATTTAAATTCACAAGCCAAAAGTTTCACTCGTAGGTATTTTCTAAATAGGACATGATTATGCACATGATAAACTCCATTCAATTGCATGACAAGTAGCAGGTAATCTAGATGAACATTAAGATGAAGGATGCGACGATCAAGGGAATCAACTGAAAAACCTATCACAACATCATATTCAAGTTGGTTATTGGTGGCAGATCCAATGCATGCGTCATTGGACTGAACTAACGAATGTAGAGGGATCATGATTTCCAAGCTGTCGAGGAAATATTCCTGGAGAAGTGACTTGCACGATCGACATAACCGATATGGGGTGTGGATGATGGATCCATGTGAAATAATCAGGAAGACAATGTATTTGTGAGAAAATGATGAGATATAGAGTCAACACCATGACGATGGTGATCGTCACCTATAAGGAGGTAATGAGGGGATTGATGTTAAATACATAAATGAGCATTGTGATTAAGATGGGGGGAGAATTTTTGGGTTCGTAGATAAGTGAGGATGTTGTCATACCAAGGATCATCCAAGGTGATGGCGAAAAAGTGTTCATTTGGAAGATCATCATTCACCGATGGATATAGTGTATGAGTAGGAAATTTAGAAATGAATTCAACAAGGGCCAAACCTTTCTTACTCTTGGGTGTGGTAAATTCGAGATCAAATTCTTGAACAATGAAGATCCAATGGGCATAATTCCCATTGATGATCCATCGAATCAGTAGGAATCACATGAGGTTAGAATTGGTCACATCTCTTATGGTACGCATAAGGATATAATGACGAAGCTTTTGAACAGAGAACACTACCGTCAGTGCCACCTTTTCTTCATGTGAATAGGAAACATGGGGACCGTTGAGGTTTTACAGACATAGTATATGACATTCTTGTTTCCATTGGTATCTTCTTGAATGAAGACCCCAATGTCTGAATAGCAAGAAGTTGAGATGTACAAAAGGAAGTTCCTTTCAAATTCAGGTGGACTCATCAAGAGAGTTGAAGTGAGAGCATATTTAAAGGCATCAAAATACCATTGATATTGGTCATCCCAAATGAATGGAATGGTAGATTCAAGAACTCTTAGGAACCCATGAGCAATGGTGGCATAGTCAGGAGAAAACCAATGAAGAAAGTTGGCTTTACCGTGAAGTATTTGTAATTGGAAAAGAGTACGAGGAGGTGGAAGTTTGAGAATGGCTTGAAATTTGAGATGGTCAAGCTTTATACCATCTTTGGACATGATGAATGACAATAATCAGTCAGCGAGAATGGAAAAGATACACTTAATGGGGTTTATTATAATAATATAATTGTGACATAGGGAAAAAATGGTGCAGAAATCATGAATGTGTTGCGCCTGAAGCCTAGAACGAGCGGTGAGATTGTCAAGGTATGCAACGATAGTATGAGTCAAGTCATGGAAGCAATAGGAAATGGCCCACTGAAATGTGGCCCCAACATTCTTTAAACTGAAATGAATGACCCTATTGGAAAAATTCCCCCACATACTAATGAATATGGTTTTAAGTTGATTATCACGATGAATAACTATCTAGTTATATCCTTAGAATCCATCCATCAAGGAAAAAACATCTTGCACCACACATTCATCAATGATTTTGTCAATAAACAGTGTGGGGAAAATGTCTTTGGGAAAATATTTGTTTAGGTCATGAAATTAAGTGCAGACACGAATGGTTCCTTATTTCTTGAGAACGGGAACAAGAGTGGAAACCCATGTGGTATATTCAATGGGATATATAAATCTAGCCTACTTGAGCTTATCGATTTCGTCTTTAATGGCATCAAATATGAAAGGATTGATGGCTCTCAAATTTTTATAGATAGGTATGGCATCGGGCCATGTGTCAATATGGTGTTAAAAAATGGCAGGATCAAGTCCAGACATCTTGGGATAAGACCAGGTGAAAATTTCATAGAATTATTTGAATAATTTGGTGTAAGCATCAATTTATTTCGGGGTACAATGTGCCCCCAAGGTGATATTTTATTCGATCCCTTGTTTATTTTAAATGTTAATATTAATGGTAGGAGATATATTTTCCATTTTTCCTTCTTCAAAAGCATCTAGTGTGGGAATGGGATTTCTAAAGCAATTGACTTTACCATGGATGAAGTCTTTCGACTCCAAAAAATATTAGTCATGGGTTTGGTGCAGAAATAAATACACACGATGGTGCATGTCATCCCAAGGATAATCAGGGGTGGTCATGGCTTCCATGAGGTCTTCAATGGAATAAAATATGGGAGGAATAGAGGAAGAGAGACCACTTGATGTGGAGGAACTACCTGAAGCATCGTCCGAGAGAGACAAGGTTCACATGCGCATTGAAAAAAGGAGGGGACAAATGAATAGTAGATGGAGTATATACCAATGTTGAGACCAGGGTATTCGACGAAGAGGGTTTGACCAAATCAATATGAAGAACTATAAAAGAGTATCCATAGAAGGATCTCATGGATGATGACATGTAGATAATAATAGAAATTCTATCCGTCATTTCGACATATGGAGGAGGGATAAAAATATGTGTTTCATGTTCTGGCTTAATAATGGTTCCAGAATCTATAGGTAAATAAGTTATGGATTCACTACGAGTGACCTCTATTCAATGAAGTACCTGACAAGTATCACAAAAATATTTGAAATGAGGATAGTCGTGGGAATAGTGGCAAAATTTATCACACAAATCACAAGGGTTATTCGTGCATAACAATTTTTTTTTATTGGTTGACTCAGGGAAGGTAACGTAGACCTCTGGGATGTTAGATTTAGGAAATGTATTAGAGAACACCTCTTTGAGATGAGGGAGTTAAGGACAATTATTTGTGGCATGCCCAACAACATCACACAAAGCATATGGAGGTGTCATATTTGGAGGCTTAGGAGGAGTTGGAGTTGGTTGGGCTACCTTGCCTTTAGTTACCTTTCTCTAGCCTTTACCTCACTTGCTAGATGCTTTCAAAATAGGCGAAGGTGTATGTTGTGGTTGTTGTGGAACTGGAGCAAAAAAATGGGGGTCAAATATGTGTAAGGTTTAAGTTGATCATATGGAGTGTTTACAGGGGGATCAATGTACCAAATTCGGATCCACAAAGTAATTTTGGGTAAAATCAACGTATCTATGTAGGGACTAAAACAATTCCTAGAAAGGGGAATAAGAAATATATCTGACCCGAAGGATAATAGCCTGGCGGAACTAGTCCTGGATGGTTAAGGACTGGATGAACTATTCCTGGTTGGACTGCATTAGGAAATACACTAGCAGAAGGAGGTGGTCCTTGAGGAACTATACCTGTATGCTGGGTTGAGTTGGGGCAAAAGGTTGCATAGGTGTTGGTTGTTGGATGGGCATACCAGACCACTTGTGAGAATCTCATGATGCTTACAGCATGAACACACTAGACGAGCAAGGCTCATAAGCGGTAGGCGGTGGACCATAGTAGGCACCACACAAGGTGGAATCTTTATACACTCTTGGTGAGACATTGGTGAAGGATGAGATAGTCGTATCATCACTGATGGATGAAATGTTGGATTGAGGAGAAGTCTGTGCCTTAGGATTATGGTAAGTTAGTTGATTGGCGATGACAATATTTCCTTCGTGGGGAAATCAGATCTTATAGAAAACCACAAATGTGGAAGATGACATGGAATAGGTGTAACTAATACCCATAAGGATGTTGTAATCTAATGGGGCATCAATGAATTCTATATCAATGGAGACTGTCTAACAGAAAATAGGGATAGGAAAGTTGTGAAGAAATCCAAGCGGCTAATATGGATGATTGTATTATGCACTGATAATGGTGGTGGATGGGGGTGGGTCTAGTGATTTAATTTTTTTCCAAACATTTGTAGCCATCACATGGGTGGAGGTGTCTTCGTCAGTCATACACTGTTGTAAAATGGTGTTTCGTATTGAGAATGATATTTGAAAATCAATGGATGAAGGAAGTGGGGGATATTCTAACTGGTCAATGTCAAAGAAGATCATGCGATCATCTGAATGATCCACAATGCCCGGGGCATTAAGTAGATATTTACGTTGGGATGGGCACGATTGGATAACTTCCAACATTGACATGGTATAAGTAGGCAGTGCCAAGTCCTCGAGTATGTTGTAAGTGTCGGCGGCTTTGGATAAAGAAGAATTATGATGTAGTTTCCCTTTGGTGATCTTTGTAATAAACTTTTCCTCAGGATGAGGGATCTGTAAGGTACCATTTGATGAAGGAATGGAACCAGTGGACACTTCTGGTTGGGACTCTGTCAAAAAATTAGAGGGTGGTCTGTCATACTGGAGTGATCGACACTTACTTTGTATTGACCTCTTTAGAATTAATCATGAGAATCTGATAATCATTGGGACCAGATTGTGGATATTGAGGTGCTGCTTGACCTTGTATGGTTTGGGAAACTATTTATCCTTGGGGAGGAAATGCGTTGGTAAGAACTATCAGCTAAGATAAAGCAGTGGCTAGAGGAAGCTGAGCCATGGGATGTTTCTCTCTAGAAGTACATGTTTGGGCTTCCAATACTTCACACATATGAGGTAAAATGGAACAATGACGAGTATAATGGCCATATATGCCACAACATGCACAAGTCTTATTTGTACGGAGGGCCTTGTTCTACTTGGTCTTTCCACCTTGTTGCTTAGTAGTGGGATTAGGCTGATTTAACTAGGGTAGATTAGGTGGAGGGCCTTGGTTACCCTAAGTACCTTGGGATTATTGATTCCTATTAACTTTCCCCTTATTCTTCTTAGTGTTTTGGTGTTTAGCCATGCTCTGTTGAGCATACACTTGACCTTGAGGACGAGGAGGCTACTATGGTAGAGGTTGAGGCATGGGATAATAGGGTGCTTGTGCTATAGGGGTTGGAGCACTAGGTGATGCATAAGGAACATATGGAGGAGGGGAAAATTTTGAATAAACATGGTGCAAAAATTTTTCCTTGGCATCTGCTGATGCAATTGGGGAAATGAATATGATGTGCTTTGACCCAGATAAGGGTTTCCTGGTGGAGGGGGATAATTGTAGGAGGTACTGGTGCCTCCCTATGGTTGACCGTAACTCATCTAAGGGAGAGAGTATGGTCACGGAAAAGGATTTGAAGGAGATCCAACGATACCGTCGGCGACATGAGATGCCCCCGATGCATTAGAAGCACCGGGTTGAGGTAGATCGAGGAGAATGGTACAAAGATAACATGATTGAGCATAAATCAAGTCATATTTCAGGGCTATCTGGAGAGCATCTTACTCTACTTGAGGGAAGTTTTATACGAAATCTTTACCTATTGGGGCCAAAACTGATCAAAGGAACTAATCCATATAGACACAGTATTCAAAAGTAAGAGCCCTACATGAGCTACTCCTTTTGTGCCATTCTTGGACATGGTCAAAAAGGCGGGTGGTAGATGATTGATGAAATGAAGTGAAGAGTTTGGTCTTGGTGTCATAACAGAGAGGTAACTGGAAATATGATAAGAAATATTTGGCGAGAGTTACAAAAGTGGAATTGGTGGCACAAGGTTGGTTGGCATACAACTTAGTTGAAACTCTATTAAGCATGTGTTGGAATAAATGAATATGAATGGAGTCATCAGTAATGGAATTAGAGGAACACCACATGTGAAATGAGCAAACATGATTAGTGGGGTTTTCTCCAGGATTTCCCTCAAACTTGGGAAATTTTGAAGGAAGTTTAGCAAGCATAAATGGATAATCTGGGTCATGAAGAAGGGGATCGTTGATAAGATGATTAAAATTTGGGAGATTCAAACCAACCATGAAGGGTAGAAATGGAGTAGGAGTGACCCTACTACTTGAGGTTCCACTAGTCATATTACTAGGGCAGGGCCAGAGGTATCACCTTCATTTCCCACACCTGCATTGGTGCCTGACATGGTGCCAATATGAGGTTGAGAAGACATGGAATAAAAGGAGTGAATAGACTCAGAGTCAAAAGGACTCGATGGAGGAATGGGATGATGAACTTACACCTATTGAGGAGGAGTAATATGTCCTAATGGGAACTCAGGATGATGACCTTGAATTCTCCAAGACCAATGCTTAGGTGGTGCAATGAGGTCAAGAAAAATATAACATTAAAGGCCTGAAGGGTGATAGGAAAATCATAGTAACAAACAAAAATAAAACACCTAGTGCAGTGGTTCCAAGTGTAAAAAAAGTATATAATTATGCGACTCTAATAAAATAAAAATATTCCTATCAAATAAAATGACCTCTAGCCTAAAGGTGATCTAATTAATGAAACAATCCTAAATCTACTATTTTAGATAGACTTATAAATAAATTATTACTTGACAGATACTCATCCCCGCAAGTAGATCTGTTCAGAGAAGGGTAGGGTACAAAACCAACTTCTTACCATAGCCAGTCCTATAAGGTGTTTTCCTAATATTCGTCATTACAATTACCTTCATCCCATGGAGGTGGCCAAGTCTTGAGCTTTTACGTGATCAATCAACACACAAAATTACCTACCATGGGTTGGGCAGCCCCGAGGAGAACTGCTCACATGATGACCTAGTGTAACCCCCTCTGAATCAAGTTTCTAACGCATTCAAATTTGACCATGGGATGGTGAAGGATTTTAAGCTCCCTAAAAACTCAGCTTTTATGTCTCAATATAAATGATATATGGGTTTTATTGGAAGCCTATCCCACCATTCCTATACCTAACTACACATAAAATTTGGCCCTGATCCCCAAGTGGGATTAATCTATGTGTGTTAGATTATTAAGTGTGGAATTTAAAAGTCTTGACTTGGTAGTGTTAACCAAGTTCACGTTCTCTTAGGGTGTGTATGTATGTGAAAAATGTGTTTAGTGGATGAGTAAATTGAGCATGTTATATAATGTCATATGCTTCTAAAATAAAATTCTAAAATACTGTAAATAATGCTATAATATGACAGGAAAAAAACATCAAATAAAGCACAAACCCAACCCAAAGAAGGCTCTCAAACCACAAGATAAAAAGAGTTAAAAAAGTTACCCAAAACACATGAAAAGGGTTTATAAGATCTAATATCAATGGGATTGGGATCTAAGGGTCTATGGTGCTGAAAATGGTGCAGCTAAATAGAAAAAAACAGAGGTGAGATCTCCTACAGAGGATAGGTAAGAAGCTCAAAAAATAAAGGATACTCAAGGGGATCTTATGAGGCAAGGCAAGATAAAACTCAAAATGGAGTTATAATGGAAAAATAACCTATCCAAAAGGGTTGAAATAAAGTGGATAAACCCAACAAACTAGGAGCTAAAAGTGCTGAAAAATCCTAGACTCCTCACTTAGCAAATACCTTCCTAAAAAGGAAGAGAATTACTAGAATCCCTAGGGGGGTTTTTCTTCCTCAAATAGACACACTAAGAGTAGCCAGGCCTAAGATGACTGAAATATAAGTGATAAAAATCTAACCCAATACATAGACAACACTCCCACAGTGCTCGAAAAAACCCTAAAAAATTTCTGATTTTTTTTTAAAATGCAGGTATCAACCTAGTAGGGCTGAAAACACTATTTTTGGGCCAAAAAGTTCATTTTGGAGTGCATAGCACAGTTCCGAGGCTTAAAAGTTAGTTTTTATCCCTGCGACTTTTGGTCATCAAATCTTGCCAGATGTTGTTGTCTCCTGCTCGACTGGTACCCGTGACCTTAGGAAAACAAAAAAAGACTAGTAGTAACTGGAAGTTTGAAAAATAATGGAGAAAAAGCTATAAATAGCAAAAAGAAGCTAAAATTCGCTGAAGACAACATTGAAATTTCTGAAGCAAAAGTCATCCAAGAAGCTAAATTGTTACACTAGTGGAGTTGCCATTTGTTAGTATGAAACTTCTTGGAAGGTGTACCAAAAATATATCACTCAAGTCATGAGTGACTAGTGACCCTAACAACAATTTTGGCTACTTATACTTCAGGTATAAAAAAAAATATGGAAGAAAAACCTACAGAAAGATAGATGTATGCAAATCTAAAAGAATAAACAACATAAATAAATCCAATGTATTAACCCAATATTGGAAAAGCTTTGAAAGAAAAATATTTTATTAATGACACCTATCGAAGGATATCTACAAAGGATCGTAAGTACCCCTTAGTGGGATGGGTGCTTTGATATCCTTGTTTCTTCAATATTCATATCTTCCTGTCTCAAATGTGTGAAAACCAAAACAATGTAGAACAAAAAAATGGGAGCTCGAATGGCATGTGACGATAATGGTCACGATGATAATGATCATGGTGATAAATGAATGAAAAACCCTCTTATTTATAGAAAAGTATTGGGTTGACCTTGAAAATGGTGAATAATAAAATATTATTGACCAAAATCTAGATCTAACCACTTGGAATACTTTATTATATATTTTCGAGAGGGAAAAGATATTTAAAATGGTTAAATATCTTTATTTAGAAATAATTAATGAATAAAATGATTTATTAATTATTTTGTGAATAATAAGAAAAGTGTGAAATGAAATAATTATTAAATAATGATTTAAAAATTATTCCAAGGATGGAGTTAAGGAAAAATAAATAAATTATGATTTATCTAATTATTCCTAGGTGATTTAATCAAATGTGACAAGGAATAATTATCAAACAATGATTTAATAATTATTCCTAAAGAAAATTAATTAAATAATGGTTTATTTAATTATTCTCATGGGTTTTAATCGAAAATAATTTAATAACAGGGGTTTATTAAATTATTTCTTATAGTGAAAGTGATTTTACTATGGTAAAATTAAACTCACATGGTGTATTTCAATCCACCTAGTTAGAAATGGGTATGTGATCATTTTTTGGTGATAACACTCCGACATGCTGATAGGAATGTAGAGTTTCCCCTACAAGAGTGACACTTCGAGTAACATGATAGTCAAAGGTGAAAATAGTGAGTTGTTCTATGGCTACAATATCACCTTTGTGAGGAAAGATGATCATATGGAAGTAAGTCGAAATGATGGTAGCCATGCCATAAACCCATGTACGTCCTAGTAGAATATTATAATTAATAGGTCTGTCAATAAATAAAAATTATATGGAGAAAGTTTCCCCCCGCAGTTCTACTTGAAGGGAATTCATAATCTCACAAGATTTGTACATTCTTCCATAAAAGGCTTTCAATGTGGTGGTTGATTGACTTAGTCGAGGAAAATCAATCGCCTTCCAGCAAGACATGGCCATAATGCATATTGAGGCTCCCTTGTCTACAATAGAGTGATGAATGATCTTATCACAGATGACGACCTAGATTATAAAAGAAAATTGAGTTGGAAGTCGAGGGGTATAGTTTTCATGAGAGAAAACCACTAAGCAAGAACCTGACGGATCTACACATCCTATAGCTAACAACAAAGCCTTATTTTGGGCGAGGTAGTTGTGCAACACCTCAAGAGTTGACATAGATGATGGAGGTGGAGCTAAGTCTTATAATCCATTATAATATTTAACAGCTCTTGAATGAGGGTTGAAAGCAGACTTATGTGTAACGCCCTTCAGAGGCTAGATAGTCAATTCCACAGGATTCAAAGGTGGAGTAGGATCAGACGAAGGTGGTATCGAACTGGCAGGTTGATGAGTAGCCTGACCATTCGGTGGATTCAAATTACCATAGTCCTTTTTCCAGTACCCGCCATAACATCGGATTTAAGCTTTGAGTCTGAGAAAAGCATAAAAAATGTGTTAGAGGAAGAAGGGTCCCAAGAAACCATATGAGTCTCTTGATTAGGAAATGAGTCAGTCAACACAGCGGGATAAGTGGAAGATTTAATAAAATAATCTACATCAACGCAGTGTGGAGAATCACGTGTAAAGTGAACCTCCTCATTACAAATCAAGCATGGGTATCGATGCTTTTGTTTCTCATCAAAGAACTTATTTGTTTTTTTATACTGCAGTGAGGAGTCCTTATTCTTCTTACCTTTTCCTTTGGTATTGCTTGAAGGTCATTATTGATAATTTCCTTTTTCAGATGAAATGACATTTACCTTGGAAGCACAAGCCGCAGGAGGATGGGATTGAGGGTTTTGAGAGGATGCGGTAAGACCAATACTAAATGGTTTACTCATTGAATACGAACTAACATAACCAATCACACCATCAACAACATCATATTATTTACCAGGTGAAGGAGGAACAATATTTGAAGGTCTAAGAGCATTCAATATCATATCATAGCCCATGCTCGATTGGGTATAAATAAGGTCTAAATATTATGCACGAAAAATAACTTACTCTTTGGTCACGACTCCACCTTTAGCCACATCTTCTGTTATAGGTGACAACATAGATTTGGTAAACCATTCCACTAACAATTGACCGGGAACATAAGTCTTAACAAATCAACAACGACACCTCCCAGTAAGGAACTTTTGATGTCTAAAATGATCCTCCACAGAATAATGTACAACCAAAATAAAATTTATAAAAACTAATAGGATTCAAGATGATGATTTCAACCATGGGGGATGATTCACCATTTTTGGGGTAAAAAATTCAAAATATTAAAAAATAGTACAATAATAAAACTACCTTTTCAACTTGTATTTTCAACTTATCTCCCTAAGGTTTTACTCAAATTTCGATCGGGAGTACTCGTTGGATGTAAAATTTAATTCCTCATCCAAGGAGTACCTATGTTGCATAATTTCGATGGACTCTGCTACACGAAAAATGAGAAATACATAAAAAACCATGATTGTAATCACATTTTTCATGTATTTCTCATTTTTCGTGTAGCAGGGTCCATCTAAAGTATGCAACATGGGTACTCCTTGGACGAGGAATCAAATTGTATATCCAACACGTGTTCCCACTCGAAATTTGGGTAAACCCATGGGGATAAAAGCTGAAAATATGAGTTGAAAAAGTAGTTTTTTATTTTTTCCCTCTAAAATTTGATGATGTAATCTAATCTTATTTTATTATTCCACTATTATTTTATAATTTCCTTAGGAGGCCCATTTCAAACCTCAAAATTTTCCTAATGAATCATGAATGTGATATGAGATGTGAGTGGAATCGAATTGGTTGAAGTTGGTCAATAGTTCTGTTCCAGTTTCATATATGATGGGAAACTAGAAATGTGCGAGGAAGGTGGTGGCTAAAGTGTTTAAATCGTGAAATGAAGCTCTAGGTAAATCAATATACCATTTAGATGTAGTACCTGTAAGCGTTCGATGGAAAATATGAATTCGAATGGAATCATCATTAAGGGAATTCAAAGAACACCATATATGATACATCATAATGTGCGTCGATGGGTCTTCTCCTGGCTTCCCATTGATATATCAAAAGGAAATTTAGTAGGAATAATTGGCCACCATGGCGAATGAGGAGTGGGGTCATTGGTGAGCCGAGATAAGTCTGGAAATTCAAGAGTAGACATAAAAATAAACTGTGGGTTAAATTCCGTATGAGGATGGCCTAGATATGAAGGAATAGCTTGAGAAATAAGAACTTGCGTTCCCAAATAAGGAGGGTTCTGATAATAATGAACTTGGGTACCAGCATAAGGAGGATTATGATAACCATTATACAATGACCTTCTCCATCCTTCTGATGATGATAACGTTGTTGGAATGGTTGGGTTTGGATTTTTTTGCATTGAAAATGCGCTTGAGGAATACCTTGATAGGGTCCATACTATTTCCCAATGGGAGTTTTCATTTTCCCCTGATAAGGCAGGTTCGATTGAGACTGTGTTATACTATGAACATCCTGTCATAGAAAAACTTGAGGAGTACCCTGTCGAAGCGGTTGATAATGTAAGGTACCTTGTAAAGACTATGTAAGAAGGACCTAGGAAGTGCCAGATACAAATGGAAAAGGTTGTGATGCAATGAAATCCTATAAAGGTTCACTCACATGTATTTTAGATTTTTGGGATATTGATGGATGGATAGATGGGAATTTGAGATGAAGAAGGTGCAAGTTGAAGATTCAACAATTAGAGCCAAAATGAACCAGGTTGAACGTGAAAAGTAGGTTTCCAAACACTAGCAACCATTATAGGATAAGGAGGACTATAATAAGGCTTATTACCAACTTGAGGTATACCAATAACAGGTTTCTCCCCGCCAAAGGTGGAGGGGATGATGGACACAACTATGATCCAGATGGAATTTACCCAACATAAGAAGAGTTAGCTTGTTGAAATTAACCTTGCCCACTAACATAAGGGTCATCTTGCTGCTTGATCATAGATGTAGGTGGAGGAAGAGAAAAATATTGTATGTAATTCATAAGAGAAGTACCAGATGTTATTCCTGAATTAGATGACATGGGATAGGTTGAAGGATTGGATGTCCTACTAGGAAAGGTACCAGATAAATATTGATAACCAGTTGGGACACATGTTGCACCATACACATGTGTTTCTCGTGATGTTGCAAACATATTTGAGGAAGAAAGATTCGATGTCTCAACCATAGTGGTGGAAAATTATAATCAAGATTTCCACAAGAGATTCATGGATAAGCCCAAAGAATAATGAAAAGGAGCTTGTTTCAGAGCCTGAAGAGGAGGAAGAGGATCAATCTAATAAAAATAGATTCCTTCCAAATGACAAAGAGTAGGAGGACGAGGTTCTTCTTGTGGTATATCTTCAATAATCACAAGTCCATATGGAAGAGGTCCATCGCCGAGTCTAAGATAAATATGTTTTGTTTGAGACAAAGGAAGAGAAGAGGAAGGTCCTGAAGTAAGAGGTGAAGATGGATGAGGCTCCTGAGGTTCGATAACCTCAGGAATAAAAGTGTCTAACTTGGGAAATTTAGGTTTAATAACCTTAGACAACAAAGTTTTAGGGACTTATATTTCGATTGTGTCAGTGTCACTGTTAGGAGTAGATGTAATCTTGGGCTCAGAACTCAAAGGGACAGATGATTCTTGAGTATCAGTATGAAGAAGAGGGCCAGAAGTAGTTCCCAAAGTTCCATATTTGGTATTTTGTGTCTTATTATGCTTCTAACGACGGCCAGGAGTAGCCTGTAGTGGAAGAGAAGGCTTATTTTTCATTCTACGCGAACAAAGAGGTGAATGATTTTGTTCTTCTATGTTTCATAATAAATTTTATTAACACCAAAAGGAATAAATAAAAAAGAGGGTAATATAAGCATAAAGGATTACCAAGCAACTGTGAATTTCGGTACACACCTTGGAGAACCAAGGACTTAAAGTATGACAAACAATCTCCCTAAATGTTTTTTTTGGTGTATAATGGTATACAAGGTGGAAGAATTGATTAGCTATGGATGGATAGAAACCTATAGGGGACTCCCAAAACATACTCGATGGTACGTGGGAGTGCGGTGTGTAGTATTGTTTTCTAATGCATAACCGTTTGATGAGAGAATTCCCATATTATACTTTTCATGCGTGGAGTGCCATGAAATATACGCGAGGGTATGCAAACTACAATCCTATACACTTACGTACATGGAACGAGATATCCTCCTCAGGATGAAACACTGGAAAAAAAATTACAACTCCTATGTTTAACAATGTCGGAACATGTCTCTAGCCTAGACCTCTAAGTGTTTGCATTAATGTTACAAATTATCCTTAGGTTGATTTGATAAATTTTGTTATTTAATTTTTATTAAGTTTCAGTTTTTCGCTTACCACAAATGTCACTTGAATATCCTAAAATGGAAATGTAGCATGACAAAAGGAAATCTTTCTCTTTGAATGAAAATATATCTAAGGGAAGAAATAATTAGTATGTGACATACAACATACACCAAATAAGATGCAAGTTGAAATTTCCCTTTCAATGTAACTGCTCCAATATCAATGCACACACAAAACCCTAAATGCCAATGCAAATTTTTTATTTTCAACACACTTAATTTTTTAAATAAGTAAAACTAAGATGAAAAAAATTAATCACCGATTCAAATTCATTTTATTAGAATGGGGACTAGAACAAAAATTCGTTCAAGCAATCGATGAAAAAACACAATTAGTTTTCAATTGCCCTAATGATAAGAACAAATAAAAGTCAAAAACCAATTCTTACCAAATGGAATCAAACATAAATGAAAACCAAATGGAGGCTTTAAAGAGACCAAAAGACACTCAAGACTCAAGGAAGGTTAGCTAGAATTAGGTTGATCAAAGTGACACTTAAAAAAAATGGAAACTTTTGGCGAAAAAATAGGGGTCAACGCTAGTGCAGAAGAGGCACTAGTGCTTTGCAATGATGGTACATAGTGAAAATAGGTGAGGTGCAACACTTTTTCAGAGGCACTAGGGAAGAGTTGGTCCAAGGATAGAGGATTTCGACACAAAAATTACAAATGAGACTCAATTAAATCACTTCCTAGGTCTGTTATTGGTTGGGTAAAGAAACAAAATTCTATCAAAGAGGTAATAAAACACAAAGGAAAAAGAAACCACTAAGGGAATACATTGGTCCTTGGTGGAGTCGCCAATTTGTTATGCGAGATTTACGATTGCAGACAAAAGTATCTCCCCTAGGTCTGATGGCTAACTTAGAACAACAAAGAGATAAGGAGCCCAATTCTTTCCTTAAAGTAAATAGATGGTGGAATGAAGCCTACTTGGAATCCGTCACATGATTCACTCCTTCTTTAGCTTGAATGCTCCAATTCCAACTCTGATTTCCAAAATTAGAACCTTCACATTGAGATAACAAAAGCCAAGAAAATATGGGACCTATGCAGTATCATCTAAATACTCTATTCAATATATCAACATGGTATTAAAATAATAACGACATCAAATATAGGAAAACAAAGAATTATTTGCATTAATATAAATAGAAGGAGTTTACAACCATAAATGGGTGTTGATCTTGTAGAAGAGATCCTCCAGGATGAATTGTCCTTTCCATGTCACAATGTTCACCTCTAATCACCCTAAATGCATGAAATTAAACCTCTCACAACAACAACATAAGGGTAGAATCACTGTCCAAAATCCAACCTCTTGCATATGGAAGGTTCTAAATATATAGAGGAGTGGGGGAAGTTGGGAGTTCTTATTCAATTACTGATCTAAGGTTTTATATCTATCTTAGATGGGTGGATGGGATCAAATAATAAGAGATATAAACTCCAAATAAGGATAGGATAGGACATGAATGTTTTATCTGAGGTAAATTGTTGTAACAAATTTTATAAGCTTCTAGAAGATGAAGGTTCCGCAATTTCTCTCTTTCTCCCAAATTTCTAGAACCAACGCAGGTGCAAAGGGGAGCAAACTATAGGTGATCAACACAAACCAAAGCGGAGAAACCTGCTAGTGAATGCTATCTAACAAGAGGCTAGGAACATTGGTTCTAAAACTGGCTCAGATGATTCGGTTTCAGGAAGAAAGTCTCGGGAATGAAAGAGGCATGCTTATGGATTTGTGCAATGATGACAAGGGGAAAGAGGATTTTAATTGATCCCATTAGGAGGATTATTGATGAGATGTGAAAAAATAGCATATAATGTGTTGATAAGAACATTAATAAATGTCTCACATCAAAGTAAAATGGAACCCAATGCAAACTAGGTTTCCAAACAAGGAAGGTCATGTGTTCATTTTCTAGCAAATATAATATTTAAGGAATCTAATATGATTTCTTATATTAGAATTAATCCAAAAAAATTCCATACAAACAAACATGTGTTGAAATTCTATGCAATTTCTCAATCTATCCTCTTAAAAGGAATAGTTTGGATAATAAACCTAATATTTTTCAACATGACATGTAAAACCTAGAACATGCATAAAAATAGTTGAAATTCGAAACCCCACCAAAACACGAAAATCATGAATCCACATTGCAAAGGAAAAAGTCCATTATAACACATAGACCACCTACAATTACCAACACCACCATAGTCATTACCAAACCAATATTGACAACACCACTAACAAGAATACAATGGATCCTCAATATAATACCACCAAAAAGAATATTCTAAAAATCGGTACAAGAAACCATACAGATTATTTGATGCACACAACAAATGGAGTGCCTAAATAGTGAATAACAAAATGCAACTATGATACCTAGAAAACCCATGGTCTCCAACATCACCACAATTCCTAACCATTGACGCAACTCTCACACTAATAAATCACAAAAATCTTACACTACCATATGTACCACTACTAAGAACATCCATAATAAGTTTTGAAAGGGAAAACCCCACAAAAGAAAAAACAAGGCAATGCAAAGGTGAAAGGCCAAACCCTACTAAACTAGTAACATGAAAAAAATAAAACTTTGGTTACAAGATTGTCTAGAAAAATATTCCAAATAAAAAGACAAAAACTTGTAATATTAGAAAGACCACAAAATGCTTCCACCATAATTATCTAAACTCTATTAAAACACCCATAACCACTAAAACCACCTTAATCCCTAACCATTACACCAACTTTTACACTATTAACTCACCCAAAAAAAATCATCATAATACCAATCAAAACTTCACATCCTACTAAAACACAAAAAAATAAAAAACTACTATACATGGTCTATTTCAAAATAGAGCTTTATAAATTTCAATCATTTAAAATATAAAAAAATAATAAATAATTTAAATTTGAAAATTTGAAAATATTCTACATGATTCACTTGTAGAAATGTAAAATTTCTAAACTTTTTTTTAGTTTCAAACTGTTTTACTTTTCAAAAATAAATAATTTAAATTTGATAATTTGAGAATATTCTACATGATCCACTCGAGGAAACGGAAATTTTCCAAGCAGCTTTTTATAGTTTGAAACTGTTTACACATTTTTAACTTTATAGATGTCACATATATTACTTTCCAAACTTATTATTAATTTATTTGGAATGAGGTTTCCTTCCACTAACGGTCTCTCCGTTCTTATCTCTCCGCGTTTTTAATTAGAGATAGGCACATTTATTGGTTATTAAGTTTTCAATACTTATTTTAAATTTAATTGTAGTAGCTTCAGCCATTTTCTACCTTGAGTTTTTTTCTATGAAAATGGGAAGATTTTCACAGTCCTGATCTTGTCTACCTCTGCTCCAAGTAGCATTAGATCTTTGAATCTCTGGAGTATATGTTGTTGAAATATTATTTGATTTTTATTTAGGGTTTCAAGATTTTTTATTATTTTACTATCATTATTATTATCATTACTTTAATTATTTATTAGTAAAGCCCATTGAAATGCTCATGCAAATAGAAGCTGTGAGTTTATGGGGATTTGAAAGTTATTATTGACCACTTGAATAAAGGAACGCATTTGAATCTAGCATATCTTACATATCTTACACACTGGTTGGAGCCGATATATATTTTGAAGAGATCTTTTAACAACATAACTTTCAGCCATGTTTATAGGGAGAAGAACCAGGAAGCTGATAGTTTATCTAAAAAAAGACTAAATGGCAGATTTGGGGAAATGAAATATGAACTATATAACTCAAATGGAGCTGGAGCTGTGGGGAAAATTAAATTTAATTAAAGCAAATGCCAAAAAATTAATAGAAAAGAAAGGATGAAAAGATCCATACCATGGCTCTAATTTTTGTCTTTTTGGATGAAAGTAGCAAAGAAAAGGTTCTACAAATTAGCTGAAAAAGAGGAAATTGTAAAGAACTTCTGTCTTTTTGATATAGCTTCTAAAGTGAATGTAATGACTGATAATTTTGTATAAGCTTTATGTATTTACTTAAATTGATATGTGCCATGTTGAAAAAAAATATTGCATCAACAAAGAAGAGCTTCAAGAGATGGAAAAATAAAAGGTCGAAATAAACCTGGACCCCTCCAAAAAAATTTGGTAGTAGCAAGGGCAAATAAAATGTTCATGCAAAAATTGTGGGGGAAAAAAGAACTTCAAGAGATGGAAAACCATAAGGTCGAAATAAACCTGGAACCCTAGAGAACTATGGTGTGGGTTTAAGTGCAGGTGGGGTGAGAATCCTATAGAACTATGGTGTGGGGTGAGAATCCTAGAGAACTATGATGTGAGTTACATTTGGAGACTTTTACAAAACCGACACTTGAGATTAGTGATCAATCCATAAGCTTACTTTACATACTGTGCAATTGTAATATGATACTTGAGATTTCGCTGTGAAGCGATCCAAAATTAAATATTGATTTACTTGAGATTTAGTGAAGCCATCCAAAAATTAAATATTGATTAGATACTTCTGTATCCATGCTTCATTGCTCATTGTGTTGACTCTCATTGGAAGCTATCTCAACCAGAGTGCGGGCTCATAAACGCTTCCCCTTGATATGTTAGAGGTATGTTGAAAACCATTGTTGTTAATTTCTTTGGAATGATATTCACGTCTTAGTGTAAGGAACCTCATATGGTAGTTTGGAAGGGAAATTTATCCCCTCCGAAAGATTGACCTTTCTCTCTACAAGACTTTTAGAGTACGATTATAAGTTAAAATTTGTGTGTCAGCATCAATTAACTGTCAAATATGAGTAACTTTTGAGATGTTGTCGTGTTCTTGTTATATAAAAATATAAAAATTAAAATCTTGTCTTTACACTGTATATATATAGTCAAACGGTGATACATGAAAACAGTGATAATTATATTATAGTTCTTACTATAGTACCAATGTAATCCTCATAATAGTACTCTTAATTTCAATGCTAATATTATATTTTGTTTAAATGCACAAAACTGCACAAAAATTATATCCCCATTCTGGTTGAGGTTGTTACTTACACCGTAGTTTTTTATTTGCATTTAAGAAATTCTGTTACTGTATGCCAAATTAAACTTAAATTTCATTAAGGCAGAGGACTACCTACCTTTTCTAGAAAATTGCTCACAGAAGTCTGTGTTTGTTTCTTGTGAGGGTTATCTGGTTACGTTGCAACTGTCCCTTATATTAGAGTTGACTATACTTGTGTATTTAGGGCCCTGTTGTGTCATACTTTGACATTATTCTTGTGTATTTATGTAGACTTGACACTATACTAGGGTTTCTTGGTCAAACTGTGGCAGGCAACTTGGTTCAATTAGGATTATTGTTTTAAGATTTATATTGTGTAATTTTAATATTATTATTAATTTTAAATTATATAATTAATAAATAATTTTTATATGGCTAACAATAATTAATATTATTAAATATGATTATTATAGGCCACTATCTTAAATTTTGGTCAGTCATAGTCATTCGTTATCAATATAGGCAACCATAATCTATTATAGAAAAATATGTTGTATCATAATCGAATTACCAAAAATAATCCAAAACTATGGGAAGTTCTCGAGATGAAGAATATTTCTCTCTCCTATATTGAGGAATATTTCACTCCTATATCGTTTCGACATCTCCATTACCTTTTGAATTCCAATATGCCTAACACATTAAGGTTGGTTGAAAACGGTAGGACACCTTAAGGTATCACTAAAACTAGTTTAATAATATTAGGTTTAATAATAATAGATTTATAATAATGGGTTTAAAATAATGATTTTTAATATTAGGGTTTATAATAATATGTTTTATAATATTAGATTTAGAATTCCAACATTTTACTACCAAGGTTTAATATTAGATTTAAATATTAGCTTTAGGAATTAATATTAGGGTTTATAATATTAGGTAAATCTAATATTGTGTTTTAATATCAGGATTTTAATAAGAGTTTTAATATTGGATTTTAATATCAAGGTTTTAGTATTGGGTTTTGCTGTTGGATTTTAATATTAGGTTTTAATATTGGGTTTTAATAATTAAACATGATGTGATGTCAGAATGGTACATGAATCTATCCAACGTCGCATTGCAACAAACATTATCATAATGTGATAATCATTGTTGCAATGTTACATTACATTGCAATTTATCAAATGTTGCATTGCAACATTACAAAATTAGGCAATCACATTTACTAATGTTGTTGACTATGTTTAGCTATGTTTGATAGTCAACAATCCTCAACTTCGACCAAACATAATTGTCTATGATTATTATTGATTAACATTAAGATTCAAAAGTATTCAAGCACATTAGTTAACATACTCAAACAAAGTCAACCTTGATAGTCATTGTTTAAATAGTTGACCGTGATCAAACATGGTCAACCCTATGTTTACCATATTTAAAAAAATTCAACATTGTTCACTCATACTTGTCCTCAACCAACGTACACTAATATTAGATTTTAATATTGGATTTTAGTATTAGATATTAGCATAAGGGTGAAATTAGGTTTAAATTAATAAGGTTTTAATATTCAGTTTTAATATTAGAATTTTCGTATTGGGTTTTACTATTGAGATTTAGTATTAGGGTTTTAGAACTAGGGTTTTAATATTTCATTTTAATATTAGGCTTTTAATAATCAAGCATGCTATGATGTCGAAATGGTACAAAGTTATATCCAATGCCACATTGTGACAAACACTATTGAAATTTGACACATTATCACAATATTACATTACATTGCAATTTTTCCTATGTCACATTACAACATTACAAAATTAGTCAACTAGATTTATTAATGTTGTTGACTATGTTTAACAAAAAACATGCATCAACTTTGGTTAAACATACTTATCTATAATTTTATTGATTAATATTATTAATCAATCATACTCGACCACATTAGTCAATATAGTCAAACCAAGTCAACCTTGATAGTCATTATTTAAACAATTGACCATGATCAAACCAGGTCAACCCTATATTTACCATATTTAACAATAATCAACCTAGTTCACTCATAGTCATCCTTAATATTAGAGTCTTAATATTAGCTATTAGTAATGGGTAATAAAATTAGAGTTTTAATATTTGGTTTTATTATTAGGGTTTTAATATTGGGTTTTAATATTAGAATTTAGTATAGATTTTTAATAGTAGGATTACTAGAAAAAGGCTTTATAATATAAGGTTTAAAATATTGAGTTTTAATATTAGGACTTTAATATTGGGCTTTAGTATTGAATTTTAATACTAGAATTTTAATATTTGGGTTTTAGTATTAGGTTTCAATAGTTGGGTTGTATTATAGGGTTTTAATATTAGATTTTTGATATTCAGGTTTTAATATAGCATTTTAATATTGTATTTTAATAATTGGATTTATTATTGGGATTTAATATTAGGTTTTTTAACATTAACAATAAATAATAATATTAATACTATTTACTTTCTAATAATTAATAATATAATTATATATAAAAAAAATATTCTAGCACAAACACACATATTAACATTAAAACCACACATATTAGAATTCTAGCATGATCTTAGACTTAACATGCACATCTTCGATGCGAGTGAATGTAAGATTCAAGGAGGGGCTTGGGGTAATCTCCACATTGCCTTGCCCACTTGATCATGAGTAAATGAGGATGTTGCGACGTGTTCTAGGCTTTCTGCCACATGTTGTTGTCGGATGGAGTTAAATATAGGATCAAGGTTATGTTCTTTGGTTTGGATTTTGGTGCTGAGGTTGAAAGGTTGTTGTAGGAGCGAGGTCGAGGTGCCAACCTTCCCACAAACTATTCCCTCAAATTATAATGGTGTTATGGAATCCTGGTGTTGTCTAATCAGTACACTGTGCTAAGAAAAAAAGTGGTTTTTACTTGAAACTAGAGAAGTGGAGGAGGGTGTCTATTTCACGTTTCAAGAGAGGAAATGGGGTGTTGAAGGTTTTTGGGTGATGGAGTTATAGTGTGGTTGGGGTTTTGAAACCCCAACAACTTGGTGATAAACATTGGGAGAGTAATACGTAGCAAACATTGGGAAAGTGGAGAAGAGAGAATAATTTCAGTTGTAGCAAAAAAATAAATTGATAGCTCATGAGTTTGGTTGTGGAGTCTAGCGTTGGCCTCAGATTGAGCTCTTGAGCATTGGCAAGTTGGTAATGTTCCCTTTCCTTCATATTATTATTCTATGCATTTTGTGTAGTAACATCAATTCATGTTGTGTTAATTCTAATTATGTTGTGTTTTATATGCTCTTATTGAGTCTAAGGTTTGGTCTTTTCTCGAGAGGGAATCCTAAGGTTATATTAACTCTAGGAAAAAAGAAAATTAGATGTTGAGTCTATGGAAGGTCAACCTTCTTCCATGGTCTATAACTCATGAAAGTTGGTGAAATTACTGTATGTTGGGTATGATGTGGAGTTTTAGTTTTCTTATCTATTTTTTATCTTTAGAAATTTCTCATCCCTCAGGCAGTTTTTCTAGTCCCAAAGTGCATGCACACGAGGATTTTAAGTCTAGTACTTTATGGTCTATGTCCGATGATAGTGTCGGTGTCTGATTGCTCCTAGTTCTTAATTTGATGCAATATGGGCTCTTCTCCGGTCACTTCCTTAGTTGTGGTAATTTTATTTATTTTTAAAATTTTACCCAGTACTATTTACCATGCCACCAAGAAAATGTATGCGATGTAGAAGGCAAGGTGGCAGAAAAAATCCTCCATATCAATGAGGAGCTCGACTGTTTGCTCAAGTATTTGTCGCTACATATTTCAATGCAATTCGTCCGAATAAAAAGAGAGAAATTAGGAAGCTAAGAACTCAAGGAGGAGTAAAGAGACAATATTTCTCTCATTCTAAGATCATGGACGAGGTTTCTTGTTGGGTGCCACAACCTAGTCATACCAAGGGATGGAAGAAATGATATCTAAATTATGTGGCACTTTCACTAACAAATGAATACTCTACTTGGTCTAGTTTTAAAGGATAAACATGAATAATGCTACAATTTATTTGCATGAGTGTAGGACATCAAGAGGATGTTATAGAACCAACACTTCACTATTTACCAACTTGATTCAAGGTTGCTTCATGTGGAAGGACACTTAAAGTTCCACGGAGAAAATGATGCTCCTTTGAGATTGAGTGCAAAAGATCCTTCACTTATCACTTCCTCTGATTAATCATGATTATGTATGCTAGTTATGGATGTTATTTTTATATGTTTTGTAATATTGTATTAGAAATCTAGATGTCAGGCTTGGATGACCATCTGTAGGTGATATTATTTTTTGTATCTTTTTGTAAACAGAGCTTAGTTGAAAATTTGAATCACCTAGTTACTTTGGGTGCTAACAATTGTCTCCCTGGTGATATGAACATTTACAAATTTTTAATATTATTTTTTATTTTAATACAAAGTTTTTAAATTTACAATAAAAGAAAAATAAACATTAACATGCACACATATTGATAGAGTGGTATTTGGTATTCTCTTGAACAATGATCATCTATGTCATATCAGTGAGTTATGGATAATTCTTCGTTATAAGAATAATCAGGGTTGCAAGATTAAAAAACTAGGGTTATAGGGTGAAAATGTGAAGTTGGGTTACACATTTTGCCCTTTTTTGAGAAAAAATATCATTTTGTTTTTTTCTTCAGCTTTTTTCAAGCCAAAAAATAATATATGTTTAGAATTTCATTTTACGATAAAAATATAAATTGTTAGAAATTTTATTAACTTTCTATTAATTAATTTTTGGAATTTTTTTATACACATTTTATATGTCAACTTAAAATTTCTTTGAGTGTGTGTTCTTTAACAATCAAAGGGTTCATAAAAAGTCATGTTCAAATGAATTTGTGTATTCTTTGAAAACTTTTTGTTTTTGAGAAACAAAATGTGTTACAACAATTTAGACAGAGTCTACTTTGGTTTCATTATATTTATGAAACCAACTGATGCATATCATAATTACTAGATTTTTTTGAACAGATCCAATATGAAAAACTACATATTTTGAATATGTTTTGGCTCGCACAAAATTTCTCAACATATAAGTTATAAACTAAAAATCTAAAAACTACCCATTACAGACGATGGATTAATGTAATGCACCATATTTTTTTCAATTGTTTATAGTGTATTTTGGAAGATACAAAATAATGATTTCACTGAATCATAATGACCTCTGATATTTTTTGCATGGATTTTTATTACAAAATTAATTAAAATTAGTAAATATTTACGAAATTCCATAAAAGTTATATTTCCTGAAAGTAGATTGAATTCTGCAAATGTTTGTCTTGGCTCCAATAGTTAATTCATAAATTTTTATGGAGTTTAGTCAATGAAAATTTGAACAAATGTGTTCAGAGCCGAGCTTCTGTGTAATTACAAATTTTAAAAGTTCGGCCAAATTTTTTATCGTCCCGATGGCTCGTCAATTCCATCGACACAAAATTTTGGCCAAAGTTTTTACAAAATTTTGGCCAAACTTTTAGTTGACTTTACGTTGGCCAGAAAATTTGATGAAGCCCCTCCAAAATATATTTTGCGGCTATATAAATAGTTGAAAATGGAATCATTATTTTTTCATAATTTTGCTAGGTATTTTGTTTTTAGAGGTTTTTGGGCTTAATTTTCAAAAGACATATTTTGAACTTTTTTGGGACTTCATTTTCAAACGACTCTTTTTAGGCTTAATATTCAAAGGACATTTTTTGGAGGTATTTTTTAAAGTGATATTTTTTTAGAGGGTTTTTGGGCTTAATTTTCAAAGGACATTGTTTGGAGGTATTTTGTTTTTAGAGACATTTTTTCGAGGTTTTTTGGCTTAATTTTCAAAGGACATTTTTTGGAGGTATTTTTTAAAGTGACATTTTTTTAGAGTACGTGTTTTGGGTTGAAGTAAATTTTTTATAATGATTTTTTAAAATGAGTTTTTTTCTAACTTTTTAAATGGTTTTTTTTTTGCAGGACTTCGAAGGAAATATTTTGATATTCATTTCATTTTTAGAAGACATTTTTTTCTCGGATCTTTTGAAGTAAGTGTTCTGTGTTGAGGTATGTCTTTTGTGAAAAATTTTTAAAATGAGTTTTTTTTTAAATTAAATATTTTGTGATGCTTTCTATAATTGAGTTTTTGTTTAAATTTTTGAAGGAAATTTTTTTAGCTTCATACTCAATTATCATGGGAAATCGAAGGAAGTGCAAGAGAAAATATGATCAAACAAGAGACCCAGAGGAATGTAGAGAACAAGGTAGAGAATATCACAAAAGAAAGAGAGAAGAGCGCTCAAATATTGAAAGGGAAAATCCACTTCAACTAGAAGTGGAAGCAAGTATGTAAATGTAAATATTACGAATTTGATATTTAAAATTTTCCTAGTGTATTGCGAAACTTAATTTTTATTTGATGAACTAATTTGAAAAATATTTTGAAATGTAAACAGAGAGAGTTATTCCTCAAAATATTGATGATGAAATACAAAATTATGAAAGAGAAAGTGAAAGAGATATTTAACCAATGATTGGAGATGGTGAAAATGTTGAAAGAAATTCAAGTGAAGAAATTGAATCACCAATTATTTATATATATATATATGTGTGTGTGTGTGTGTGTGTGTGTGTTGAACACATGTGTATTATTGAAAAGTTATACATATTTATTAATTTAGTTATTTATTGAATATGTAAACTTATTACGTACATTTAATTCTAATATGTACAGATGAAATCAATATCGATGATGAGATGTTATAAAATGTTGAGACTCACACATATGGAGATAACAAAGTTGACCATGTTATACGATATAGTGTTTATCACATTATTGATTTGTTATTCAAAGATGAGACTGTGATAGTTCAAGCCTAATTGTTCAAATGTCTCTTAACATCAAAGAAATAAAAAGAAGCTACAACTTTAGTGGGTATTCGAAAATCAACAAAAGATAAATAAAACAAGGAAAATGTGATACAAAGTTTAAATAGTGCTCTAAATTAAATTAGAAGACCTATAAATAAAATTCTTTCAGATCCACATAGAGAAATACATATGGCAGTGGCTTCATGAAGTACTAAATATAATTGCCTCATAAAATCTATGGCACGAGCATTAGGAACCTCACGAAAAACTTTGCACAAAAATCAGAAATTTCTATTGCAAATAGATGTAAATGATGAACCCGCTTGTTGGAAAGCTATTTGTAGGCTAGCATAAAAATATAGACTTGGAGAAAATGTTAAAAAAATAATATATGAATATTGGATGAAAAATTCATGTGTTTCACCAAAAGCAAGGGATGTGATGCAAAGAATAATAGCATGAAATCAGTACAAAGAACATCCAAAACATTTCTTGGAAACCACTCAGATAGAGTTTTTCAACAAGTTCAAAGAAGAGAATCATGAAATTGATGTCTCAATTAGTGATTTTGTGCAACAAAAACCATGTTATGTAAAACCTATCACTCTATGTGACACTTTTTGTTGTCATTATCATGTGGAATTTCAGTTATATTATGACACATTCCTTAATTTTGGTAAAACATTTTGGAAAGATTCACCTCCTCCTTCCACTATCCATGATTTCATATATCAAATTCTATGTGGAAGAGAAAGGCATGAATTATTTTACGAAAAGAAATTTGTTGGTGGTAAAAAATGAGATGATTGTAGAAATTTGACTAAATTTCAAAACAAATATCGTAATAATATAAATGATCAATCGTTTTATAACATGAAATTTAAATGGAAGAGATATGCATATATCCATACATTGATTAAAGGTTCAAGCAGTACTACAAGTGCTAAAATAATTGGTTTACAAGAAGAGGAAATTTTTGTGATAGATTTTTTAAGAAAGTTTGAGGCAAAAATTTATAAATACACCAAGCATTCCCATAGAGCTAAATGGCAGGACTTGAAATTCAAAAAATTTCGTGACGTTTTTCCATCGTTGACCACTTTGTGAGTAGTTAATTTTGCAGAAAACTACACATTTGTTCCACAAAAAGAAATTCAGAGTGAATACTATCATTTTGACCAAGTCTCCATGCTCGTCCATATTCTATATAGACATGCTGAACCAAATTTTGATCATATAGAAAACACCAGTGAAAATCGACATGTTACTAAAGAATATCACTTTTCTATCCATTACGATTGTACACATGATACATATTATGTACAACACTGTTTTGAAAAGATTTATGACTCATTGAAAAGTCATGGAATAAAACTCAATGAACATTGGATATGGTCAAGTGGATGCGCAGGTCAATTCAAATCTTCATGATTATTCTTTTGGTTGTGTCGCCTTCATATGAAAACCCACATTAAACATTGTTGTAATTTATTAGAGATTGGTCATGGAAAAGGAGAACATGACAGCGCAAGGGCATGCATAAAACGAGAACTTCGAAGATATCAAATGGACCACTCTGCAAATCAACTTGTCTCAGCTGAACAAGTTGTTCAATGGTGGATCGTTGCATTAAGCTATGATACTAACTGATCAAGGGAAGTACGAATGTAAATTCAATTTAATTTTTATTAGATTTCTAATTTTAAAGGGTACATTTATCAAAATGATTATCTTTGATGGTATTTTGATATCATATTTATATTCTTCTTTGAATTTTCCATATAGGTTTTTTTGACATATTGGGGTCCAAGATGTAGATAGATCAATTGGAGATGATGTTGAAACAATAAAAGAGACTCAAAAATTGCATTCAATTAACAAAGTTTTCCACAAATGTATTTGCATTGGATAAAAGAAAATATTCTTGTTTTTTTCATGTTTGCATAGACAACACAGAATCCAATGATGTTTGTGGAAACAAAATGTATGTAAAATATTGGCAACATAAAGAACTAAATACAAAGGGGAAAATGTCTGTTGCAAGCTTTGAAGAAATGAAATCAGAGGAGAATATAATATCATCTGATGGTGATCGAGTTTCTAATATTGTTAGAAAAGGTAACATTTCAATTACTTTCAAATGATAGAGATCTAGAAATAAATAATAAAATAAACCAGACATGTTAATTTTAAATTTAATGTTTCATCTTAATTATGATCTATATTTAAATACATAAGTTTGTTTTATTGTGCAGGAGATTTTTTTGTTGTAGTTGCACCTACTATTAACAATGAAAATGTGAAGTATTATTTGATGTGTTGCACTGAATGAAAGATGAATTTATTAGAAAACTATGATGATCATGATTTTACATATGACAGAGGGTCTATTATCTTGAGAGGTTATTTTTACCAACAAACTAATGAAAGTGGGGATTTTATTTACTTTCAAGACTATGAACCTGATGTCATAAGTTGTCAATATAGTCACTTGGTGTGTGCAACACACATAAAGTTGATAGAAGTTCAATCAAAGAAAAAAATTAAAATTAAGAAATGGAAAATTTCAAAAGTTGATCATGAACGGATCATTGAAGATGGCATTCCGTTGGAATTTTTTTGATTGAACTACCCAATAATTCCTTCTCTTTGGATTCATCTTTTAGAACTTCCAAAATTCAACTAAAAATTGAACTACCTTTTTATGTTATATGGACAAGTGTTTGCATACGTACCTTGTTTTGGTACATGAACACGAGTAATTTATACATGTGTACACATGCACATGTCTATATTATCTGGTCTAAACAATTTCATACATTCTCTGGTACAATTTTTCATAATGTCATTATTGCAAAATGTACATATATGTGTATCTAGCATAGTTGATATAATGAAAATTTGAAGTTGCACGATTTTTTTTAGACATGTGTCTATTAAAAGTAAATTATAATATTCATTCTCAAATACAAAATGTGTGGTATGTATTTTGTAATTTCTGGTTTACTATCAACTAAAAGTAGCTTTTCTATGTACATTAATGAAAAATGTTGTGTATTGGATATATATGTTCTAATGAAATTTTAAAATTTTATGATTGTATGACACATATAAGAACACCTAGAGTTTTATGATTTCTTTTAGATATATACGTTGATATGTATTGTACTTCAATCATTTTAACATATATTCAAACATGTAGAACCTTTTTTTTTTAAAACTTGGGCTAAACTATATTAAAGCATGAAAAATTGTACAGAGGAAATGGGCAGAGATGTCAAGTAGTTCTTGGCCTATCCCTCCCTTGTTAGTGTTCAAAATAAGCCAAGTTTGGGCCTACCTCAAAGGAGGAAATCAACCCCTTAAGAGTGTCATCCAGTCTTGTAATACAAAATATTCAGTAGCCCATATAAAAACAAAACAACTGAAGTATATCCTGAGGTGAAAATCATGGAGTTCATTCATCTTCATCTGTCGCCTAGTCCTCTTCCTCTATCAAGCACCCGTAAACTCTAGAAATGGCTTCCTCCTCAGCTGTGGGCATTCGAGGAGGCTTCAGAGGGGTCGCATGGACAATGGGAGTGATTGGGTAATTTGCATCGTAATCTCTAGTCCAGACACCGTCTGAGTCCATAACTGAAATTCCTATCTCTTCCATCATGGGCTCATAACCTGGAAGCAGGTTGGTTTTCCTCGGTAAAGGTTGTACCGATTGCAGAATAGTGGATTTCCTACCTCTTCTACCCTTGGGCTTCTCTAGAGGAAAAACAATCTCCCAATGAATGTTATCAAATGCTTGAGGAGCCAACACCTCATGGCTACCAGATGTAGAACCCTTGGTGGATTCCGATCGCTGAACGCTTTCATGGTGAGAGCGGCCTAGAAACGCATCTTTGTAGTTTCCCTTGATGGGTTTCTGATGCTGGTGCGGGGCCATGGTATGGCTTCTGACCTGTACATTTTATGATTGTTTTTATATTTTAAAACATCGATATGTATTGTATTTAAATATCACCTAAATGATAGAAGTACATCCTAAAATTATATAACATTCACGCATATGTTCAAATGCATAACATGTACCAATGTATGTATGTCTTAAATGTATTTTTTAATTTCCATCTAGATTCATTTTATATTTAACAAATAAAATGACAACTCGAGTTTTAAGAACAAAACATTATATCACAACATGTGAGCACATGCCAAATGTAGTTCAACTATCCAAAATATACACATTTAAGTGTAAATTGTAATTTGAAATTTCCATCTAGAGAGATTCATTTTATATTTTTAACAAATTTATAAAATGACAACTTTTTAAAAACAAAGCATTATATCACAATCGCATGCCAAATGTAGTTCAACCATCCAAAATATACACATTGTGAAAATGTAATTTGAAATTTCCATCTAAAGATTCATTTTATATTTAACAAATAAAATGAGAACTTGAATTTTAAAAAAAGAAACATTATGTCGTAAAACAAAACATTATATCGTAAATAAAACATTATATCACAACATGTGATTACATGCCAAATGTAGTTCAACTATCCAAAATATACACATGTATGCACATGGTTTGTAATTTGAAATTTCCATCTAGAGAGATTCATTTTATATTTAACATTTATAAAATGAAATTTTTTTAAAAACTAAATAGTATATCACAAGCACATGCCAAATGTATTTCAACCATCCAAAATATACACATTGTGAAAATGTAATTTGAAATTTCCATCTAGAGATTCATTTTCTATTTAACAAATAAAATGAAACCTTGAGTTTTAAAACAAAACATTATATCGCAACATGAGATGACATTCCAAATGTAGTTGAACTATCCAAAATATATACGTGTTTTGTAATTTGAAATTTCCATCTAGATTTGAATTTTATATTTAACAAATAAAATGACAACTTGAGTTTAAAAAACAGAACATTATATCACAAATGTGATCACATGCCAAATATAGTTCAACTATCCAAAATATACACATGTACATATGTTTTGTAATTTTAAATCTCCATCTAGCTTCAATTTATATTTAAAAAATAAAATGACAACTTGAGTTTTAAAAACAAAACAATTTGAATTTTAAAAACAAAACATTATATATCACAACTTGTGATGACATGCCAAATGTAACTATCCAAAATTTAAAATCATTCTTGATAAAACTAAAGGTAGTTTAAAACTATATCCAAATAGTAAAATATGTCCAAAATTTGTATCACACATGAACAATAAAAGTAAATATATATCTAGTTCAATGTATAGTGTTACAAGTATCAAGTTATATAGAAAAATAAATATGATTGCATAGATAATAATATATATAAAAAGTAAATTTAAGACTAGATATATCAAATATAATGTTGCACACATGTGCATCATTAATCAAATATAGATGGATCTAGTGTCTCTGCCAGCAAATTACTGATCCTCATGCTATCGTGTGAAGAATGGGGAACCTGTACACAATGTGCACAAAATTAAAATTTAATGTTTTAAAATTGAATGAGAATATAGAGCTTCATGTAAAAAAACAAAATGAAAAAAAAATTCATGCAACACTTGATGTGGTTCCCTCTCCATTGTCTTCTGTTGCTAGTCCATTAAAGCATATTTCACAGTAACATATTCCACAGTAAATTGTACAATATAGATGTACAACTATATATATATATATATTAAAAATTTTCGAATGTAAATGCATATAAACTAATTTTCAATAATATTAAAAATAAAAAGTTAGACAACTTTTTAAATGGTGTGGATGTTCCAATCTCTATCATATACTCCATCACTAGAGTCTATGGAGAATGGAAATCACCTCCAAAAACCTAAAATTCAAAAAATTTAAAAGTATAAAATAACTCAAGATCTAGATCTAATATTATAATAAAAATTTTGAACTTGAATGTATAGCTTAAACATATAAGTGAAAAATTGAATACTTGTGATGGTGGATTGGGCACATCTCCTAAGGGTGGCTCTGAAAGAAAATCTCCAGAAACCTAAAATTCAAAAAATTTAAAACATTAAAATAACTCAAGATCTAGATCTCATTTTTTAATGGAACTTGTGAGCTGCAATATATAACTTAAAAACATGTTTAAGTGAAAAAATGTTCATACTTGTGATGGTGGATTTGGCACATCTCCCAACGAAGAAGAATTTACCTCCATCCTAAGAACATCAGATGGAATCATAATCTGTTAACATTTAATTATATACATGTACATGTGTACACAATTTTTTATTTTAAAAATATGTCATCATGTTTTGATATATAATACTAGATAAAAAATAATTGTACATCATCATGTTATCTTAAAAAACACTAACAGGTGCCAACATATCATCTTGATGGTGAGGGCCATCTTGATTGTGTGATTGATGGTAAGAACCATCTTGATTGTATGAACCGGAGGCTTTGACCGTGATATTAACATCTTCGTTCATCAAGCCTGAGAACTGAAAATGGTGTTAACATATATGATACATTTTCATAAAATTAATGTATACAAATAAATGTATGTATATATTTATTTATTACAAATTGTACATATGTTAAAATAATCACCCTAACCATAACACATACTAATCCCATGCCCTCTTCTTCATGAATAGTTAGGTCATGCCAAGTATTGCAACAATTCTTTGCATATGTTCTGAGATATTCAACATTCATGTTCTCTATCTCATCATTTGTATGATACATAAAATTATCATGTGCATTCTCTCATGCTCTTTGTCAATTCAGACAAACATCAACTCCACCCAGTCCACTCTGAAAATTGTTAATGATGTCATCCGTTGCCTCTCGACTAATTTGAAAAGTGGCGTCCATCTCTGACTACAAGTTTTCCACATGAAGATGTCAATTAAAACTTGGTGCCTCAGGGAGAGGAAACTTAGCATCACGCTTAGTGGACCTACGGTCACATAATCAACCTTTCCCAGGACCAAAAAAATTAGAGGGAAGGTCATTATAATTGGGTTTCATTCCTAAAAATAATTCTGCATAAAATAATTTTTCAAAATAAAGTAAAACATTGTCATTTCATGGGAGTCTTTCATAGGTAGAAAGGTGCCTATCATACAAATGGCCAACTATATGAGGGTGCTTGAAATATTTCACCTTTAGCATCTTTCTTTTCAACCCTTCTTTGAAATTAAACATAGACTTGGCCATTTCTGTTATAACTCTTTTTTTAACAACCTCCCATGTATCAGGACCCATCATCATTTCTTTTCTTTTCCTCATCACTTCTACAAAATTATCAATGGTTGGCCCAAGCGTTAGGTACACATCTACTAGTTTACTTAAAGAGTGTGTAACTATTTCAAAGCTTTCTCGACTCTGAGTAGGGAATTTCAAAGGCACAATATCTTCAATTTTGAATTATGATGTTGACACCTTTGTAATGTGCATTGTTGCATTTTTGTTTCCCGAGGTATATAGGAAATGTCAGACGGATAAGTCATGGTTGGTGTGAAACCTTCTTCTTGAATAACGCATTCTATCCTACATCTTTTTGGAGCAAATTTTGGAGAAATTTTTTTAACCTCTACATCAACATATAAAATTTTGTATAAATTAAAAAAACATGTACAAAAATTTGTACAAAATTAATGAAAATAATATTCAAATTGATGGCCATCTCGATATGGTTGGCTAACATCTTGCCCACCTTGATACTGTTGAGAACCAGAATGACCATCGATTGGTTGAGAAGAAACACGACCATACATTGATTGGCCTTCAGAGGAATGCATATCACCACCCTGATGCAATTGGCCACCACCTATTGATGGATCTCTAGGGGAATGTGCACCACGACCAACCTCACTCAATGAGTGGGAAGCTTCATAAAAAAAATATGAATTTATAATCAATTCAAAAATACATTCATACATATAAATACACATACATATTATTGATTAAATTGCGTGAAACATAACACAATTGCATGAACCATGACCATTATCCATTGATTAATTAGACATTCTTTTGATCCTAAATCCTAAAAAATAAAAACTGAAACTTATTAAAAACTAATTTAACTCACAAAATTGATAAAAAATTAATTCCACATGTATACATCTATGTACATGGGGATAAAATTATATATATAGTCAATAAAAGAATTAATTCCACATGTATACACACATGTATGTATGGAGATAATATTATATATTCAAATTTCATTTAAAAAAATGTACATTTAATATAAATACCATGAAAATCCCTCGATCCATGATCCCATTCTCTCGTAGAGGCATGGGATTCTATTGATCTTCGCCTTTCATCCTCCATGATATATATGGATATATCTATAGTGGAAATTTAAAAGTATTTTTTAATTACTATTGAAAATAAAAACAAAATATGTCAAAAAATTAAAGTAATTTAGTACACAAATTATGTAAAACAAAATTTTCAAAGCACTTACTAATTGATGTGTGAAACTAAATTTAAATTTTTTTTTTGCTGAAGTCCTCACATTTTAATTTTATAAAAATGTGAAGTTCACCAAGTTGCGCTTTACATGGTGGGAGCACAGTTGGTATATAATTGAAAAAAAAACATGGTCATTAAAAATTACACCTTTATAAGTAAAAAACACATCCATATCGAAGATATGTTACAATTTCCATCAATAAATTTTGAAAGAGAGTGTTTCAACACTAATTCATCTTTGAGAGATGAATATTGAATTGGGATTGCCCCATATAATACTAATTCATCTATTAACTCATTGTTGACATATGAATCTTGAATTGGCATTGCCCCACACAATAGATCACCACATATCTTCTAACATTTTCACAACGTCTTATACTAAAAATTTGAAATTGTCTAACAATATTGTTTGTTTTTCCATTTGATCCATACTCCCTAATTGTTACCAAGCCTTCTATCAATGCAATATAATATTCCTCTTTGTTTGTTTTTCTTCGCGGTATATTCATTTTCCTATGGAGGGCCTTTTTAGTCGCAATATTGCAAAGCACACATGTAAACACTGCTTTCCCTGGATTGGGATAGCAAGAAGCATCCATGCATAATGTCCATTTTTCAATCATATTTAGTGGGTTTTTTTATCCCTAAAAAAATAAATTCAATAAAATCTATTAGAAATGCATGGGAGAAATTACATGTACAAGGTTTTCCCTAATTTTTATGGGTGAAATTACATGTACATGGTTCCCAAAAACAGTAGAAAACGCCTTAAATTTTATTGGATAAATGACATGTACATAGTTTCCAAAAACACTAGCATTTTCCTTATTGCAAATGCCTTAAATTAATAGTAGCAAAGGCCTTAAATTTTATGGGAGAAATGACACATGTACATTATTTTCCTTAAAAATTTCCTTATGGGAGAAAGGAGAAATGACATGCACATGATTTTCCTTATGTTTGGCCTTGGGTTTATGCGATAAAGCCTTGATTTTGTGGGAGACACAAAATGTGCATGGTTTGCCTTAAAGTTTTCCTTAAAGCTTATGAGAGAAATCATATCTAGAAATGACATGCCTTAATGTTTGTCTTGCCTAGAGTTTAAGGGAGAAATGACATCTACATGGTTTGCCTTAAAGTTTTCCTTATAGTTTATGGGAGAAATGACATAGAAATGACATGCCTTAAAGTTTATGGGAGAAATGAAACATGTATAGGAAAAATGACACATGTACATGGTTTGCATTAAATTTTGTGTTAAATTTTGTGGTAGAAATGACATAAAAATGTCATATACATGGTTCCCAAAACACCAGCAAACGCCTTAAATTTTATTGGAGAAATGGCATGTACATGGTTATACTTAAAGTTTGGCTTGAGTTTATGGGAGAAATGGGAGAAATGAAATGTATGTACATGGTTTGCCTTAAAATTTTCCTTAAAATTTATGGGAGAAATGGCATAGAAATGAAATGTACATGGTTTCAAAAAAACTAACAAATTCCTTAAATTTTATGGGAGAAATGGCATGTACATGGTTTCCAAAAAAACTAGAATTTTCCTTATTGCAAATGCCTTAAATTAACACAAGAAAATGCCTTAACTTTTATTGGATAAATGACATATTTACATGGTTTGCTTTAAATTTTTCCTTATGGGAGAAATGAGAAATGACATGTACATGGTTTGCCTTAAAGTTTGCCTCGATTTTATGCGAGAAAGCTTCAAGTTTGTGGGAGAAATGAAATGTGCATGGTTTTCCTTAAAGTTTATGGGAGAAATCACATCAAGATATTACATTCCTTAAATTTTTTCTTGCCTAGAGTTTAAGGGAGAAATTACATGTACATGTTTTGGCTTAAAGTTTGCCTTATAGTTTATAGGAGAAATGACATAGAAATGACATTCCTTAAAGTTTAAGGGAGAAATGACACATGTATGGGAGGAATGATACATTTACATGGTTTTCCTTAAATTTTGCCTTAAATTTTGGTAGAAATGACATAGAAATTGCATCTATATGGTTCCAAAAAAACTAGAAAATGCCTTAATTTTTATTGGAGAAATGACATGTACATGGTTATCCTTAAATTTTTCCTTGAGTTTATGGGATAAATGGGAGAAATGACATGTATGTACATGGATTTACTTAAATTTTTCCTTAAATTTTATGGGAGAAATGACATAGAAATGACATGTACATTGTTCCAAAAACACTAGCAAATGCCTTAAATTTTATCGGAGAAATGACATGTACATGGTTATTCTTAAAGTTTGCCTTGAGTTTATGGGAGAAATGGGAGTAATGACATGTATGTACATGGTTTGCCTTAAATTTTTCCTTAAATTTTATCAGAGAAATGACATATAAATTACATGTACATGGTTCCACAAACACTAGAAAATGCCTTAAAGTTTATGGGAGAAATGGCATGTAGATGGTTTCCAAAAAACACTAGCATTTTCCTTATGTAAAATGCCTTAAATTTTATGGGAGAAATTAAATATGTACATGGTTTTCCTTATAAGAGAAAGGAGAAATGACATGTACATGATTTTCCTTAAAGTTTGCCTTGAGTTTATGGGAGAAAGCCTTGAGTTTGTGGGAGAAATGAAGTGTATGTACATGGTTTGCCTTAAATTTTATAGGAGGAATGACATATAAATGACATGTACATGGTTCCGAAAACACTATAAAATGACTCCAATGACATGTACATTGTTCTCCTTGAAGTTTTCCTTGATATTATGGGAGACATGGGAGAAATGACATGTATGTACATAGTTTGCTTTAAATTTTATGGGACAAATAACATATAAATGACATGTACAGGGTTCCAAAAGCACTGTCCAATGCCTTAGAGTTTATGGGAGAAATGGAATGTACATGATTTCCAAAAGCACTAGCATTTTCCTTATTTCAAATGCCCTAAATTAACACTATAAAATGTCTTAAATATTATGGGAGAAATGACACATGTACTTAGTTTTAATTAAATTTTTTCTTATGGGAGAAAGGAGAAATGGCACATACATGATTTTCCTTATAGTTTTCCTTGAGTTTATGGGAGAAAGGCTTGATTTTGTAGGAGAAATGACACATGCATGGTTTTCCTTAAAGTTTGCCTTAAATTTTATGGAAGAAATCACATCAAGAAATGACATGACATAAAGTTTGCCTTGCCTAGAGTTTAAGGGAGAAATGACATGTACATGGTTTGCCTTAAATTTTTCCTTATAGTTTATGGGGTAAATGACAGATAAATGACACAGAAATGATATGGCTTATAGTTTTCCTTAACGTTTATGGGAGAAATGACACATGTACATGGTTTTCCTTAAATTTTGTCTTAAATTTTATGGGGTAAATGACATATAAATGCCATGTACATGGTTCTAAAAACACTATAAAATTCCTTAAAGTTTATCGGAGAAATGAAATGTACATGGTTATCCTTAAATTTTTGCTTGAGTTTATGGGAGAAATGGGAGAAATGAAATGTATGTACATGTTTTGCCTTAAATTTTTCCTTAAATTTTATGGGAGAAATGATATAGAAATTACATGTACATGGTTCCAAAAACACTAGAAAATTACTTAAAGTTTATCGGAAAAATGACATGTACATGGTTATCCTTAAATTTTTCCTTGAGTTCATGGGAAAAATGGGAGAAATGACATGTATGTACATCGTTACCCTTAAATTTTGGCTTAAATTTTATGGGAGAAATGATATAGAAATGACATGTACATAGTTTGTCTTAAAGTTTTCATTAAAGTTTGTAAAATTATTTTATGTATTTACTAAAACAACTAGTGGTAGTGGTTGATGAAGTTATGTCAAAAGTCACATATTGATGATTTTGTGGGAGAAATGACATGTAAATGGTTTGCAAAATTATTTTAAGCACTTACTAAAACAACTAGTGGTAGTGGTTGTTGAAGTTATGTCAAAAGTTACACCTTGATGATTTTGTGGGAGAAATGACATGTACATGGTTTTCCTTAAAATTTCGTTTGACTTAGATTTTGTGGGAGAAATCACATCCAGAAACCTTTACTTTGACATCTATACATTGTCCAAGAACGTTAAAAAATAATTTTCAACCTGCATTAGTTATGTCCCTAATAAGAAGTATTATTTAACACCTAACAGATTGGCTAATAATATAATATGTGATTTTTGGCTTGTACTATCATTCATCCTTGATATGTACATAATTTTACATATTGAACATCAATATACACACTATCATCATATCACTGTACATAATCTAGATTATTAATATCCATTACATCATAAAAGACTCCACCTTTAACATTACACGATTAGAAAAGTAAATGACAACATTAGGAGAGGAAGCATCATGGAAGGTGTAGATTTAGGTATATTAATAAAAATAGTTAGCATCAACATAAATATTAATACAATGAAAAAACTATAGTAGAATTATGGTCAGAAGCCAAGGGTCTTCATTACTTGAATAAACTATTTCCATCAATCATTTCTATTAACGTCATGCCTCCAAATGCATAAAATGATAAACTATAGTCAACATGAATTTCACCTTTTTCATACAATACCATTCAATTTCATTTCATATGTATTTAAAGTATTCATTTTTCCAACCACTATCAAATGTATCCAATGTAATTATATCAAATTTTAAGGAATCAATCTTTTTTCGCTTCTATAAAAAGGTAGAAGAAAAATTGTGTGCATCTACTATAGGAAATATACAATAAGGAAGCTATAAGAATCTATCCTATAACACATTATTTTCAATTCTTTGAGGAAAAGTGATATCTAATAATTGAACAAGCTCTTATGTACATATGAATCAACCATATTAGCCATTTTAATCCATTGTACACAATTATGTACACATGAATCAATCATATTTAGCCATTTAAATCCATTTTGCACAAGGAAATCAATTACTATAATATTTTGTAAGTCAAAGAAATTTGTATGCATCTACTATAGGAAATAGACAATAAGTAAGCTATAGGAATCCATCCTATAACACATTGTTTTCAATTCTTTGAGGAAAAGTGATATCTAAGAATCAAACAAGATATTATGTACACATGAATCAACCATATTTATCCATTTCAATCCATTGTACATTAATCAACCATATTTAACCATTTCAATCCATTGTACATGAGGAAATCAATTGCTAATTGCTATAAGATTTTGTAAGTCCCTCTAAAAGGGACAATATCTTATGAAATTCCATGTTTTCACCTAAAAGACATAACTCTAAGACACAAAATTTTTTTTGATTAAAAAACACTTCATAAAAACCACAAATAAACCAATTTAAATGCATATGAGTCCAAAAAAATGAAAATTATCACTAAATCAATGTTTGGTTATTTTTTTATTAAATAACCAACCTCAATCCTAGTAATTTAATCATCATAATTAAAATAAAACCACCACTTCATCTAGTGAGGTGGGCCTAAAATCTACACATAGAAACTTATGATTGAAGTAATAAGTGGAAACGGGTGAAAAATTATTTTGTACACTTACTTAAAAAACTAGTGGTAGTGGTTGATGACATTATGTCAAAAGTCACACATACATTTCTACTCGTTGAGGCATTAGATAGCTAGCTAGATTAGGAAGCTTTATTTTAGGAATAAGAAATAAAATCTTAGGTTTTAGCTTAGCAAGGATTATTCAGGAAGATAGAAACTATAACCACAAACAAACACTATGCTGAAATACAAAGGAAATCTAGCAAAGGTCTGAGGAAGCAATAGAACAAAAATACAACCTGCAAACTTAAGAAAGAACAGAGTTGTGAGTTGGTGCTCATAAGAACAACACAAAGATATTAGATCTATGGAGGCTGAAGGAAAGAACAAAGCTATCAGGGAAAGAAAGAACATAGCTATCAACCATCAAGAAAACACATATAGCTCTACTCTTTGAGGCATTATAAATCTAGCTAGATTAGGAATCTTCAGTTCAGGAATAAGAAAAAAAAGCTTAGGTTTTAGCTTAGCAATGAGTATTCAGGAAGATAGGCACTGTAATCACAAAGAAACACTCTGCTGAAAGACAAAGACATTTTGAAAAATGTCTGAGGAAGAAAAGGAACACAAATACAATCTACAAGCTTAAGAGAGAATAGAGTTGTGAGTTGGTGCTCATAATAAGAACACATAGATATTAGATTTGCAAAGGTTGAAGGAAAGAACAAAGCTATCAACCATCGGGAAAACACATACAAATATACTCTTTGAGGCAATAGAAAGCTAGCTAGATTAGGAAGCTTCAGTTCAGGAATAAGAAAGAAAAGCTTAGGTATTAGCGTAGCAATGAGTATTCAAGAAGATAGGATCTATAACCACAAACAAACACTCTATTGAAAGAAAAAGACAATCTAACAAAGGTCCGGGGAAGCAACATGACACAAATACCACCTACAAGCTTAAGAAAGAACATAGTATGAGTTGGTGCTCATAAGAAAAACACACGGATATTAGATCTACATAGGTTGAAGGAAAGAAAAGAGATATTAGACATCAGGAAAACACATACAACTCTAGTCTTTGAGGCATTAGAAATGTAGCTAGATTAGGAAGCTTTAGTTCAAGAATAAGAAAGAAAAGCTTAGGTTTTAGCTTAGAAAGGAGTATTCAGGAAGATAAGAACTGTAACCACAAAAAAACACTCTGCTGGAAGACAAAGACAATCTAACAAACTAATAGAACGACTAAGATTGAACCTACTATGATGGCATTGCTTTGCTACAACTCAAAAATAATGGGAATGTAGTACTTGCCCTTGAAAGGGGAGATCACACTTTCAATCCCTATTACTATTTAGGTAAATACATCCAGGCCGCATGGCATTACCAATTTAGAAATTGAATCCATAAGAACTGAAGCTACTACATGGATAAACAACAATTCATGGCACAAACAGAACAAAAATACAACCTACAAGCTTAAGAAATAACAAAGACAATCTTAACCAATAAAAAATTAAATAAAAACCAATAAAAATTTAAAGTTCAAATATCAACTATCTTTGGTGACACATCAAGCATATATTTGGTGACAATTTTTCTAGAATTTGTCTCTTTCATTAATGGGGACGCACAAGAAAATGAAGCAAAGGAGTTTTTTCATCTACCTGGAAATTTGGAGACGGCGAGACGACAACAAACGACAACGCAAGTCGCAACGACAATAAATGATAACAGACGACGAGGCAAGATGCAATGATAAAAAATGATGAGGTAGGAAAGCGCGAGGAAGGTAATCACCGAAGACACAAGTTATTTGTAACCTGTGAACAAAAAAACAGAGAAAAAAATTAAAACCCACAAAAAATACACAAAAAAATAAACACAAACACGAAGCCTTCTCACCTCCTTACCCATATAACAACAAACACTAGCGCAACAATAAACACCAGCACAACAATAAAACAACGAGACAAATTTCAGACAATGGTAACAAACAAATGGTAACAAGCCCAAAACATCTTGTGGTCTGTGGACCAGTATTTTTATAAGAAATAGTTCGGCCAAATTCTTTCCAAAATTTCAGTCAAACTAATAGTCTGCGCCAAACTAATAGTCCGACTGAACTTCTGTTGATGTTTTTCCCATTTCCGGCCAAAAAATTGTTTACGCCGTCAATGTGAACGGAAAAATTAGTTTGGCCGAAATAATTTACAAACTTCACCTGAAATTTCTAACAGTTCAGCCAAAATTTCTGGACGATCTATTGGAAAAATGAATTTTCCACCAGCGTTTCCTACAAAAGTGTAACCCAACTTCGCATTTTTACCCTATAAGAAGAAACGGTTAGGGTTAAAATCTAGGGTTGTTATGTTAATTGAAGCTTTCTCATTTAGTTGAATACTTAACTTGTGCTTACTTTACTAAAACACTAATATTAAAACCCAATTTTTTAAACTTAATTTTATAAAACCGAATTGTTACTTATATAATTATAATAATTATATAATAGCTAATATTAATATTAGTATTAGGGTTTTAATGAGATTGACATTAACATGTACGCATTTCAAAAGAGTGGTCTTTGTTCTTCTGTTGACCAATGATCAACTATGGTGTATTATCGAGCTATGGATAATTGTTCCTTACAAGAATAATTAAGGTTACAAGAATTAAAAACTAAGGTTATAAAAAACAAAAGATTAGGGTTAAAAACAAAGGCTCCAATGTTAATTGAAACTTACTTAGTTGAATACTTACTTATATTAAAATTCTAATATTAAAACCCAATACTAAAACCTTAATATTAATATTCAATACTAAAACCCAATTTTTAAAATTTAATATTATAAAACTTTATTATTACTTATATAATAATATAATAATTAATATTAATATTAGATCCCTATCATACACTTAATAATTATTAATGTAGTTAATATACTTATCCACTTATATCAATCTCATTTACTAATATAATTGTACATATACATAACATATATCTATGTACAGATATCAACCACATTCATTAATATAATTTAATAAAAATTTATAACAAATACTAATCATAAAAATACTCCAAACCATAACAATAACACCAACACTAATAAGAATAAGAAAAATACTAAAGATATAACCATGATAAACCATTGAAACATTGGATAAATCCACAACATCATTGTCCACCAGCTCGACCTCCCGAGAATTTCATGCAGCCACCACACCATGGGATCCAAATGCCAATATTGTCCACCAGCTCGACCTCCCGAGAATTTCATGCAGCCACCACACCATGGGATCCAAATGCCAATATGGACCGTCAATGACAGCAAAGTCAATACACACGAAATCCCGAGTTAAATTATATACTACACTTCAACAACGTTTGTTTTTTTTGGTACGATAGCTTTATTACAACAGCGCGTTATATTGCTTGCATATAGGGACGTCATTTTTAGAAAAGAGTATTTTTTAATGAAAGTTATATCAAATACTTAAAGGTCATAAGTGAAATTTATGTAATAATAAAATTATATTTTATTTTGTAGTAGGAAAAGGTCATAAGTGAAATTTAATTATTATAAAATTATATGTTAAGTTATTATCTAAATATATTATAAAAAAAAAAATTGTTTAAGTAGAATAAAGAAATTATGATAGATCTATTCAATATATTAAAATATTATCAAATAAAATGAATTTTAATTATTTAATTAAAATAATTAGGTTATATATATATATATATATATATATATATATATATTAAATTCTATAAACATGCATCTCATTTATTATGGTTTTAATTGTATATCTTGTTGGTATTTTTAGTGAATAAATTTAATAAATAAAAAAGAAAATGTACAGAAGAAATATAAATTAAATTTATACAAATAAATATAGATAGTAAAACTTTGACAGTATGTCAAGGAGACTTTTATTGAGAAAGAGATTAGAATAGTTTGTTATTCAATGTCAACAATGACTCTCCAACAATAGACTAAGTCTTTTAGGAAATATTATTTTAATAAGAAGATACTATTACATAACTTCCTATTACTATACAACTAGCTAATTAATGTAAAAAACATATTTACATAATGGCTGTTGTCATTCTTAACAATATACACCTTGACAACAATTTTCCTAATCCCTTGTCCATGCCTATTCAGCCTATTTTTTGTAAGCCAAGAGAAGCCAAACACCATAGCAACTTCACTACCAAAACTGGTTTTGTGAACATGTTTGCACAATTCTATTGTGTGTGAACTTTTTTGAGAGTTACTACGTTCTCATCAATTACTTGTCTTTAAAAATGATATTTTACATCAATATGTTTAGTTTTGTTTTGATAAGTGGAATTATTAGCCAAATGAATAACACTCCAACTATCACAAAATACATTCACTTTCTCCGACATCCTTCCAAACTCACCCAATAAACTTTTAAACCAAATTGTCTCTTTACAAACCTGCGAAGCAACCACATATTCTTCCTTCCTCATCAGTAGATAAAGCAATTATTTGATCACATGACTCTGAGACTGCTCTATAAGGCCTTTTGTTGCTCATTTTCTCTTTCACTAACTTTACACTTAGAATCACAAGTTTCAGAAAAAAGTAGTATTACGTGTTCATTGCTCATCTGCTCGCCCTGCTTGATCTCTGTTTCTCCTTAACTTGCGGCCTTTTTTTACACATTTTCACCATGTGGCGGTTTCATTTTTAATAAAATGACGAGCTTCACCATGTCAAAGTAAATGTACACCCAAAAAGAAGAAATTAGAAACTAAATTCACAAAAATAGACACACCCACACTTTATGTAGTAAAATCTTGAGACTGTCTCAAGAAATTCCACATGACAAATAAAAAAATTGAAGCACTTTATTATTGAAGATCAACGATAACTCTCCAACAATACATCATTGCATAACTTCCTATGACTATATATATAATCATACAACTGTCTGATTAATATAAAAAACACATTAACGCATCCTATAACTATCTAAGCCACCATCAGGTTCCCTGATCTCTCCGTCAAACTAAAATATAACATCTTCGTATCTCTCCATCGAGCTATAGTATAACATGTTCGTATCGGTTTAACAACGATACCTGTAAAATATATTTTTCTCAACGATAAGATTCGGTGCATCTCTCACGGCCTTCCTCACTGTGAAAGAATAATACATCTCTTTTTCCATTGCTGCACACTGCCACAATCGTTACAACTCACAATAAAATTGAGAAATGTTAACATGTGCGTTATTAAAAATATATGTTAATGGGTAATATTAAAAATACATAGTTACGTTAACAGGGGAAGTCTTTTTTATTGGATTTTTTTTATATTATTTTTTCCTTTAATTAAAACTTGGGTTTTATGGTTGTTAATAAAAAAATGTTCTATATTTTTGTCATCTCCTTAAATTTATATTAATGTTGGAATTATTTACATGTACAAAATTATAATTATGTTTTTACATTTTATTTTATTTTAACATAAAATTCCTTAATAAATTTAAATCAGATTTACTAATAACCCCATATCAAATTAACAAAAATAAAATAATAACTATGTGTCTTTCCTAACCATTCTTTTGAAACTTGTTCTTATATCATTCAACAATTCAGAGTTCGTTCAAGAACAATGGATACCTATCAACATCATCAACAATAATTTTATATATGTAAGTGTGTTAAAATCATATTATGGTCAGATTACATTTGAACTACATCAACTCTACTTGTATTGTATTATTTTGATATTTCAAACCATTTTATAAATTAAAAATTAAATTAAAATTGTATTTCGTCTTTTCTAACATAGAAAAATGTATATTAGAAAATTTAAAGTAAAGTAGAAAATAATATATAATAATTATTTCATGTTAATAAAATAATTTTTTTTTTTAAATTTTTGTGTAGATTTAAATATTAAGAAAATTAAATATGAATATAATATTTACAATAATTTTTATTTTATATTAAAATAAGTAAAATTTATTAATAGAAATTTATTAAAAATTAATATAATTTTTTTCATTTATAAATAATTCTAATTTCATAGTTATATGAAATCATAAAAATTCCATAATTTACGAAGAAACTAAAAACTCAAACCTGGCACTATAAATCAAGAATGAATACCTCACATCATCTTTGTGTGTAACCTTTTTGGAACATACAGGCATTGAATTAAATGAACTCTTTTGGAACATGTAAGCAATGAATTAAATGAATTAGTTTAGATATTTTTAAGAATATAAATGACACTATGATAATAATAATATTATGATTATTATAGTCTTTGTTGGTGGTGTCCAATCATCAAGACAAGTGGGAGGGGGGCAGTTAAGGCCTGCCCGGTCTCAAGCCACGTGCCCGTCAACTCACCACCCTCCCACGTGCGAGTGGTAAGGAGCCTCGAGGCAGGAGTTCTCACAACAAGTTGGTTTATGGTTAAACTATAGATGGATGTCGTTGAGAGCATTTCATTTCCATGGGTGATAGTGAAGCTTGATGCAATGGTTTGTGTAGAATAACATCAACTAACTCTCAAGCCCTGGTTTGAGCTCCGCCGACCTGGGAAGAGAAGAGGGACATTCCCGTCAAGTAGTGGTGGTGAGAGGTTGGGAGATGGGAGGCTTCTTGGCAACGACACGAGAAGACGCACGCTGCACCACGAGGAGGACGAAGGTGGTGGCAGTGAATTCCGAGTTTTTGGACAGGAGATTTAGGTTTGCAGCTTGAGCACTTGCTCCAAATATGTGGACTTCCCAACATCAATCCCTCAGTGACCCAGGGCTCACATAGCAGTCCGACTTTCTTGCAATTCATATCTATCAGTGGTGGAGCTTTTGCACCTCCCTCGGCGACAATGTGAAGATTGGGGTTGGTCGTGTGTCCCTCGTCTATGGGACTCAGGACGCAATTCGAGATAAGTTCGGTCAAGGGTACAAGGGTGGAGCATGGGTCTCACGAGCGGATAGAATTGGAGTGACTTGGCGTGTTAGCCCAACACAACGAGTAGAAGAGGAGGGTGCCTCTATGCTGAGAGAAATTGGGCGGGCTCAGCGTGGTGGTTTTGTCTGAGGCATGGAAAATCGTGAGGTTCTAGGAGACTCGAGTTCCCATTAGGAGTCTATAGAGAGCCAACACTCAGCAGCAGCCATGGCAGTTTCCCCAGCCCAATCCTCAGGTGAGATTGAGGCTCTAGTTACCCTTGAAGCCATTTCTCCTTAGCTCCATCAGATCCAACTCAATCTGGACACCCTGTGTGATCAAATGTATGAAGAACATAATAAATTAGTGGCTTACATCAACGTTGTCCAAAGCGTATAGACGAAGACCCTTGAGGCTCTGGAGAGTCTACGCCGCATACTGAGGCGCTCCCAAGACCACTTCTAAGCCCTAGAGACCTAAGTGGATCACATCAGCTACCACATACACCATCACGATCATCTCTTCCTCGCTCCTCCGCCCGACCCCCTTCACCCACCCCCATGATGATAGTTTTTGGTATATTTTTTGTAATTTTGTGGCAAATATCCAAGTGCTTCGAATGCCTTGGCAAGCACCCAAGTTCTACAGGAAATGCATGCCTTCTAGGTTGATCAATGTAATCAAGCCATGGTGGCTGCTACTGTAAATTATTTTTTTGATATGATAATATAATATAAGACTTTGACCGACAAAAAAAAAATTATGATTTTTATAATTAAATAATTTTTTTTATAAAAATAATTAAATTTTTTAATGGTTATGATTAAAAAAATTTATACTTTTAATAAAAAAATTATATTTTTATAAATTTTATAATGAAATAATTATGTAGAAATAACACAATTACATTTATTTAAATTAAATAAATGTGGTTAGTAGATATATATAATTAAATGACATGCATAAATTGAAATAAGCCAATAAACATCAGTTGCTATTCTTATTATTATTAATTAATTAAAAATATTTTCGTTAATATATTCATCATTACTAATATATGAAATATATTTTAATTAATATATTATTATTATTATTATTATTTTATTAAATAATTCTAACTATTATCATTAATAATAATATTAAAAAAACTAAGAATAAAATTGAATTCTACGAATTTTAATATTAAACTGAAATTATAAATATTAAATAAAATAAGAACTTTATATAAAAAATTCTCTCTTTTTCTTCCTTTCACTTTGCAAATAGTTATTTTATTCATGACTTCTAAAAAAAATTTGCAACATAAAAAGTAAAAATAAAAAATAAAAATAAAATAAAATAGATATAAGTGAGAGGTTGGAGTTGAGACCTTTCTATTTCATAAAAATACCACTGATATTACTAACGTTTCAGCTCCCATCTAAACCGGGGTCGTGCCACATACTAGAAAAAAATGAAAGAAAATTCTTTGGATCCAACCTCCACGCTACTGACTTCCATATTAGCCCGATTACGCTACGCGTCAGGGTCACGCTATCCACTGCCACAAACTTTATTTTAGCACTGTCCCAAATTTTGAACACTCGACTCGCCATTGCTATCTTACCTCCACCTAGCCATATTTCGACTACCCGACTGGATTCAATTTAACACTATCCTGACTTCCGACAACCCGCCTTGGAAAAAAAAAATTATTTTGTGGTTTCTGTGTGAACCATAATTTTCTTGAATTAATATTATAAAGCTTGTGAATAATATTAAGCCCTGACCATTTAATTCTACACCCAGTGAATAATATTAAAACTTACGAATATGAATGGTTAGATTAATAAAGTGAATTCAGTGAATAATAAGGTTGTATATAATTTTTTTTCTATATTTTCCCCTTCATTTTTGTAAACAAACATTCCTTTTCAAAAAATCCAAAAAATAATTGCAACACAAATATTCAAAGAAATAAAGAGATATTGAAATGTGAAAACTGAAGGTCGGAGGTGAGGTCTTTCTATTTCATAAAAATATTTGACAAGTTTCTGACTTTCTAACTCTTGATTACAGTGGGATGGGACAAAAGAAAGAAAGAAAAGAAAGAAAGACTTTTTAATGTCCACGAGGCTAAAAATAGCCTATGGGACATATTGCTTCTCTATCTGACTCTTGTATTCGGCCCTTTTCCTGTGAAGTTTTACAATGACCACTCCCAACTTATCGACAAACTCTTCGCTGACTAGCTTATCCCAAGAATTAGCTGCCAGAATACCTGCATAGTTTTCCCTGGTGTCTTTGAAGGCCTCACATTCTAGAATGAAATGTTTTTCTGTTTCCACTTTTTCGGAGGAGCAAAAAATACATACTCTTTCTTCCCACATTTCTTTTGGCCTTTTCCAGTGCCCTGTTTCACAACGGAGTTGATAAAAATTAGTCCTTAATTGAGCAATAAGAATTTTAGATCTCCAAGAAATATTAGCCCCTATGTACGCCTTTTGTTGATGGTTATGTGTGGGGTTAAACTCTTCCATGTAGTACTTCTTCTTTCTCTCTAGCTCTTTCTTCCAAGTATGTTTGTGCAATTTATCCATAACAAAAGTTTTTATCTCTTTACTGTTTGTAGGACACATGTTCAAGCAAATACCCCATTTACTAAACCATTTGTTATTTTTCTGCATCCAAGTCTTCTGTCTTTTGAACAATCTGTCACTAAACACCACCTTAGGCCATCTACCCTCTTCCATTTGCTCAATTTTTTTTCAGATACCTTATGACTCGCACCATAGCAATTGCTTCAATAGGAGCATCCCCTGTTTCACTTAACAGGATAGCATAAGGAACTGCACTTTTAATTTTGAATCTGTTTGTAATCAAATGTTTCTGAATTTTCTCAATTTGTTTCCACTGCATCTTGGTTGTGCCGCTGGCCCACAGTTCACAACCGTAGAGAATCACCGGAATCACTAGAAGCCAAAAAAGAGTTAGAGTGGTTTTCCAGTCCCACGGCTTTGCCTCTCTACACGTGTTTTGAAGAGCATAAAATTCTTTCCAACCCCCTAAAGTTCTTTTCTTTCTACAACCATCCCAACTTAAATTTCTGTTGAAGTCAATTCCGAGGTATTTGTAGTCTGCATCTTCTTCTAGAATTTTGCCTTCAAAATAGAACTTATGTTGGTTATGCTTTCTTTTGTTAGATAAAACCACTACTTTCGTTTTGCTAATATTGACTTGCATCCCAACCCTTCTACAAAAATGCTCAAGGGAACGTAAATGCTCTTGCAAATGAAGAGCCGATTTAGCAATCAATATAAGGTCATCTGCATACAAAAGAAGCCTGATAACGAACTTTCCCAAATGGATACCGTCAACCCTTTGCAAATTTAGCCACTCTTCAAGCTTGTCAATATATAACCCAAAAAGGGTAGGAGACAATGGGAAACCTTGCTTGACCCCGATATCGCTTCTAAAACTTTCAGAAATGCCAGCTGAAGTTCTGATTTTGACTTTCACCTCTTCATACAACCTATGCACAGCTGCTCTCAAATGCTTGGGAACCCCGAGTTCCTCCATTCTGCCCCAAAGCTTATCCCTAGGAACCATGTCAAAGGCTTTTCTGAAATCAACAAAGCAACAGAAAACTTCTTCCTTTTTTTCCCAAATTTTTTCAATGATGTGCCTTAAAGTTATACAATGATCAACTGTGGAATGTTTAGGTCTAAAACCTGCTTGCCCTTTAGCACGTTTATCTCTTTATTCTGCCCACTTGCTGATTTTCTTTTCTAACATGCTTCCAAATAACTTTGCAAACAAGGGGTTTATCATTATGGTTCTATAATTGGAGGGATTATTGATGTCACCACTCTTGAAAAGAGGTATTGCCATACTAGTTGTCCAATCTGTGGGGAACCCCTGCTGTAAGATGTTGTTGAAATTTTTTGTGATGTGAGGTGAAAGAAATTTTAAGCCCCACTTTAGATACTCTGCTTGGAGTTCATCTAAGTCTTTTGCTTTTCCAGCGCCCAACTTCTTGATACCCATCTCTACTTCTTGCACCATGAAGAGTTTTGTGTCTGTGTTGACCAAAGGAGGAGGGTCAGCCTTGGGGTCCTGCTCATAAAGTTGTCTTGCATAGTCAAACCATTTAGAAGTTGTAATGTTGTTTTCAGTTTGCACCTTTTTCGATTGGAGCTCCTTCCAAAATAATTTGGGGTTATTTTTCCCGAGGAAGATTAGTTCTTCTCTCCTTGAAACCATGAAATCAGTTTTTTTCTTTTTTACTATCTGCTTGTAAGCTTTGAGATTTATGTTATCCATGTCTGATTCCTTCCACCTTCTCCTTTCCTTTTTTCATTCCCCATCAAACCAAGCATTAACGGGAAAACAATTTGTTTCAGACTTCTTAATTTTTTCTCTTTTGCACTCCGCAAGTGCGCTTTGAATTAAATGTGTTAATATGTGACTATGAAGGCCATGAGATGGGATTTACTCCTTCTTGAAGAGCCTCTCTAGCATTATTTTGAAGGTATTACAATTCTCTGGATTCAAGAGAATTCTGCCCTTTGGGGGATTTTGTTGAATACACTAATTTTTTGACCCTAATTGCTTCTTTCCGATCCAAGAGAAACTTAAATAGATTGGCTTGTGATATGATTTTAAGTCCCAAATTTGATCTCCAATCAACACTTCCTCCATTTTCTCACACAAACTATGCGAGAAAATTACATAATCTACTACACTTGCTCCATTGTAGGTATTGCAAGTGAAATTACCGGACTTTTCCCATCTAGTCAAACCATTACAAATGACTAAATCGAAGGCCCCACATAACATAACTAGTTGTTCTCCAAAGAGATTGCAGCCTTTATCCTCTGAAATTCGTTCCCACTGATGATTACTCTCTTCTGTAAGCCAGATAGGGTCACTGTCTTCTTTACAACAAAGAATTCTAGCTTGTTCACTTGCAGTTCTAGCATTGAAATCCCCCACTATGACAACTTCACCTAGCTGAGAATATATTGCAATATCTATTTTTAGGGTTGCAAAGGGATATTTGTGGTCAAGCCCTCTACTTTTGTAGATTTTTGAAACTTGCGGCGCAAAATAGCATGCTGCAATTCTAATGTGATTTCCATTTTCTGATATTTTAAGCCAAACAAATTTCTTATTTGGGTCTTCTTTTTCTAGCTGAATGAAACGATCTTCTTTTTCTCTTACTAATACCATGATACCCCCGAGCCCTTTTCCATTCCCTGCTGCCTTGTTCCACACTGCTATCTTCCAGTACCCTTCAAACAAAGGTGTCTTACACCCTTCATGCTCATGTGTTTCTATGAGGCAAATTATGTCTCTACCTTCTGCAATAGGCCCTAACCCAGGTCCTCGTCTCCATGGGTAACCCCTGCAGTTCCAACAAACTAATCTCAAGGAAACCTGGGTAAGACTTGATTGCTATTTGTTTTGACATCCAAGACTCACAATTGAGTCTTTGTCCCTGCTTGCCCATAATGACCTTTCTTCCTCATTTCTTGCTAAAGAGTTTGCTGCCTCTTCTTTGTTATCATTTTGCTGCCTTGCTTTGGAAGGAGGTCCAAATTGCGCAATCAAGGCTTTACCTTTATAAATCCATGCTCTTTTTCCCTCATCTCTTGCTGCCCTAACTTTTGTCATTTCATCCCTTCTTTCCTCTTGTTGTCTTACAGTTAAATCTTCTTCTAGAAAAAACCGAGAACCCCTTAAGAGTTGCTTCTTGCTTAGAATGATATCTTTATCACGCAAGTTGGGCATGATGACTTTTATGGGCCTGGCTCTCTCACTGTTAAGCTTACCTACTCTCCATGCTTGACATATTTGTCCTTGCCATTGGAGCTTGTCTTTCAAGAAGTCTCTTGCAAGGTCAAGAGTACATTCATTTTTCCCATACTCCTTCACCCCTTTAATAATTATGTTTGTTGCTCTATCCAGTCTTTCCTTTCTTTCTCTATCTTGCATGTTGTTAACCTGAATGTTTGTTTCTCCTTCCCTCTTAGCAGAATTGCTAATAACTTGAGCCCAAGTTTTGGAAAGTTTTGTGGGATCTCCTTTCCTCCCTTCTGTTGATGTTTCTTCATTGTTGTCTATTTGAGCAACTGCTTTCCCCTTATCCTGAGATGGCTTCGCATTCATCACCTCTGTATTCTCCACTACAAATTTATTCATGTTTTGCACCTCCGCTTCCATGCGTTGCCATTCTGTTTTCCCTATTCAAAGAGCTTCCTGCAGTAATGACACTTGTTCCTTCAGAACTTTGTTGCTTTCTGCCAAAAGCCTGATTTTCAACTATTATTATATGGATTTTGAGAAAATAGTTGAAAAAAATAAATGAGCATTCTTCACACCTGACCTTCTGAAAACTGACCTATTTATTACCCCGATCATGCTGGAGGTCGAGATCGTGGTCATTGTTCATAAAAATTTGAAATTAGTAGCATGGAAAATTCTGACTACCCGACTAAATTCTACTCTAAATACGAATAAAATATTTATTTTTCAGTTTGTGTGCCAACCATAATTATCTTTTATCTTTCCCTAAAAAAAAATTCTAGAATTAAAGTAGTTATGTTTCTAGAAAAAAATTCCCTCTACTCCAACCACATAACCTCACCTCAGTTTTTTCACAGAAGTGGTTGAAATATCTATTCACGTGAATGGATAATTAACATGTTTGATGTGAATTTATTGCTAGATGTCCCGAGGGTTTAAACAAAGTTTAGCAACTTTCCTGATTTTCCCTCTCTATTTTGCAATCTCTTCTCCACACCGAGTTTACAACGGTTATCTGAAAGTTATCTCTCATTAGAAACTATCAAGTCCAAATTCATTTCAAGACTTCTAATTTCTGGTAAACATGCAATGTCATAGAAAATTACACTAGTAAATTTGATATCTCTCATAGAAAATTGAGTTTCTTTTATTAATTTACAAGGCACAACTTGGGCAAGGAAGGTAAATCGACAACACAAAGGTAGGTTATATAACACATTAAGGAATGCCTAAAGGGAGCCAAAATATAGAAGTATAGGACTACAATGTCAACAAAACTCTTATTTCTAACACCACCTTCAAAATATAGATCGCAGGTATAATGAAGTGGGATGAAATTTATAATTTCTTTGAGAATATAAGGTGGTTAAATTATGAAACTATAATTGAGGAAAAAAACAATTAGTTTGAAAAAATTAGAGGTACAAAAGTCCAGAAAGTTACTGTTAGAGCGAATGTTTTTCCTTATTATGACATGGTTGCATGGCCATGCGACATCTAGATTTTCCTACCCACACTATAGTAGACTACAACAAAAATGTTATAGCCCCTTGGAATTCATAAGTACTTTTTTAAATTTACAAGCTTAGTTCTCCCGAAATTTTCTTGAACACCTAGTTTCTAGATAGCTTCAATAACATAGTATTTAGGAAGTGTGAAGGAAATTATGAAAAAGTTGGAAAACACTGGTTATGAGAATATAGAGAAAGCTTTAAACTTAAGGCATCAAAATAATATCTTATTGCCATTTTCAAAAGACCTGATAGATTCCTCACCAAAATGTTGTCCTATATATATAGGGAGAGAAAGAGCCTGAGCATTCCAAACTATAATGGGTGGATGTAATACACAACCAACTCAATCATTCAAAGAATTTCAATTTGGCCGAAATTCTACAAATTCCCTTATGTTTTACTTTTTCTCCTCCATGATATAATCAATTGTTTTTCATGTCGGCCAATATTATCAATATTATAATTGATTCTGTTTTGTTTTTTTGAAGAAATGGAGTTACCCATTTGATCATCGAATTCCTATTCATAATTATGCTTCTATTTTGTGTAAAAGTAACTTCAAATTCCAATTTTATTACATTTTTAATGATGTGATAATCCCTTTCCATCATATTTATTTTGGAGAAAACCCTCTTAGGTTTATTGAATGCCTTAAAAGAGGCTTTAGAATAAATAGGATATTGGTTCATGGAAGAATTGTTTACGTATATCAAAGTTTATGGAAGTGAAGTTGGCCCCCATATTATTCCTATATATATTCCGTAGAGATCACTTTAAGAGAGGTAGCCACTCAAACTTCCTTAAATGGTCAAACTTAGAAATTGAGAAAACTTCAGAAGAAAATCTGGTCAAACTTTCTAATTAACTTTGGAAAATTTTACCTCATGGACCGAGGAAATGCATTTAAGGAGGCTAAAGAAATCAACGATGTTTGGTTTTATTCATTTCCCTTTTATGACTTTAATCATTAGGGAATCATCAATGAACACTATAGGGTTGTCAGCTACATCAAAACCTACACATACCAACAACCTCTTACTGATGAATTTTTTATTAATGTTGATAATTGTCATCAAGTTTTTGAAAGAGAAAAATTGTTGAGTAGGGAGGATAGAAGTAAACTACAAGAGTTTAGACAAACCCTTTATGAGGATTCCTTAACTGGAAGAGTATTCATACAAATACTGCAGTGAAAGAGATCAAATCTGTTGAGATTCTCAAATACAATTTCAATGACATTATTTAAGAACCTATTTCCTCCTCTCCAAAATAGAAGAATCCCATCTTGAAAATGTTCCTAATGTTTGTTTTATAGCTCTGAAGAAAAGAACATCAAAAGAAATCACTCTTAAAGATAAAGAGTCGGAAACCGAGATAGACCAATGGGTTCAAAGGAACACATAACTCAATGTTTAGAAACAACATATATGAGAGGAAGAATATGAAATAGAAAAATAGAGTTCCTTTGGTGATAATATAGTTATTATTGATGACCTAGATGTCACAAAAAAGGAACATACAGATTCAAAGAAAATTAATGAGGAACTTCATTATATGTATATTGATAGAAATAAAGAAGATAAAAACATTAGGACCCCTATGTCAACACTGACTTCTTTCTATGGCATAGCAAAAGTGTTTACTAGGCAACAAGCAAAAAGTACCCAAATATTTATTTCATATACATGTTATGACACATTGATGACTCCAATTTATATGAAAATCACTCTTGAATCTTTTTTAGTTAAGCCTTCCACTAAAATAGAAAATTTTCATCAAAATATTCCATCATTGAATGGGTATTACTTTAATGCTCAAACCAAGTCAGTTGTCAAAAACACAAAGACAGGAAACTTTGAAAATTACGAAACCATTTTTGGAATTTAGTTGGCATGCAATAAGAAATGTTGAGGAAAAATAAAACAAATCCTTCGAGGCTCTAGGAGCCTTTTTCAACTATAACCAGTGCCATGTTGGTGAAATTTCCACCACCTACAAGAACAATATGTAGAGGATAAAACGTCTAATGGGTTTTCCATTGAACGATAAAACTTACACAATCAATACCAAAAATAAATTGAATGAATTAAAACTTAAACAATCCGTAGAGATCCAAGAAATTGAGATGGAACATGCAAAGAAAATTAGAATATTGAAGGAGTAATTTGACAACAACATTCTAACCATGAAAACAGTAATAATGGAAGAAATTGAAACTCTTCAGTTTCAATAAATTCAAAGTCATAAAGCATAAAATAGTCTAGATATTTTCAAGGCATAAGAAATACAATCCAACCAAATATTGAGGGAAGATCAGGCTAAGCTTTATAAATAATTGGAAACAATTTCCATATTTTTTCAACAAAATTTGGATCTTGAAGAGAGAATGGAATATTGGGCAGAAGAAGATAAGTACATCAAAGAAAAATTCACATCAATTCTTGAATGGAAAACAAATATTTAGCATGGAAGAATCTCAAAAGTATCCAAAATGGATAAAGACTAGTGTTTTCTTCTTTGAGTCAACGACAGTTTGAGACAAAAGAAATCAAAGAATGCATCAAAAGGGCCATTGAACATTTTCTTTCACTATGGGAGATGGGGATAGGATTTATAGAGGAATTCAAATTTTCAGCATCCAAACCATTGAAACATTTAAAACCATGCTTAATGCAACATAATCTCAATGACAATGCCACATATTACTAGAGAGCCATAGATAGCCTCAACACCTGGAATCAAGAAAAATTCCAGAGATTTATATAGTTTCCCTTAAGAAAATAATTTGATTTCTAAATTTAGAATCAAGCACAAAAAAAAGAGTTGTACAAAATTTCATATCTATGTGCAAAGTGAATGTCACTTATTTTCATCCTATCCACTTCCCAACAATTTCTCAACTATACTCAACTTGGGCTAAGTACATCAACGCAAACACACCACATTTTATTATCATGGATAACAAAGACTCATATAAGGAGGAAAAAACTTGAATGTGTGGTGGTATTTCCTTACACAAAATCCTTTCAGGAAGGATTAAATTTCCAGATCATAATTTCTACTTTTTTCTAGACAAACCTTACAAATTTTCTCATTCTAGACTGTTGAACAAATTTTACTTTTATTCAATGTTATTTATAAGACCTCTTATGTTCGAGTAAGTGTCCGTATGTTGACGATGTGCAAGAATTTTATTTTCCAAAGTATTTTTTGAGGTCAAATTTTTTTGAAGATGAAAACATGGAATTGAATGCATGTTGTTCCTATGATCCCCTTTATTTCTTGATGGATGTACCTTTTCTTCAGTTCTTAAGTTTACTCATGTTTATCTATAGCTCAATATTCACATATTTTGCTCAATAGTTTTTTAGATATGGTAAACCTTGTTTTCTAGTTGAAAGAAATTTTCTATTTTTCCCTTTGATTGCATATGTGTTTGAAAATCAATCCTGGTATTGTGACTATAGTGCACCAAACTACTATAATTTTCAATATAATTTATTTTCAAGCTCTATATTTATGGGTTTACATGTAAATTTATTATTTTGTAACATCACTAGTATTACCCAAGCAATTTTTAAAGTCAAACGTTTTTGAAAAAAAAAACTCCTAGTGGAATGTGGGTTGACCTTTAAACTCCTAGTATAATGTGTGTTGACCTTTGGGATTAATTCCTTTCCATATCTTTAATTTTTAAAAGCATGTATATGGTGCTCAATTATTAAATTTTTTCATGTATATATGAATTAATATTACCACCTTCTCTTAAATTCTATGTAGGATATGTCACACTATTTTTTTTTCCTCTGTAAAAAAAAATGGTTTTTTCTCTACGCTTGCGTATCTCTTTTGAAATGAATCACTGTTTTGTAATTATAGTGCATTAAATTTCTCATGTTTTTATCATATTTTATTTTCAAGTTTCTTATTTCTGCCATTACATGCAAAGATATTTATGCAACAAGACTTGTATTTTCATTCAATTTTTTTTAGAAAAATCTTTTTGCAGCATAAAGGTCGAAGTTGAATGTGTATTGATTTGTGACATTGATTTCTTGTCACCATTTTAATTTCTTAATGCATGTATCTGCCACCCAACACTTAATTTTATCCATGTCCATTTCTGGTTGAATATTAGGATATTCTCTTAAACTCTTCTAAGCATATGTTATAATTCTGTATTTTCCTTGTCAAAGGAATTTGGTATATGTTCTTTGATTCCATATATATTTCAAAGTGAAGCATCATATTAAAAATATAGAGAAAATAATCACTCCCTTTTTGAACATAAATTATTTTCATGTAATTTATTTCTGGAAGTACATGCAAATATATTTTTCGAATAAGGTTTGTATTTCAACATGAATTTTGTCAAGTTAAAACTTTACGTAGAACAAAACTTTGAATTAAATGTGGACTGAGCCACGACATTGATTTACTGTCATGACTTTTATTTCTTAACATACATATCTTGCACTCAATTTCTAACTTTATTAATGTATATTTTTGCATGGATAAAAGGATATTCAGTTCAACACTTCTTAGTATATCTTATTGTCTATTTCTTTCTATCAGAGGAAATTATTATTTGTTATATGATTGCATATGTATTTCGAAGTGAACCATGTTATTTAAACTACAATACACTTAATCATTTATGTTTAATAATAATTTCTTTTCAAGTAACTTTTTTCTCTCATCACATGCAAATATATTTTTGGAACAACATTTGTATTTCACAATCAATTGTTCAAGTGAAATATTTTTGTAAAAAAAATCGCAAGTTGAATATGTATTTAGCTATATTTCCTATCTCTAATTTATTTTGTTAGTTCATGTATTTCCTACTCATTTTTAAAGTTTATTCATGTCTAAATCTATCTATATATAGCTTTATTCAACACTTGTTACCATATCTTTCACTTTATTTTCTCTGTCAAAGCAGATTTGTTTTGTTTTGCGTTTGCATATATTTTTTTATTGTGAACCCTTGCATTCAAATGACAATGTACCTAATTGTTGTCCCCCTCAACAGAAGTTCTTTTCAAGAAATGTATTTTCTTGCAATACATGCAATAATATTTTTTATAAAATATTGTAATTAAAGAAAATAAATGTGTTACAATGATATTGACTTTAATTGTTCCTCCTCTTTCTTCCTAAGTGTGACATATGTATTATTTTGAATTTTAGAAAAACACTGAAAAGAAAAAGGTGGTGAAATATGTAAACCATCCAATGATTTCACTCTTGATGTAGTTGTAAATGTAAAACAATGCATCTCTCTATCTCCTATATCAATAGTGGATCATTACAAAGTCCTCCCCTTCAATTTGTGTATATTAACCACCCATGCCATTTTTAAAGATATCTATTCAATATTTCTCTAACAAGAGGTGTTATAGGCACAATGTTTGGAAAATTTATATCAAATGGAACACCTATGTACTTCTCAAAAATAAATATAGAACACAATGGAAGTATTTGAACTGGGAATATAACATATATCCTCAACATATCCAAGTGCACCATTTAACAACCTAACTTCAACCCACAAACTACATGTAAACATGACACACTCTCCATGAAATAAAAACGCCTCATGCTCCAACACATCATCGTTTTGTTCAACTGTTTTTTTCTTCTAGTCGACTATGAAACACACCTCGCAATTGGAAAATTTAGTGATTGAGCATCTTCCAATTGTGTAGGTTGACCAAATTATTTGTTGCAAACAAGTGAACTGAAGAATTAAGAAATTTTTTTTTCTATGGACACAATAAACTATAAACACATGACATGCGAAGATGCCAATCATGTAGAGTGGTATTTGCATTTCTGATATTGGTTAAATATTGCAAAAAATGCTTTTTTAGGATCATCTCCACATTGCTTGAATAGTTTTGTTATGCGAAAAAAATATTGAAGCTTTCCGAGAAATCTTTCCCTATTGTTCTGGTTGCATACAAGGTTTATCCTTGACAGGGAGAAGTTACCCAAGGTCACTCACAAGAATAATCGACTTTCCACCAAAAGGAAATTCCTTATTTACAGGAAATATTTCTCGCAAACATGTATCTATATGTATAAAAAACCTCCAACCTATAAAGTTCATATCATCAATTAGAAAATAATGAATGTGCCTCATTTCTTCTTGAAACTATTTTAGGGCTTTCCCATTCAGTGGTTTCATATATTTTATAGGAATTTTTAAACCCGAGTGTATTGTTTTTCCATGTATATTGAAAGCAACAATGCCAGTAGGAGTGAGCAACAATAGTGGACTTTTACCACCCATTGTATAAGTAGAAGGAGCATGAAAAATACAATGAATAAGAGAAGACATATGAGTTCAATATGTTCCTTGAATAATAATTTTCAAAGCATCATTCCTTTTATCATCAAAAAAGTGGTGTAAAACAATATTAAAAGTAGCTCCTTATTTTTGAGATAAAGAGAAAGGTGGCAATATCGTCTCCCCAATTGAGACTCTAATAGAAAAACCTACTAACTGAACCTACTTTATAAAAAGGATAGCCTATTACAAAAATTCATATGGCACCATTATTTCCTGCTAATTATAATCAATATAGTCAGTCCTTCTACTAAGATTTCCAAGATCGGAAATGGTTACACCGTTTGGAGGAATAATAGGAAACAACTTGCCACTCTTTAGAATCTTTTCCAACATTATCTTCATGAACAAGGAGATAAACATACTCTTCATTAATCTCATTTTCCAAAGGTCCTTGATCAACATGCTATGTGTGATATCTTAAACTCCTCCATTTCTCAACAACAATTTCACTTGAAATTCCTATATCTAAAGAAATGCCACAGAATGGATTATGCAAAAGAAACTCACTCTAGGAAAATGTTTCAAACTCTTATAAATCCTCGATCGAATTAGCATAGAAATGCAACCAAAAATGAAAAATAGCATGCACATTACACGGTCTCCATGTATCTTGCCTTTATTTTCCATCATAGCTCCATGATATTTTTGTTTCTATCAGATACAAATGGTCCAAAAAATGGGGGTGGTTTTGATATAGTTGGAAAAAAATGTTCTCACATGAAATTTCTTTAGATTGCATCGATAGTATTTGGAGCACTTTATTTCCAACGTTAAATGAAACAAGAAGTAGATTTAACAACATATGGCATATTTTCTTCACACCAATGTCATGCTCAACAAGTGCTTCTGCAAGAAACCTTCTATATGTAGACAATTTAGGAGCATAAAATCCACTTGCACTTGCAACCCTCATTAACATTTCTTGATAACTTTTAGATCTTACTTCTGCCTTCGAAGCATATTTTGCAATATATTTCAATACTGCATGTTGTGAAACAACTGCTTGAAAATCAACATTTTCTCGCCTCGTAGTCAAAAGATCCACATTATGTACATTTAAACGGTCATCATTTTGTACTGCTTCATGTTTCTTTCTCCCTTTTTCATCTAAGTACATTGCATACTTAGCACGCAATTTCCATGCAACATCGTGATAAAATGAAAGGATAGACCCATTTTTTTGTAAACAGGAGTCAACACTGCATGTTGTTTATCTTTACACTATGTTAACTAAATGCTCATAATTTTCATTAAGATTGCATGAAAAAATATGTGAGGTTTTCAAAAGGCGGAGGTCATCATTAGCACTTCAAGGAACCATGAAATTATCAAAGTGTATGTCGCATCAACTCCAAGTTGTTACATTTTTTCAAAGTAGGACTTAGCTTCATCAACATTAAAAGTGTTGGTCCAATATATTTTTTCCATATTTAAAGCTCTTAGCAGCCACAAGAAATCATGGATGTGTGGTGAGCCACTCTGTTGCCACTCATACCTGCCTTGAAAAAAAAAAAAAAAACCTTGTAGTTAGTATATAAAAAACAACCAAAATAACAAAGAAATCATTCTAAACCAACAAACAATACATAAAAATAAAGAGCCACGAAACTATACCAGAAGTCTTTAGCTCCAATATATTTCTCAAGAACCAACTCACGAAATATATTAAATGTTTAGTGCATGTACATAGAAACTGTATGAGGGTACCGAATAAAATTCTCAATTTTTTTTCATATTAATATCATGGATGGTAGTGTGTCACTAAAGGGATAAGATAAGGCAAGTCAGGGAACTTTGTATCAGTCACACTTTACGTAAAATAAAAAAAATGGGTAGTCCAATTGTGTGATCATGTCAATCATTTCAGAACGAAACTTTGTCCAATATGACCTTGTACACTAAAGATAAAAACAAATACACATTAATAAATCAACTAATTTATTGTCAAGAAGATCCCTGAGTTGTTGACACAGCTCTTGAATAGTTCTAGGTGTAGTCTCATGGATATTATTTTTCAAGAAGAAAGAATTTGTTCCCTAGGTACAATGATGCACAATCATATTCAATAGGAAATATTGAAACAGAGGATGGATTCCAAACCTTTGATCACAATACCTAAGTAGATGAAAATCATATTCGTGCATTTCAACATTCCAAATACGTGGATGCAACCAATCGACATCACCAGTGGGAAACAAAGTTGGGAAGGCCATATCTAGAAACCCTTCAATGTTATATTCATTGATTGGGGATGTGCCAATATCTATCCATTCCACTATTTCATCTCTTTTAGAATTTTTTTCTTTCAGTGAATCTTCTTATCCATTCCACTTCCCTACACTCATTAGGCATTTGAGAAAGAAACGATGATGGATGTGAGTGAAAACCAGTAGGCCCCAACATTTCGATGTACTCATCGACTCTCCATGTTTCACCCATATCAGTACAAACATATTGTAGCCTGCTAGACACATCAATCATTCATTTTGGGAGAGAATACACAAAATCCATATATATTTCAATGTCACTATAATATTTATGCATATGAATTTTTCATACCAATGCATCCAACACACACTGTGTCTTGACATATCATTCATAATATTTTAACTCAACACCACATCCTGTAACAATCAGAAAATTTAGTTTTTGTAGATGCCATGGAAGCTTATTTTCAATCAAAGGTATATCTTGTGGAAAAATAATTGTATGGCCACGATATTTGTACTGGACATGATGAGCATGTATCACTTTCAATATTATATTTACTAGTGCTAATAAAAATAATTTAACCTCCATTAAAACTCCTAGGAGCTCAAGTTTCTCACAAGGATCCATGTTATTAAAGTGTGAGAGAAACAGTGAGAACCTCTGTCACTCTTATATATTTTACAGATGGGACTTCAATGCCATCTCACAAATTTTATACCAGGATAAGATTAATTACAAACTCAACACATTTCCACAACAGACAAGTTATCAATCCTATAATGGAACATTTTATGCACCTCAAACATCTCTCTGCTAAAATGATTGAGGCCACTTCTACTTTATCTGTGAAAAAATGATCTACGTTGAGGAGGATCTTAAACAAACTTCTAGGTTTGAGAAATGGATTGAAAATTTCTTTACATAAATTCATGGGAATCCATTACTCTATATTGGTTGTATTTAGGTTCATTCTAGTTACTGAGAAAATAAAAATCATAATGCCAAAATGAAACATATAAAAAACTCCAACTTAGTAAGTTTGACACACACAACATATACATTTTTGCACCAATAGAGCTGAACTTGACCAATTGAAAAAGGTTACCTGGTTTTAAATTCACTTCTTGACCAGTGCTGACTCCAATATCTCTTTGCAAAAAAAATGCATTAAAATATTCCTTTAGTAATTGCTAAATACATATTGAACTACACAAATCCGAGGAAAATAAATCCACTTGCCCCACATGTCGCGTCCGACAAGAGGGACTCTCCATAGATTCTCTATGAATAACAATATTGTCTACAAAATTTCTTCCATTTTTTTATTTTATTTTATTTTATTTATTTATTTATTTATTTATTTTTAATTTTTAATTTTTAATTTTTAAACTTTTTTTATTTTATTTTTTATTTAAATTTTTCTTTTTCTGACATTCACAAATCACTATCACAAATTATCAACCATCCTAGCAAGAATACTACCATTAGATATAATCTTGGATGCCCAAAAATCAAACTCAGTGAATGTACAAAGTTTATGTTTCTTACGCCTATGGTTCTCCAACAATATTCCTTCCAACATTATTTTGCAAAAAGCAATGAAAGAAGAAAAACATAGAATTATTAATTTATTCCATTCACATCTAAAAATCCTATAAAAAGAAAATGCATTAGGCACCAATTCTCTTCCAAGAGATTGAGAATGAACAGAATCCAGTGGAGTCCTGGTATTCACTATATAGTTGCTGAAAGGAATGTCAGAGCCCACATTTCCATAAGACTGACCGAAATTCCCTATCATGTCACCAAGCATATTTCTATCGAAAATTAAACCAAATGCTAAAAATTGCTCATTTCCACGAATGTGCCTATGTTTTAATATTGCATTTATCCTATTTTCTGCAGAGGAACCATCATTATTGCTTGCATGAACACTTTTTTTGTAAACAAAATGTTCGCAAATAACATTATGGTAAGAAAATTTTGGTTCAAAAAACAATATTAAACATGTTAAACATCTGTGCAAAGGAACATTTCAAGCAAATGTTCTTCCCATCATACTACTCATATTCCCATACTTACGATTGTTGACTTCATGATGTTGATGATTTATTGAAGCTCTTTTCTTTTCCTAGTATGTGTCTCTTCTCCATGAATTTATTACATCCTTATTTTGTCGATACCATTTCCAGTGATATGCATTCACTCTCTCATGTGAACCAGGTGACCGAGATCTTTTTGAACTACACTTTCTTGTAGTTAACATTTCTATAACAAATTTAAATTCTTTTTTTATTTGGTTTTTCAATCGTGTTTCCCATGTTAAATCCTTAACAAGTTGAAGTGTTTATGCTTAGACACTTTTTATATGAATTAAATTTAAATACTAAATAACTTAAAATACTAACAATCAACCTTTCATATTGAAAATATGTACATATATATAAACAATATCTCAATTACTGCAATACACAAAAAACCACCATCCATAGATACATAACAAAAAATGGTATTGAAGTGCCTTATTCGATCTACAAAATGGTAGGTCAATGGAAACAACATCTATCAAATTAAATGAGAAATTTACATTGCTATATCCTCATTGAACAATTAAAATGTGATGTTCCCATGCCCATTAACCCATACGAAAGGGGGGTTTGCAATTGTGCAACTATAGCTCCCAAAATCTAGTTATTAGAACGAGACCTGCAATTTTTTACGTATTGTTTTGTACAGTTTACCTTACAATGAAAGTGACCTGTGCCATCATTCCCATCTCGGTGATATGAACTTGGTGATGTGAATTCCTTCCTGCATGGGTCCTCTACATTAGGATATCTTGCATCTCAAGGAACAGACTAATTTTGTCAATCTCTTCCCTATTCCATGTGGCACTGTGCAATAGGTCCATGTGTTAGTCAGGTTCATTGAGCGATGGGGCATATTCTAACTTCCTCAGTGCCTTCTCGCTTCTCTCAATATGACCTCAACCCGTGACCTTACCATAGTTAGTGTTACAATCGTTCTTAATAAACCGCCACACCATAGCCTAAATTCCTACCTATGACCTCTTTTAGCACCTGACCTGGCACTATATCCATCTCCTTTGTTCGGCATAGTCAGGGTTGGATCTCTTCTCCCACGTTATTATTATTCCACACCTATACCAACTTTTTACCTCTGACCTGAGCTTGATATTATAACTTCACAAGGGGTCAATTTCTAACGAACCACAAAAAGGTGCCACACCATTAACTAGCCAATGGTTTCCATGCAAACAATCCATTTTTTCCCAAACACTACCCTATTCCATCTTTACAAAAGGTCAGTAATCACCATGCATAGCATTTACCTCTCAGGGGTACTGCAAGTTGTACCCAATCTACGTTATAAATATAAATCACTCCTCTCTTATCTCCATCAAACTAGCTCTCTTCCTTCACCATGAATTGACTAAGGGATCCATTCCTTTCCATCTGGAATTCATTAGAGGAAGCCCTTCATCGCCGCCATAAAAACAGGTCTTAGTTCTACATTCATTATGTCGAGTTTCTTTCCTCAGCCATGGATCTACATGACAGGTTCCTTAGTCCCCCATATCAACATTGTTGCTTTGTACCAACAACTTTTAGTATTTAAGATGTTCTACAGTGCTACCCCTCTTGATGTTTCACCCTACATTCGTCAATTTATTACGAGCACTCCTCATTTCTACTAACTCAGATGATGACTTCTAGGCATGGCGTTTCTAATGCTCCACCGACCATTATTCCCCATGAGTTTCGTGTGGATTCCTAAATGGGTTACAATTCTCCTAGAAGACGTCATTTGTGTGAAAACCCTTCCTAAACCTAAAAAAATCTCCATGTTGATGTGAAGAAGCTTCCACTGGGAAACCACGAAGGTGAGGACACTAATGAAATATACCCATTCAACTTAAAATGCAATGCTGGTGAAGCCTTCCTACAAGCGCTTGGAGGGATCATCACACATAGAAGAAGAAATAAATTCATCAACACTGACACTGATTTCTCTCTACACTAACATAACTTAGAAGTGGAGACATCAAGATTTGAGAAGAACGCTCAGACGCCTCCTGTATAGGAAATCTACATGTAACCTTTTACACTAATAAATGGGTGTCTAAAAAATCTGTTTTATTTTAAGGTTTCATCCACACTCTTGTGGCCTTCACTACGACCCATAACGTGACTTGCTACTTCTTTGAATTTAATTATGTGTTTCTTTTCAGTAAAGTTAAGCTTTTAAAAATAAATGACTTTCATCTCGGTGTTATCGATTTTCCTTTATTATCATGTGCTTCATTATACTGTTTTTGCATTAGATGCTTTTCCCTAAACACTAGCAAATCATTGGCAAAAACTTTTCTTCCAGCTCAGAAGCTTGTGCTGACTTGTTTACTCCTTATTTTAATGAAAAATTAACACCTTCCATTTAGATTTATTGTTGCTCATCCCCAGGGTTTAAATAAAGTTCACCAAATTTCCTTCTTCCTATTTTGCAATCTATTCCTCATGCCCTATTTACACTGCTTTCTTGAAATTTTGACTTTCAATATTGCATCTCTTGTTACATCTTGAAAACTTCTAGACTTTATGCTCGTTGGATCACTATATTGTAATACAATTGAAAATGTAGGTGATGTATTTACCAAGCCTCTTCGAAAGAGGAACTTTGAAGTATGTAGAAAAAAACTAGGCATTCTAGAAAAACCATTTCTACATTGAGGGGAAGATGTTAGAATAATGTACAAATGTACAGTTATAAAATTGTGACTTGTTTTCTTTATGAGTTTTGTTTTACTTGTACATTGTTCAACTAGTTCCACATTCTTCCACTAGGTAAAAAAAATTAAATACATACTAATTAAACAATGAAGTTTGGTAAATTTATTTGTGATATTTATTTCCTTGTATTTTTGTATTTTTTGGAAATATTTTCTAGTTAAATTTCCTCAAAATTCTATAAATATTTGTTGGAATCACAAATTTCACTTATGAATTCTCCATAATCTAGATACTTCACAAATACAATATATATATATATATATATATATATATATATATATATATATATATATATATATATATATAATAAAAATACATTATGTATAACAAAAGACTCCATACAATCCATTGATACATTACAAAAATTGACATCTAACTCCATTGCTTGACCTGCAAAATAATAGATCAATATAAGTAATCTGCAACAAAAATTATGGAAATTTCACAGGCCTATGTTTTCATTAAACACTCAAAATTCATATGACAATCATCACCAAAATAACTCTTCAAAATTAAACAAACATGACATATGCAACAATCTCCACAAAAAACTTCTTGAACCCTCAAATGCTAAATCAGGTTATCCTTAGGAAGTTGTGGTATATCACCAACATAATCTATATTTGGAGAAAGTGAGAAAACATTTCCGTTTTCAATAACATCATTGAAACCTTCAACAACCTCCACATAGAAAATATATCTTTATGAGAGAAAGAGACAATCAGCAATTTTCGTTGTGTATCATCAAGCCACCATATCATATGACTTTAGTTGGACTTCCATAAAACCAAACATATGTACTTTTCTCAACTAAAATAAAAGGTATGTATTATGGACATTTACTATTTACATCCACTAAAATAATATCAAGAAATCTCCAACTAAATCCCCATTCATATTCAAAATATTCTAATCTTCTCCCAATTGAAACTTGGACAAATTCATAACTTTATATCTCTTCAAGCGACCAAACAGACATTGAACCATTGTTTACAAGACAACCAGTTGGTTTGTGTACAATACTAATTCCATACATTGTAATATCCCTATTTTTACTGCTTTTACTAGACACTTGAAAAATCCTAAAGGTTGAGTGGACCTAAAGAAAAACATTCAAGGTGGACATATTTTATTTTTTAATTTTAATAAATGTGTAATTTTAATTATTGTGCAAAGAGTAGAGTATATTGGAGACCAGGATGTTAAGTCCACGAGGATGGAATTAAATCCAAAGACTTTCCCGAATTATCCAAAAATCCTTGGAGAAAATAAAATAAATTAAAAATATTATATTGGAGATAAAAATCTAAAAGATACCTCAGAAAAGTGGAAATTTACTGAGAAGACGTGAAATAAAACAAGAAAGAGGAAAAATCTAGTTTTAAAGTACTTTTGTGGAGAGAACAAAAGTAAAGCCTAGGAAAAAAGGAAAACAACGTCCTGATTTAACTGGATGCAATTATGGAAACATGCTGAAGGGAAAGAAATCTTAAATAAGCCATTCCTAGGTAGAAAAGTGGTTGTTTTCACTTTGGAAAAATTGGTATTTTCTTGAGGGGAGCTGTAGAGATAAAGCTCAAGGTTTGGTGGTAAATAGTCTTACCAAAATTGATATGCACAAGAAATTTAGTTCTATTTTATGAAATTGTTGTTATGAGGAAAGTTAGACTAATGATGATTCATGTAGAAGAAGTAGAAATTTTAATTTTGTATTAAATAATAATTCAGGCTGAATAGGTGGGAATTATCTATTATGAATTATTGAAAATTTTAGAATTTTGAATAATATAGTCTTATGTATTTAACTAAACATACTATATCAGATATAATTAGTTCTGTATATTTACATAGACATCCGAAACTAGAAAAATAACACACAAAATGTCTAAACCCAATGGGTAGGGTTTAAATCCATTGTTAGGTTGTAAACATTTGATTATTATGCACAAAAATTATATTAATACATGTGGAAATACAGTAAGAACAAGACATTTAATTAGTGTGTAAAAAATTGATGAACAGAAAGAAAATTATAGTAAGAGATAATTGTCAGTCTCATAGTAAGTATGCTTGTACAATTTAAAATTTAAAACTCTAATGTATGCTAACCAAAGGCTTATATCTAGTATTGCATTCTTTATTGAATAAGCAATTAAATATGCAATACATAATCATGTACTAGAGTATAGTACAAACAAAATAATACAAGGAAGTAGACAAATACACATGTAAATGATTTAGATCAAGGAATTATTATTATTGCAAATATAACATACAGATAGTATTATCAATGATAGAAATAATCATTGCAAACTGTCATAAAAATCCTTCAAAAATTCCATTGTACTATACAATAAATTACATGAATTATAATTAGGGAATTATACTTGAATTCTAAGGAGTGAGTTTGGCACATGATCTAGACCAACCTGAAATTAGAAGAAACATACACTGTCAACTATTGACAAAATAATCCTTCAAGCGGGGAAACAGTAAAATGAGAGTAGTGGAATACCAACATAAAATAATGTATACAATGTTTAGTATATGTATACACTTGGAAAAGGAATTAAATAAAATATAAATAGTTGACGAGGATAATTAAATTAACAGAATTACCTTGTTGGACAATTAGAATAAGTGGAACAATTTCTTGTATATGTATAGAAACATGATGAATAAGCACGTGCTTGTAATTGTATAGAATACTAAACTGGGAATCGTATGAAAATAGGAAAGGGAAATTACCCGTGTTCTCGTCGCCAGAGTAATTACTAAGCATCTGAAGTGATCTTAGCAGATGAATGGGAGAACCCTGTACAAACAAGTATTTTATTAATTTAAAGAAATTAATAAAATAAGAGATTCTAATAAGAAAATTTTCAAATTATCTTAGTAAAAAAATTACAAAAAAAATTCAACAAGTTCAAATGGGATTCTGCAATACTGCAATGATATGTCTATATATAAATAAATATGAGGAAATTCCAAATTAGAGGAACACCAATTCCTGTTAACTAAGAATCATATGAATTAGGGAAAAGGGAGAGAATTTATTATATAAGAAAATCGAAATTAATTCTCATTGAATGAAGGTTACTGTGTAAATCCAAGAGTCGACTTTCATAAAGACAAAATGATGTGTTAAGTAGTACAGGAAAACGACTGTAGTCATGCTAATTCCCAATGAAGGATGCAAATCAAATAATGTATTCATAGTAGAGGAAAAAACAAATTTGAATGACATATGTCGAGAATCAAAATGTCATTCTGAAAAATAATTAAATTTAAATACATTAAATACTTCCATAGGTTAAACTATAAATACAAATTCGATTGTAGAAGAATTCGTAAGGGAGTTAAGCCCAATACAATAGAAAAAAGATTTAATTATTTCCTAGAAATTAAACAAAAATAAAACTCTGTAAGAAACCAAGGAAGAGGAGTAAATCGAATGTAAAAGCCCATTATTCAGATCTTTGTACAAAGTAGCAAGTGAAAAAGAAAAATGAAAAATTGTTTACTTGGGGAATGGTAATGAAATACAAAGAAAGCCATGCCATAGTCAAAATCTCGGATTTTGCATATACATTAACAAAATTTGAATAAAACGTAGTTACCATAACTATTTTATAGAGATAAGGAAAATAACTTAATATATATTTAATTTACAATATTCTCTTCCAAAAAATACAACACGAAAGGTAGGGAAGAAAATTATGGCTATATAGAAATTGCAATCACGACCTCATATGAATATGAGATAAATAGCATTAAAACTAACTGAGGGTTCAGGATATATTTACTTGGATGCTGTAAAAGGGTTGTTCTTCACTTCATCAATAAGTTGCGACGTATGAGCATGCCAAAAACCCCAAGCAAAACATAAACCCTGCAATTGTTAAAGCAAGAAGAATTTAATTGTAGAGTAAAACAAATTTGAAAACAAATAACAATTATAAAATATCCAGAGCCAGAACAACTAAATGATGGCATGATCGCTAAAATTATGAATCATTACCAGAGGGAAGAGGTATAACACTGAGGCCAACACATAGACTGCAACCAAATCAACGAACTTGTGTGGAGAACCAGAGCAGAGGGTTTCCGGAGTGCACAAACGAAATGAAATTATGGAAAAAGGGTAAGTCATTGAAATGACTAATGTAGAATATTGAAAAGGATATATGATATCATCTTGATCATAAACGTGGCATTAATTCACAATGCAACTAAATCGAAATATCACCAAGGCCATGTGATGAGATCTATATTCAAAGTACCTTCATTGATAAGGGAATTTCTCGAATGGACAAATGTAATAAATCATCTGTCCTTAAGATATAGCTAAGTTAAAAACAAATCCAAAAAATGACTGAGAAATCCAATACGTTAACTATGGGTTAATATATTTCTTATTAAAGACTGACATTTCAATATATAGATCAAATTAATATCCCATCCAAGAAATATATACAACGTCACAAGTTAATGTAGGAATTTGATTCATATCATAGGTAAGTATATGACAATGAGGAAAATGTATTAAGAGAACTTTATAAAAGTATGTATATTATGACTTCCATTTACGAAATTTGACTTTAGTCTAAGCCAGAAATGGCACTGCATATATTCAAAAAGTGGGCTAAGTGGAAAATGAAAAATAGAGTTATAATCATACTCTAAGGTATATTAGATGTATCATAGAATATCATAAGATATTAATTAATAAAACTATTCGTATTATGGTATATTGACTATGTAGTATAGTTTAAGGTTGTCTGTGTATAGATAATAAACTTTATTATTAACTCTCTCAAGTTACTAAAAGTTAAAACATAGGATATAAGTGGAATAAAGGAGGATGATATATATATATATATATATATATATATATATATATATATATATATATATATATATATATATATATATATATATATATAAAAGAAAGTTCTTAGAATATAGGAAAATATTCTAAGTAAAGAAATGAAGGTTGTTGTTTTAATAACAAATAATAGAATAAGCCTAAAATTATGAGGAAAGAAATTAAGGGAAAAATAAGATTTCTATTATAATAGAAGTAAGCACTTGAATAACTGTCATTAAGGACAGTCAATGCTGAAGGTGAAATGGGAAATTGTTAACATGTTCAAAGGATCATAAATCACATAAAATTATTCTGTTCATGAAACTATAAGTTTTTATAGAAAATTTAACAACAGAAAGTACACTTCAATGGAAACACTGTAATATGACAAAATGTATTAAAGTCTTTGACGAAAAAGTGTCATTTATGATATAAATAGATTTTTTTTTTTCTTTTTGGGTAAGTGGAGTTGTTACAAATGGTATCAGAGCCCATGCTAAAAACACTAGGCTTATATGTGTCCTCACGCAAAAAAAAAGAAAAGAAAAGAAACAAAACATAACAAAATTATGCTATTGTAAATTAATTACAATTTTGAAAAAACAATTGTTGCACTAATCTATTTTATGTGTACATTCAATTATTGTAGAAAGGTACAAGTGTTATTATGAGTGATGGAGGAGGGTTTTATGTGGATCTCGATGGTGATGACAATCCACCAGATCAAAATGCTCAGTTGTTGGATATGTTCAGGGATACACAACCAGAATTGATTCAGCTAAGAACCAGTAGAATGATTGTTGCAAGCCAATGAATAGCATGAGAGGTTGATCAAGGAATTAACATCAAGGTCTAGTAACAAACGTGAAGAACCTGGAAGAAAGAGAAAGGAAGCTGAAACCAACTTAGAAGGATCTTAGGATGGTTAAGCAATCAGACAACAGTCCAGAAAGGAAAATGAATTGCACGGATAATTCCGAAAAATTAAACCTCCCACTTATGATGGTGAAAAGGAGGAAGATGCAAAAGCTTGGCTTATGAACATGGTAAAATACTTTCAAGTCTATGAATATAGAAGTAACATGAAAGCCATATTGGCTATTTACCATCTACAGGGTAAAACTACCCTGTAGTGGGAAGAAATCAAAATGGTACGTGATGGATGAGAAAATTGGTACCTGGGAAGACTTCCAAACAAAATTCAAGTCCAGATATATGAATGAGAGATATTATGATCACAAAGCCAAAGAATTTCATGAGCTGATATTCATACATCTCACTATTGATGAGTTTTCTACCAAATTCACTAACTTTATTTGTTATGTGCCTTATATGAGACAGTAAAAGGCCAAAGTACAACTATTTTTAATTTCCTACCTACTATCTATAAGGAGATAATATAATTTGACAATCCGAAGAAAATGGATGAAGCTGTTCGTAAAGCAACACTGTGTTATCAACAATTCAAAGGTAGAAACAATTAGCCGAAAATTTGGCAAAAAAAAGAAAAAGGGAAAGGCGAGTCTAATGTAAAAATAGTGAAACCAACATACTTGAAAAAATTTGGGAAAAACCATCAAAGGAAGAAGTTTAATAAAACTAGAGAAAACAAACCAACACAATCACAAACTAGATCTAAGAAAATCGATGCAAACAGAAAAAAGGTAGGAGCTGTAAAAATGAAGGAACCATTAAAGTGTTGGGGTTGTGCAGAACCTCACATGTTACATGACTGTCCTCATAGAATAATTCATAATATTCAATTATTAACCAATCAACCATGATAGAAATCGAAGGTACAGTTGTTGAACAACCTGTTTCTGTTTTGATAGATCCATGAGAAAATTTAAGCTATATAAGTCCTCATGTGGTGGAAAAGTGAAAATTAATTTCAGAAAAATTTCAACAAGCCTGGTTAGTTTAGTTAGCTACTAGAACAAAAATAAAAGTTACCCATAAACTTCCAAAATTGTTGTAAATTTAAATGGGTATGAAATTTAACTTACTTTAAATGTTTTTCCTGTAGGCTCATTTGATGTGTTAGTGGGAATGGGCTGGTTAGAGAAACGTAAAGCAATAGTTAATTTCATAGATAAAACAGTTCAATGTATATATGGCGAGGGAAAACTGGTAATAGTGAAAAGAAAACCAAAACACATATCAATAAGGAAGATTTCTGCTCTTCAGTTAAAAAGGAGAACAAGAAAAGGCTGTCAAGTATATGTTGTACAAGTGGATGAATTGGGACATCAAACTGAAAACTAAGTTGTAGAAAATTTACCAATAATTAGAGAGTTCAAAGATGTATTTCCATCTACCCCCTAAAAGAGAGATTTACTTCTCAATTGAATTAGTATCAAGAGCTACACTTCTTTATAGAGCACCATAAAGAATGAGTACTCCTGAGTTGTTAGAACTAAAAATGCATATACAAGAGTTACTAGACATAGGTTACATCAGACCAAGTGTGTCTCCTTGGGGAGCACCAATACTATTTGTTAAAATGAAAGATGGCACATTAAATATGTGTATAGACTACAAACAACTAAATAAATTGACCATAAAGAACATATATCCTCTACCCATAATAGATGACTTATTTGATCAAGTGAGAGGAGCTACTATCTTCTCAAATATTGATTTAAGAACATGATATTATCAAATAAGAATCAAAGATGGGGACATCAACAAAACAACATTCAGAACTACATATGGACACTATGAATTTGTAGTTCTACCTTTTGGATTGACTAATGCACCTGTTACTTTCATGTATTTCATGAATAGTGTGTTACACAAGTATCTAGAAAAATTTGTTTTAGTGTTCATTGATGACATTCTGGTGTATTTCAAAAATGAATAAGAACACAAAGAACATCTCAGAATTGTTTTACAAACACTTAGAAAAAATAAGTTATATGCCAAACTTAGTAAGTGTGAAATTTTCAAGCACAAAATCTAGTATTTGGGTCATGTAACTTCAGAGGATGGATTGGAAGTAGACTAAGAGAAAATACAAACCATTATGGATTGACCTGTAGCTACTGATTTCTTGGCCAGAAGATCCTTCATGGGTATTGTTGGATATTACCAGATGTTTCGTAGAAGGATTTTCAGCCTTGACCTATCCTATTACTTCTTTACAGAAAAATGGAGTAAAGTTTGAGTGGACAGCAAAGTGTCAACATAGTTTTGAACATTTAGAACATAAAATAACAACTACCCCTATTTTGAAGATTGTTGATCCAAACAAAGAATTTGTGGTATGTATAGATGCATGTGCAGAATGAATAGGAGTACTGTTACAAGAAAACTCAGTCATATCATATGAGTCGAGAAAATTAAAGAAACATGAACATAATTATATTGTATATGACTTAGAATTAGCTGTTGTGATACATGCATTTAAGATGTGGAGACATTATCTGTTAGGAAAAAAATTCATACCGATGACAGATCAGATAAGTTTGAAGTAATTTTTCAAATAGCCTGATTTAAATGCTAGACAAGCTAGATGGTTGTATTTCCTTAGTGATTTTGATATGGAAATAAAACGTATTAAAGAAAAGAAAAATAAGATTGCAGATACTTTGAGTAGGAATGCTCATCAAATTTTGAATAGTGCTAGAACTAGTTTGAAATTTGACATAGAAGAATTGATACAAGAAGTGGTGAGTCAAGATCCAAGCTATGAGAAACTACAAGAAAAATTTCATTAAACTGAAATATTGGGATATACTCAAAATCAGAAGGGGTTGATTTAATATAAAAAACAGATTGTATATTCCAAATGTGAACTCATTAAAATATGAAATTCAAGTATCATAAACGACCTTATGCAGGACATCCTGGTTATCAAAATCTGATTTTAGCATTGAGAAAAAACATATTTCGGCTAGGTATGAAGAAAGGTGTAGCTGATTATCTAGCTAGCTACCTAGAATGTGAGCAGGTAAAAGTGGAACATCAACATCTAGTAGGATTGTTGAACCCTTTACCTATTCGAGAATGGAAATGGGAAGTGGTTTCCATAAACTTCGTCATTGGATTGGCTAGAACTAAATATCAACATGACTCTATAATGGTGGTTGTAGACACATTGACTAAAGCTGCACATTTTTTACTAGTGAAATCTACTTTTGGTACAACTGAAGTAGCTAATGTATTCATGAAAGAAATTGTGAAGTTACATGGCATTCCTAAAATGATTATATCAGACAGAGATGCAAAGTTCACTTCAGCCTTTTGGAAGACTATATTTGGGGGAATGGGTACGAAATTAAACTTTAGTACAACATACCATCCTTAAACAGATGGTCAAACTGAAAGGACCAATCAGATTTTAGAAGACATGTTACAGATGTATGTTATGGAAAAACCTACAAGATGGGAATATTCTCGGAATCTAACAGAATTTTCATATAATAATAGTTTTAAAGCTTCAATAAATATGAGTCTTAATGAAGCATTGTATGGCATAAAGTGCCACACGCCACTTAGTTGCAGTCAGCCAAAAGATAAGTTAATTCTTTGACCGAATGCATTGCAAGAGATGGAAATAACTGTGAAGAAAATTTAGCGAAATATTAAAACAACTTAAGGAAGACAAAATATCTATGCAGAAAAAAAAAAAGAATTCATAGATAATTCAAAGTGGGAGACCATGTTTACTTGAATATTAAGCCTAAAATTAGTACTTTATATACGGGTAGCTATGTAAGTTAGCACCATGCTACTGTAGACCATATGAAGTTCTAGAAATAGTGGGGCCAATAGCTTATAAATTGGCTCTACCTAGGCACATTAAGGTTCATAATGTTTTTCATGCTTCCTTATTGAAAAAATATGTACATAATCCTACTCATGTAATTGATTTGAGTGTGATACAGGTGGAAACAAATGGGGAATTTCTTCGAGAGTCCCTTCATATACTAGCACGAGAAGAAATTGAGCTCCGAAATAGGATGGTACCTAGGGTGAAAGTGTAGTGGAGTCACTTTACACGTGAATAAGCTACTTGAGAGCAAGAAGAGGAAATAAAGGAAAGATATCCTTCACTGTTTGAAAAGTGAACTGATGTTTTCAACACCGAGGATGGTGTTTTGTTTTAGAGGGGGAATATATAATATCCTTATTTTTACTGCTTTTATTAGACAATTGAACAATCCTAAAGGTTGAGTGGACCTAAAGGAAAACAATCATGGTGGATATATTATATTTTCTAATTTAATAAATGTGGAATTTTAATTATTGTGCAAAGATTAGAGTATATTGGAGACCAAGATTTTAAGTCCATGAGGATGGAATTAAATCCAAAGACTTTCCCAAATTCTCAAAAAATCCTTTGAGAAAATAAAATAAATTAAAAATATTAGATGGGAGATAAAAATCTAAAAGATACCTCAGTAAGGTAGAAAGTTACTAAGAAGAGGTGAAATAAAACTAGAAAGAGGAAAAATCTAGTTTTAAAGTACTTTTGTGGAAAAAACAAAAGTAAAGGCTAGGAAAAAAAGAAAACAACATCGTGATTTAACTAGACACAGTTATGGAAACATGTTGAAGGGAAATCAAGCTTAAATAATCCATTCCTAGGTAGACAAGAGGTTGTCTACACTTTGGAGAAATTGGTCTCTGCTCAAGGCGAGGTGTGGAGAGAAAGCTCAAGGTTGGGTGGAAAATAGTCTTACCGAAATTGGTATGCACAAGAAATTTAGTTCTGTTTGATGAAATTATTGTTACGAGGAAAGTTAGAAAAATGAGGACTCATGTAGTTAAGTAGAAATTTTAATTCTGTATTAAATAATAATTTAGGTTGAATAGGTGGGAATTATCTATTATGAATTATTGATAATTTTATAATTTTGAATTATATAGTCTTATGTATTTAACTGAACATACTATATTAGATATAGTTAGTTCTGTATAGTTACATAGACAATTGAAATTAGAAAACTAACACACATAATGTCTAAACTCAATGGGTAGGGTTTAAATATTTTCTTAGGTTGTAAAAATTTGATTATTATGCATAGAAATTATATTAATACATGTGGAAATACAGTAAGAACAAGACATTTAACTAGTGTGTAACAAATTAGTGAAGAGAAATAAACTTACAGTGAGAGATAATTGTCAATCTCATAGTAAGTATGCTTGTACAATTTAAAATTTAAGGTTGTACTGTATGCTAACTAGAGGCTTATATCTAGTATTTCATTATTTATTGAATAAGAAATTAAATGTGGAATACATAATCATGTACTAGTGCGTAGTACAAACAAAATAATACAAGGAAGTAGACAAATCCACATGTAAATGATTTAGAACAAGGAGTTATTATTATTCCAAATATAACATACATATAGTATTATGAATGATAGAAGTTATCGTTGCAAACTGTCATAAAAATCCTTCACAAAGTCCATTGTACTATATAATAAATTACATGAATTATAATTAGGGAATTATCCCTAAATTATGAGGAGTGAGCTCAACACATGATCTAGACCAACCCGAAATTAGAAGAAACATACATTATCAAAGATTGACAGAATAATCCTTCAAGCGGGGAAACAATAAAATGAGAGTAGTGGAATACCTGCACAAAATAACGTATAATAGATTTAGTATATGTATACACTTCGAAAAGGAATTTAATAAAATATACATAGCCGACGAGGATAATTAAATTAAGAGAATTACCTTGTTGGAAAATTAGAAGAAGTGGAACAATTTCCTATACATGTATAGAAGTAGAATGAATAAGCATGTACATGTAATTGTACAGAATACTAAACTGGGAATAGTATGAAAAGAGGAAAGGGAAATTACCTATGTTCTTGTCGACAGATTAATTACTAAGCATTTGAAGTAATCTTAGCAGATGAATGGGAGATCCCTATACAAACACGTATTTTATTAATTTGAGGAAATTAATAAAATAAGAGGTTCTAATAAGAAAAATTTCAAATTATCTTAGTAAATAAGTTACAAACAAAGTTTTGACAAGTTCAAATGGGATATGTCTGTATATAAATAGCTATGATGGAATTCCAAATAGAGCAATACTAATTACCTTAAACTGAGAATCATACGAACCAGGGGAATAGGAGATAATTTACTATATAAGAAAATAAAAATTCATTCTCATTGAACAAGGGCTACTGTGTAAATTTGAGAGTCGAATTTCATAAAGACAAAACGATGTGTTTAGTAGTACAAGAAAATGGCTTTAGTCATGCTAATTCCCAATGAAGGAAGTAAATAAAAAATATATTCATAGTAGAGGAAAAAAAAAATTGAATGACATATGCCGAGAATAAAAATGTCATTCTAGAAAAAAATTAAATTTTGATACATCAAATACTTCTAGAGGTTCAATTATAAATACGAATTCGATGGTAGAAGAATTCGTAAGGGAGTTAAGCCCAATAAAAGAGAAAATAAATTTAATTCTTTCCTAGAAATTAAGCAAAAATAAATCTCTCCAATAAACCAAGGAAGAGGAGTAAATCGAATCTAAAACCCCATTATTCAGATCTATCTACAAAGCAGTAAGTGAAAAAGAAAAATGAAAATCATTTACTTGTGGAACGACATGAAATACAAAGAAAGCCATTCCAGAGTCAAAATCTCAGCTTTGTATATACATTAACAAAATTTGAGTAAACAATACTTAATACCATAACGATTTTATAGAGTTTAAGAAAATATCTTAAAAAAGATTTTATTTACAATAAGCTCTTCTGGAAAATACAACACGAAAGGTAGGGAAGAAAATTATGGTTATGCTGTATAGTAATTACAGTCACGGCCTCGTATGAATATGAGAGAAATATTTTTAAACTAACCGGGGGTTTAGGAAATATTTACCTGGACACTTTAAAAAGGATGTTACCTCACTTCATCAGTAAGCCGCGACGTATGAAGATGCCAAAAACCCCAAAAAAAATGTAAACCCTGCAATCATTAAAGCAAGAAGAATTTAATTGAAGAGGAAAACAAATTTAAAAAAAAATAACGATTATAAAATATCCAGACCCAGAAGAAGTAAATGATGGCCTAATCGCTAAAATGGCGAAGCATTACCGAAGCAAAGAGATATAACACTGAGGCCAACGCATGGACTACAAACAAATCGACGGACCTGCATGGAGAACCAGAGTTGAGGGCTTCCAAAATGAACAAACGAAAATTAATTCTGGAAAAAGGGCAAGTCATCAAAATGACTAACGCAAAATATGGAAAAATGTATAAGATATAATCTTGATCGTAAACATGGCATTAATCCAGAGTGAAACTAAATCGAAATATCACCAAGGCCATATGATAGAATTAATATTCGAAGTACCTTCATTAATAAGGGAATTTCTCTAACAAAGAAATGTCATTTGTCCTTAATATATGGCTAAGATAAAACCGAATCCTAATGATGATTCAGAAATTCAATACGTTAACTATGGGTTAATATATTTCTTATTAAAGATTGACATTTCAATATATAGATGAAAGTAATATCCCATCTAAGAAATATATACAACGTGACAAGTTAATGTAGGAATTCGATTCATATCCTAGGTAAGTATATGACAACGAGGAAAATTTATTAAGAGAAATTTATCAAAGTATGTATATTATGACTTCCATTTATGAAATTTGAATTTAGTCTAAGCCAGACATGACGTTGCATATATTTGAAAATTCGGCTAACAGGAAACTGAAAAATAGAATTAGAATGATACTCTAAGGTATATTAGATGTATCATAGAATTTCATACGATATTCATTAATAAAACTATGCATATTATGGTATATTGACTATGTAGTATAGTTCAAGGTTGTCTATGTATAGATAATAAATTTTATTATTTACTCTCATGAGTTAGTAAAAGTTAAAACATCGGATATGAATAAGAGGATGAGATATATATATATATATATATATATATATATATATATATATATATATATATATATATATATAATAAAAATATTAGAATATAGGCAAATATTCCAAGTGAATAAATGAAGGTTGTTGTTTTAATAACAACTGGTAGAATAAGCCTAAAATTATGAGGAAAGAAATTAAGGGAAAAATAAGATTTCTATTATAATAGAAATAAGCACTTGAAGAATTATCACAAGGAAACTTAATGGTGAAGGTGAAATGGGAAATCATTAAAATGTTCAAAGGGTCATTAATCACAAAAAAATATTTTTTTCATGAAAGTATAAGTTGTTAGAGAAAATTTAACAACAGAAATTACACTTTAATGGAAACATCATAATATGACGAAATGTATTAAAGTCATTGACAAAAAAGTAGCGTTTATGATATAAGTAGGTTTTTTTTTTTTTTTTGGTAAGTGGAGTTGTTACATACGCTATCTGTTAGGGATAAGAACAAATGAAAAACCCCACGGGTTTCTTATAACATCCAACCAATAGACAGTGTAGCCATATAAAGGGTAATGATCATAATCTTTGTCTAAATATAACCAAAAAATTTCCCTTTATGAAAGATAGCTTTCTTTGTGGGATGTTACACCACCAAAAGGATGTTTCGTCCTTCTTCAAACCATGTCTACACTTGTGCAAATAAAAAAATGTGATTCCATGTTTTTGGACACATGTTTTAGCACAACCCAATCATATTTTCGTGAACTAACTTTTTCCAACAACGAAAATAATTCCTACTCTCCAACACTCACACTGGCAAGATTTCTAAAGGTATTTGTAAAAAGGATTTACTATGCAATAATTCTTTGAATGCAAAGAGATTACATACGCAATGAATAGAATGATCGATCGAACTATACATTGAATTTTGTATTCAAAATCCAGAAAAGGAAAAACCAACTAAAAGATTTGTCCTTTGTCATTAAGGTAAGATCCAACAAAGTATCTATTTTCGCTGCCAGTTGGAAAATCCATCAATCCAAATTATTTGTCGCTACAACAATTACCAGAAGCAAGAAAAATCAAGTTTTCCAACACAACACTCCATTATTTACGAGCCAACAAAAATTTTATCATCAGTGATAGAGAAATTCAACAAAATATAAGCTCAAGAATCTCAAATGGAAAAAAATTCTAGATACTTGGATCCATTAGAAAATCAACGATTTTCCTGAAACAAAACCAAATATTGCATGTTATATTGCAAATGATAAAATCCTTAAAAAATACTCATCATATAAAACATACAAATTATCAAATTCAAAACGCTAAAATAAATCGTTCACAAACATTTGAAAATAGTTTCAAAAACATTCATGTTCTTGAAAAAATAAATCTTTTCTCTCTTAAAAAAACATTTCAACTAGCAATCCTTGGAAAATAGCATTACCCAAAACAAAAAAAGGATTTTGCGAGTACACCAAAAATGTTGTACGTTCGGGTTTGCCTCCCCTCTAACTAAGTTTCACGCAACACCATCCTGACTACCGACGACCCGACTGTCTTCAGCTCTAACCACCAATAAAATATATTATTTCTATTGATTTCTATGCCATCAATCACTTTCTCTTACTTTCATCTTCTTAAACATGCTAAAAAATATCCTTCGCAAACATGTGTTAAAATAATACAATTTATTAAAAATTAGATTATATTAATAAATTTAAAAAAAAAAATGCATTTTTGAAAAAAAAAACCCTCATTTTTGTTTTTTAAACATCTTTAAAACTAACAATTCTTGCAAAATAACATTACTGAAAAAAATAATTAAAAAATAAGATTTTGCGAGTACACTGAAAACATTGCCTGCCTAGGTTAGTGTCCCCTCTAAATAATTTCTACGCAACACCATCATGTCTTTTGACCAGCCAACTGTTCTCAGCTCCAACCACCAATACAATATTGTTTTTTTATTTCTATGTCAAGAATCACTTTCTCTTACTTTCATCTTTTTAGACATGCAAATTATCATATTAAACATGCTAAAAAATATCCTTTGCAAACATTTGTTAAAAAAAATACATTTAAAAAAAATAACATTATATCAAGACAATTTGAAAATAAATTCCATTTATGAAACTCATTTTTCTTTTTAAACATATTTTCAACTAACAATTCTTGCAAAATAACATTACTGAAAAAAAAAACGATTTTGCGAGTATGTTGGAAACGTTGTACGTTGGAGTTGGATTTTCCTCTAACTAACTTCTACGCAACACCATCCTAACCTCTGACCACCTGACTATATTTATCTTTGATCACCATTACAATATTGTTTTTATCGATTTATGTGCCAATGATCACTTTCTATTACTTTTATATTTTCAAACATGAAAATTATTATATTAAATATGCTCAAAAATATCCTTCGAAAACATGTGTTAAAACAAAAAAAAAAACGTTAAAAAAAATAACATTATATCTCGGAAATTTGAAAACAAAAATCATTTATGTAAAAAATTATCGTTTCTCTTTTAAAACATATTTTCAATTAACGATTTTTTGAAAATAACATTTTATTAAAAAAAAAAAAAATACCAGTACGGTGACTACGATACACGTTAGGGTCGGCGTACCCCCAACTAACTTCTATGCAACAAAATCCCGCCTTCCTACTACCTTACTGACTTCAGCTCCGACCACCAATGCATCACAGTACCTTCTATGTTGGGGTTGGGGTCATGACTACAACTAAGTCATATGCATTTTCATCCCACCTTCTAACTACCTAAGTGACTTCAACTTTGACTGCGGTTAAAATATTGTTACTGTGTTCTTTGTGTCACAACTATCACTTCTATTTTCTTGCAATTTCCTATATTTGAATTAAACCTTCCCGTGTGTCCCTGCATCCGACCTCCCCACCATGCCCGTGTGTCCCTGCATCCGACCTCCCCACCATGCCCGTGTGTCCCTGCATCCGACCTCCCCACCATGCACATATATTGTTTGCTTGTTTGTAACCTTTTAACAAAATTTTCCTACTTTCTTGCTTTCTTATTTTTGTTTCTTCATATCTTCTTCAAACCCTCTTTGCACTGCTTATCTAAAACTTGTATCCAATTACAAAGAAAGAACTTTCATTTGACATTATTGCTTGTAATTTGAAACCAAAATTATTTTTATTTCTTTTTACAGGACATACATGCCAAACAAAGCTAAATCTTCTGAATAATCATAACAAATTCTATATCAAAAAAAACAAACAAAGAATGCCTTCTATTACTGGGTAGCTGGTAGATGACCCTAAATTTTAATGAGAATATTTACCTCAAATTCCACAAGATTATTGGTGTGTTTTTACATCCAATAACTCCAAGAATAACACTGAAATGATTATTAATAGAATTCACACCTTTACCAATTTTGAGACAGGTTTTACGCTCTCACGCATAAAACCAAAATTTATTTTTAATAAAACCAAAATCATACATTGTGTACAATTATGAAATGACCATAAAGATCTTACCACCCACCTCTTTCTATGTTTTAATGCAATCGCTTGTTGTTTTGCCATACTTCTCACGATGATATCCAATCCAAAGACTCATACCATTCCACAAAAAATATGTCCTTCCACTTCAAATACAAATCTGAACAATCGTAGCCAAAGAATAGTCAACCAATCCAACAATACATAACAAAACTGAGCTAAGCAACACCATAAACCATTGCTATCTTCGACCTTTAAAACATCGTTCTTCTAATTGTATTAAAACATTTCATTTTGTAACGTAGTATTCACTCTTTACACACCATGCCCACCCTTCATTTTCAAACGATGCTTTACAACCACGTTTCCACGACTCTTGCAACTCCCACTTATCGTAGCTATCTAGACGAAAAATATTCCGACAACACTCAACCCTCACCTTGAGAAATAAATAAAAATTAAATTGTATCAATAAAATTCTAGAAGATTAAAATATATATGCGTATCAATAAAATATAAATTATCTATTAAAATTAAAAAGATATCTAAATATACAATATCAGAAATATAAAATATCTTTTATAAATTTTTAGAAATATAATAAAATTTTTATAACAAAACCGTGTTATAATTATAAAAATAAATGTTACTTAACCCTATCCATAAATTTTCAAATAATACATATATGTGATATTGAACAAACTCTTACACCAAAATATGAAAAGAATATCGAATATGAAACTATTGTAATGAATACATTTGATATTGAACAAACGCTAAATCCACATACAAAAATTGAAAAGGTTTTAAATATTACAAAGTTCTCATGTTTTTATATTTTAAAACATAACTCGCTCATGTTAAAAATTATACGTTTTAGGCATAGTTTCTTTTCATTACAAAGAGAAGCATAAAATGCCATTCTCCATGATTTATTAAGTTTTTTTTGTGTTATTATTTAGATATTTAAGACATAGTGTTTTCCTTTATAAAGAGAAATATAAATGCCCAATTCCATATTTTGATATTTTGTTTAATATTAATAATTCTAACGTTTAATTATATTTAAAAAAAAAAAAAAATAAACATATTTTCAGAAAATATAAATTTTTTATTATTATATTATATATTTTTGATGAAAACTTGATATATTATTAAACAAGTGTAATATGCATTATTTTTATTTAGTATTTTGTGTAAAAGGTAAAGAATTTTAATAAGGTGAATGCAGTGATATAGCTTAGTTACATTTTAACAATCACAACTTTAGTGGAGAAGGAATCAAATTACTAATAATTTATTGTTACATAAGAGCTTAGTTTTATCATAAAAAAGTTGGCAATATTTAAATAATTAAACTATAAAAAAAATATTATAATTAATAATAATTAAATAATTAAACTATCAAAAATATTATGATTAATAAATTATTTGAAAAAAAAAATTATTAGGAAAAAACATTGTTACTAAAAACATAAAACAATTAATAAAAAAAATTCAAAAAAGATTATTTGTTAATAAATATTTATTGTTAAAAATAAATATAATAATAAATGAAAATAAAATATTATATATATATATATATATATATATATATATATATATATATATATATATATATATATATAAGTAAACTTGCCAAAATAATTTTAAATACTAAATAAAAATTAGAAATTCAAATTTTAAAAATTCAAAAATTAATTTTCAATTTAATAAAAAATAAATTTAATAATAATTTTATCAAAAATTCGGTAAACTTTAAAATAATTTTCGAATTTTTTCAAATTAATTAAAAACCAAAACATTTTAACGGTAAATATAAACAGACAAGCCAAACCATACAGTCTTGTCTGTTTTGTCTTTGAGCTTGATGTGTAGTTGATTTTTTGCAATTGCACCTTTTGACGTCAAACTCATAACCAAGTTGCAATCGATGAATTTCCTATGAATCTCCTGCTCCTCCCAATGTTGGATCCTCATAAAATGTCATCTTTATCTCAGTCGCAATCCAGTATAGTGCTACCTTCATGCTAATAATTCTTCTGTGCAAACTACGACACCCTACATGACCGGCTATAGGAAAAAGATTACTGTCACCCATGGTATAGATAGACTTTACCGTTAGGAAACCGCAGATCTGAAAACCACCCAAACATAAAACCAAGAAAACCGTGCCCACTTCGAGTGTTTCCACGGAGCATTTGCAGATTGTACCACCATGATGACATGTGAGTAGCGAAATTCCATGTAGCAGCAGACTTGCCCACGGAGTGGGCCAAATTTACAGATCATAAAGTTACATCAGACCCTCTCCACTGCAAGCTTGATCTGGCCAATCTTGCCACAAGAAGGCCCATACCTCCACCTAAGGGAAATGGAAGCACGCTGCTCAGAGGGTTGTTGTTACCATAGTCTAGCATTACAAAAGTCCAAATATTCAATCGATCTAATATGTAAAAATGAGAATAATATATCTTTCGTGTTCTCATCACACACCATGATAATGATCAAACATATGAATAGAAATCCGACACAATTATAGATCTTAAGACATTTATAATCGAATGTTCTTCAAGAGACGAAAGCCAAACTTCACATAATGTTGGACACAACAAAGAAAATCACTTGTCTAGATTAAAGATTATATGAATATCTCTAATTATGAGGAGAAAGGTCATAACTCACCCTTATCCTAATGGTAGGATTCCAAAATATGTTTAGAATGCGTAGTGAAAATGCCATTTTCTGTCAAATTCTAAAAACTTTTAAGTGTATTATAACTAAATACAAAGACCCACAAATTTTTTTGAGACAATTATGTATTATGAAATTCACTAGGTTTCTCGTAAAATCTAGACATTTGAAATTGATTGCAAAATTTTTCAAATTTCTCAATTGCGTGCAGTGTTTAACTCTAATGAAATTATCAAAAGTTTGAATAAAGTTCATTTAAAATTTTAATAATTTAACAATAATTTCACAATTAGAAAAAATGAATCAACTTTTTAGGAAAAACTTTGAGATGTGATATAATTCTTAAATATTTTTGCTCAAAGAAAAAGATTTTAGAATGATTAAAATCACCTATAATGCTAACTAGACTAAAAAAGAGGAAGGCAATTAGATGAATTGAATTTGCAGTCCTCAAGCTAGGAGCCTATGAGGTTGCGACAATGCTGACTTTCTCATTAATTCATCAAACAATCAATACAAGCATATAAAGATGCATTCGAATATGGAGGTTAAAACAAATCCGAGAAAAATAGGTTAAAACTAATATATGTTTCTCCATTATTTTCAAGATTCGCCCTTAATGGAGAAATGGTTTATTTTCTCACCTAACATCTCCCTAAACAATTCAATTTTATCTTCCCAATGGGATTTGTAACAATATCAACAACATTTTCACAAGAATTATAATATTGAAGAAAAATTTCTTTAGATTGTATCTTTTCTCTAATGAAATGAAATTGAGCATCAATATGCTTTGTCCTTGCATGAAAGATTGGATTATTTTCCAACTTGATCGAGTTTTGGTTGTCACATGTGATCATTGTAGCCCTCTTTTGTTCTTTTCCAACATCTTGAAGAACTCGCCTCAACCAAACAACTTCACAAGTTGTTGCACACAAAGTTTTATATTATTTTGTTGTACATGACAAAGATACAATAGGTTGCTTCTTGCTGCTCCATGAAACAATCCTAGAACCAATGCTGAAAGAATAACTCGTAGTAGATCTTCTATCATCCAGATTACCAGCCAAATCTGAATCTGAGTAACCAGTTAGCTCAACATCAAATGAATCAGTATGCTTGAGACCAAAATCAAGTGTTCCTATAAGTTACTCGAGTGCATCTTTTGTTGCTTTCCAATTTCTTTTTATAGGTCTTGGTATAAATTGACTTAACACACTAACAGAGTATGCTATGTCAAGTCTAGTTGTAGTAAGATAATTCAAACTTCCCACCTGTTTTTTATACATTGTACTATCTACCTCCTTTGAAACATCATCAAAATGTAGCTTCACATTTTGCTACATTAGAACGAAAGCAACTTTGCATTGATCCATATTAAAAATTTTAAGCTCTTTTCTAACATACTTACCTTGAGTAACAAAATTTTGACCCACATATCTCCACACATCAAGACCTAGACAGTAATGTAACTCACCAAGATATTTCATTTTAAATACCTGTGGCATCTTCTCCTTAATTCCATCAATTAGTTTTACTGAATTTCTTGTAATAATTAAGTCATCAACATACAAAGAAATCAATGCTACATGCCCCTTTTCATCAAACTTGGTATACATATTTTGATAACTTTGACCCATGGTCAAGAAATAAGTAATGTGTCTTTTCATATGATGACCTAGGTTCATGCTTCATCCCATACAAAGATTTATTTAATCTAAAAACTATATTTTCTTGCCCCTTCTTCACAAACCATTCAGGTTGTGTAAAACATGTGTCCCCTTTTAAATCACCATTCAGAAAAGCAGAATTTACATCTAATTAGTGAAAATTCCAATGTCAGTTTGTAGATAATGCAATTAATAGTCTAATAGTTTCAATTTAGCTACAAGTGCAAATGTTTGTGCATAGTCAATACACTCCTTTTGTGAGTACCCTTTTGCCACCAATCTAGCTTTATATTTTTCTATAGTACCATATTATTTAAATTTGGGTTTCTACAACCATTTACATCCAATGTGATATTTACTTTTAGGAAGTTCAGTCAATTCTCAAGTTCTATTTTTAATTTTGGATTAATATTCTTCCTCCATTGTTTTCTCCACTCTTCATGTTCATTAGCTTCATTAAAACTCATGGGTTCTATGAAATTCAACTAGTCATCAGGGCATATTCCTTATATCTTCGACGTAGACTAATCTATCGAGTAGATCTCCTTCGCACTTCATTATCTTTACCCCTGTTCTTTGAAGGTACTTCTCCACCTCTATTTGGGCTCTGACTACAGGTGATGTCCAACTTACTGAATTTTTCCTCAAGCTTTTGCTGCTCACTATTTTCTGCTCTTGCTTCTGCATTATTGTCTTCAACTTCATAAATTATGTGCCACCTTTCTTAATTGTTTTCTTTATTTCCTTCATATTCTTGTTCATGGAAAATTACATTTCTACTTGAAAATAATTTTTGAGTAGATGGATCAAACATTTTATATGATTTAAATTCTGAACATTATCCTACAAAAAATACATTTGATACCTTTAGCATCAATTTTCTTTCTATTGTCCTTCAGAATATGTGTAAAGGCCTTACACCGAAACACTTTCAAATGATAAAATGTTGGTTTAAAACCATAAAAGGCTTCGAATGGGGTCTTGAGATCAAGATGCATTGTTCGACTTATATTATTTAAATAAACAACAATACTAATAGCTTATGCCCAGAAATAATTTGAGAGGTTCTTACCTTTTACCATACTTCGTGCACACTACACTAATGTTCTATTTTTCATTTCTGTAACACCATTCTGCTATGGAGTGTAGGGTGGTGTGAACTGCTGCACTATTCCATGATCCTTGCATTACTTGGTGAAGTTCCCCAATTTGTACTCCCCCCTTTGATCTAAACATAGGATCTTTATGAACTTCCTTGTTTTCTTCTCTCTCGTGTTTTTTAATTATTTGAAATTCTTTGAAAACATCACTCTTTTTCTTGAAAAGGTACACCTAAGTGTGCCTTGTGCAATCCTTAATAAACAACATAAAATAATAGGCACCTCCTAGGGATCTGTTCTACATTGTTCCAAAAACATTCGAATGCCCAAGTTCTAATACATCTCTTCTTCTCCTATCAGAATCAGAGGGTAATTAATTTCTATGAAATTTTCCTAATGCACAACCTTCACAAGAAACATAGTCATTATTTAACATAGGGAGTCCTTCAACCATTCTTTGTTTCTACAATAACAACAAATTATGATAATTGATATGACCATACCTATGATAACAATAATTTATTTTTACATAGTTGTGGAATTTGGCACTTGATGACTTTTGCTGGTGACTTTAAGCTTTTACAAGCTTCCAACTTTGAATACTTAAGAAACAAGTTTGCAGTGATCCAAAAAATCTTTGACTATGCAATGTGTTTTGAAGAATTCAACCTTCAAATTCTGATTTGTAATTGTAGACACAAAGATCACTTTTTTCTTGATCCCAAGCACATACATAACATTTTAAATGTTCCTGAAATTTCCATTTGGAAATGTTACAAGAATATCCCCACATCCTTGATCTGATGTCGACGATCATCTCCAAGATAGATATTACCACCATTTCATACCTCCTTGAAATTCTCATACTAACTCTTGTTACATGTGATATGAATTGAAGATCCAAATTCCACAAACCATGTATTAGCATCATCCATTTCAACAACAAGTGTGGCATTAGACACAAACAACTTAAGATATTTGAGATCATAGTTCAAGATTTCTCCTACAAAATGTACTGATTGTATTCTATGTTTATGCCTAGATTCATCACTTTTCTTCTTATAACAGTCTCTCACAAGGTGCCCACTTATACCACAGTAAAAAAAATTTATTCCATAACAATTTCTCACATATGACATACCTTGATTTGATTTTGGAAATGGCCTTTTTGAGATGAGCCTCCACCTTTATTTCCTCCTCCTTGTTTCCATTTGAAGAATTTCCTCTTCGTCACAAGTGCCAAGTGCGGATTCTGAGGCTTCAAATTGTTACGCCTCTCTTCTTCCCACAACAATATACCTATCAATTCCTCAAAATTTGGCGCTTTCACCCTTACTGCAATACCTATAATAAACATATGATATTCCTGTGACATTAACTTTAAATTGATTTCCACAGGATCAGTAACCGGTATTGATTCTCTATATATCCCATATTATCTTTCAAATATTTGATTCTAGAAATAAAGGAACTAACAGGTTCATTCTCTTCCATTTTAATATACACGAGATTACTCTTTAGAAAAAGGAATCAATTTGTATTTTTAGTTTCATCCAACTCCTTCATTACATTCCAGGTCACATTAGAAATATGATAATCACGAATATAAGGAATTATATTGTCTTTGACAGACACTCTTAATAATACCATTGCCTTGTTTTCTGATTTCTCCTAGTCGTGAATAAATATTTTTGGTCATCGGTAAACTTTGTTTAGAGATATTATCTACAAAGTAACTTATATTTAGAAATATTATCTACAGGGTTGTGAGGAGATTATTAGTAGCCCACGTGACTTAAAAATGGAAGAATGGGAAAATTGAAAAAAGTAGATATGTTTCTTCTTATCTTCGAGAAACACAGTGTAACGTCTCCTCCTTTCCACCACGATTTTTTTTTTCTATTTATAGTTTACTTCTGTGCATCTATTGACCACAGCTGTTCAATTCTATTTTTCAAACTTTGTCATTTTTTTCTCTGCTATGGAATAGAGTTCCTATTTCTTCTATTTCTCTTGTATGTAAATTTGATTGTGCACTTCCACTAAATGGTTGTGGCTTATATTAAATACATATATATATATATATAATTATCACCATATATATATATATATATATATATATATATATATATATATATATATATATATATATATATATATATATATATATATATATATTGTTCACCTACCATTGTTATATGCGTTCATTAACGTCTTCGCACAATACTCGTAGGCTCACCCTACCTACACCGTAGCGTTCGATAGCATACTCTTATGGCTTATAGGTAGGATATATGAATCGTTGGGCTTGAATATTTGTATCGCTCCAAGATTTAAAATATTATGTTGCATTTCAACTTATTCAAAGCATCAAAGGGTCCATTTCTATTTATAACTGATGTCGATTATATGCATTTATTATAGTTGTGTGGCCACTGTTCCCATGTGAATGAGCATTACCATCACATCATTTATCTCTCACGTACAGTTCAATTTATGGTGATTTTACTGTGGGGGTAGGTGTATTAACCTTTCGATGCATTCATTACGTCTCGTTGGCAAAGATGGCTCAAGGTTTTTGGCCAATGCAACCCATTCAAATTTCCACGTCACCTTATGAAATGAAACTCTGTTGATTCTTTTTCCATTTTTTTGGCTTTCATTACGTCCCCAGATAGAATTGTATGTGTCTACGTTTCAGTCTATATGCCACACCAGAATACTGTTTCAATTACGCCTGTCATTTGACATTAGTGAGAGTACTGTATAATCGATTTCATAGATCTATGTATTTATGTGTTGGGCGGTCAGGAATTAAATGACAATTTCACCCACTTGATCCGTGTATAGGCCATGGATCCAAGGCCACTTGTGTTACACCATTTTTTGGTCATCTAACTCTTCATCATTAGATGGACCCAAGTACACCATGTAAGACCAGTTTTACCCCAAGTAAAACTGCTTTCACTATGTTAATTAGGAAACCCCAAAAGGAATAATTAATTAAACCATAATTTAACTATTATTCCCAGTCATGTTTAACCCAAAAACAAAGAAATTAATGAGATAAACCCATAGTTATCTTATTATTTTCTAGGAATAATTATTTAAATAATATTCCTTGTTAAATATGACCAAATCAACCACCATTAATCAACTAAATCATTATTTATTTGATTATATCCTAACCACTTCCTTAAAAAGATAAATAAATCATTTATTTATTTATTTTTCACTAATCAAGGGATTTGACCCAAGTCAAACACCCTTTCCCTCCAACAAATAATAATAAAATATTCCATAGAGGTGGATCTAGATTTGATTAACATTATTTTAATCATGCACCAAGATCTAGAATGACACAATATTTTGTTATAAATAGGAGGGTTTTCCCCATCATTCTTCACCTTTTGTTGCCTATTAGATCACTCTGGATCTATACACTTGGTCTCATTTCTACCATTTTGCTCCCATTGAGCTCTACCTTCTACATTGGGTTTTTCACATCTACAAGAGAGAGAAAGCTTAGATCTGAAGTGCTGAGGACTACAAAGAACCCATCCCATTGAGGAGATCTGGATACACCTTCTTGTTTCCTCCCAGGTGCCCTGTAATATAAAAATTCATTCAAAAAATCGTGTTCTTGTCTTCTCTGTTGGATGCATGGAGCAAACTCTTTACTTTACTGCTTAATATCTTTCCATTTATAGATCTGTTTGTTGCAGCACTTTAACTACTAATTGCAGATCTGAAGATGTTTTGCAGCCATTATTGTTGTTAGGGCTATTAGTTATGCGTAGCTAAAGTGGTTCTTTTTCGTACGCTTCGACAAAGAATTCATACTAACAACTTGGACGGTGGAGATTGTTCCTATCCATTAGGGTTTCATCGGTTTTTTGGATTTGATACGTTTTTATAAATCTCTGTGTTATTATTGAAGCAGTTCTTTCGCCCTTCATTTGTTCTACTTTCCTCTCGGTGTCGAGACTCTACACATTGGAGGAACTAAGCGTCGGCTCAACTAGGCTTCTGGCTTACCTATCTACTCATTGAAGCTTCAATTTAGGTATGAGTTTCTATGCATGTCACTCACTTTACCGTGAAGATCACATTCGGTGGCTATAATTTGATATGTATTTTTTTTTCTTTTCATATCAGTACGCTCTGTGGATAGTGCGAGAGCTGAGTTTAAATAAAATAATTTCTTTCCTTTAGTCTCGTTCATGGTTGAGCCCTCGTCTGGGTCAGATGGAAGAATCTCTCGTGGAACTTTTCTGTCCTGTTATGTTGATTTTTGTTTATGCCACCATCTCTTCTTACATTTTGTGTGTTTTCCTGTTAACGATGCGTGGCACTAATACGCCATGGTTTCTTGATAGGGCATACCCCTCCTCGTCTTTCGTGACTTTAATGATGTAGTTCGAATGGTGTGGTGTTGATTGTACTCGTCTCTTCTGCGACGAGCGATACATACCCTAGGCAAGTAATCGATTCGATTGTATCACTGGCCCCATGGTTTTTTTTTTTCATTCCCATTTGAAACTTCTGGTCTCGAATTTTTAATGTTATGCAACTACCTCTATTTTAGGTCGTTTTGAAGGAAAGAAATTTCTCCTTTTCTAGGTAACTCTTTAATATTTTTTTATTATAATTACTTGTGATATAATTCATATCAGTTAGTCGTTTCGTATTCTCACTGTCTCTTGTTTTTGTTGCAGGTAAATCCGAATGCCATACACTTTTCCTTATCAGTGATACAATGAAAAGGGTTATTGCATTCGGCATTAATTTAGCTGCCCTTTGCGCTTTCAAGTTGGTATAAAAAATATACTGGTCGATGTGAAGCTAGACTCTCATAACGTTATTCTACATAATTTTTGTTCAGACCACTCTGGTCTAGCTTTCATAATTTTTCTCTTTGCTACTGTATTTATAATAACCTTGATAGACTGGTCTGTATTACAAAGACTCCGATAATATGGACGCTGTGACCACATTATCCCAATTTAATTTGTCAGGGAACACGATTCTCTTAATGTATTTCATTTGGTTCATGAATTTACCTATAGATTATATATATATATATGTATTCCCTTCCTATTTAACAGGGAACAGAGGTGTGTTATACTCTGTAGATTTAGGTGGCGAGTTCATGTTGATGCTCATGATAAAAATTGTATTTCTGCTGCATCTGTTTGCTTCCATTTGATAGACGGAGCTGATTTTTTTACTAGTCTTAATTTGGGTTGATGCTTCCTCCACCTTTTATTTTCGTACTTGTGTGCAAATATTTTTATGACAAGAATATTACACCTCTATAGGTAGTTATGGATTCTTGAAATCTGGTTCATGTGTTATTATGTATTATTCTACTCCAGTAGTATATGTCTACCTCTGCTTTTTTACTTAAAGTTTTCAAGTATTACTTATTGGTGTAAATAATAATAATCTCTGGAATTTCTTGTTTTAAATCTATAACATGTACAGTTTGCTCTATTCTCTAGCTATCATTTCCAACTAAAATTTTATAATAATCTGGTATGTGAATTATTTGTTATTACTCCATGCTTATAAAAATTTCATGTGCTGCATATAAATTTGTTTCTATCTATTTTCCAGTGGTACATTTAATTTGGGATCTCCAGTAAAGGAGGTAACCCATGTGCTATTATTATGTCTGTTTCTTAGGCTACATTTTGTTACAAGTTTAATCACTTATATTTAGCTCTGTTTATGTCTGAATGTCCTTAACTAATTTAAAGGTAATCATCCCCTTTTTTTTTCATGGAAGTTAAATCTGTAGATATACATACACTACTAATTCAACTAATTTATAGATCTGCACTGCATGTAATTAATCACTCCTTCATACATATTTTGTTTATCTAGTGTTCACTGCATTAATTCTATTTTTAACAGAAGCAGATTAAAGTTACACAATTATGAATTATGAGGTAGCATAAATCTCCATATTTAAACCAATCACTAGTTTAGAGTTTCTGGTTGATTTTTCCCCATAATTCTTGTTCCTACAACTATGTAGAACTGAGAGAGTTTAACTTCTCTACCCTTTTGTAAATGTATGGAACACTAGTACAGCACAAAACATTGCAAGTAATAAGCAGCTACGGTCATTAACCTTTACCATAACAACAATTAAATTTTAATCATTCATAAACACTGTGAGCATACCACTTTGGTACTGGACCAGTCCTCCTAGCCGTAGAGTTCCTCTATCTCCAGAACTTACCCCCGAGCTGAGATCACTTCCATTCCAGACCAACCTCTAATCTGTGCAGGAATAGCTTATTTAAGCTTTTTCTCCCAAAAGCCTATTTCTAATTCCGCGTCCAGAATTACATGATGCTTTTCTTCCTGTTTGCCTAGGCTTCCCTTTTTAGGGACTGTTAAAGCTGCTGTCTGCTTTTCCCAGCTTTTTACCTCTTCCCAACTACTCTCCACATCATTCGGGAAACTAGATTTTCCTCAAAATCTAATTTGGAAATAAATTCTTTCAAGGATTTTTGAAAGATTTTTGGGGAAAGTATTTTCCTCTTTCCATCCTCATGGATTTGGCAAGTGATCTCATAATTCTCATTTGGTCAATATGCACAGAATTATTTTATTTATTTTTCATAATTAAATATTTAATTACATCCACAAAATACTTATCCATTAGGGTCCACTCCTGTTTGGATTAAAGTTCCAATGTCTAACTTTGAAAGAACATAAAACTAGGGGTGTTACATATTCCCCCTCTGAAAGCAAACACCGTCCTCAGTGTTTATATCTAACTACTAGAGTTCATTTATAAAAAAAAAGGATATTTTTCCATCATTTCAGCTTCTTTTTCCTAGGTAACTTCTTCAGCAGTAAAGTGCTTCCACTGCACCTTTACTCTTGCTACTGTTCAATTCCTTAATTCAATTTCTTCCCGCTCCAATATTTGAAGCGGCTCTGGAAGGAACTCCCCTTCTGGTTCCACCTGTATCACATTCTAATCAACAATGTGAGAAGCATCATGTAAATATCTTTTTAATAATGAAACATGAAACAAATCATGAACTCTAACATGGGGCGGTAAGGCTACCTTGTAAGCCACTGGTCCCACCCTTTCTAACACCTCAAAAGGCCCACAATATCTAGGAGCCAATTTTGCACAACTTCCAGCATAAAGTGTGCTCTTTTTGGGTTTAATACGCAAATACACATGCTCCCCCACTTTGAATTCTCGATGTATCCTTTTCTTATCAACATAGTTTTTCTGTCGATCTTGTGTTGTCTTGATATTTCTTTGTATTTGTTTAACAATTCTTTCCATCTCTTGTAAAGTCTCTGGTCCCAACATTAGCTTATCCTTAGGTTGGCTCCATCTCAAAGGAGTATGACATTTCCTTCCATAGAGTGCCTCAAACGAACTCATTTTTATGGAGGATTGGTAGCTGTTATTATAGGAAAATTCAGCTAAATGCAAGCAGTCTTCCCACTTTGATGGCCTATCCATCACATACATTCTCAGCATATCCTCCAAAATCTGATTTGTTCTCTCTGTCTGACCATCTGTCTGCGGGTGATATGCAGTGCTAAAATTCAACTTAGTGCCTATGCCCCCAAACAAACCTTTCCAAAAGGCTGTGGTAAACTTAGCATCTCTATCTGAAACAATCACCTTTGGGACCCCATGGAGCCTTACTACTTCCTTCAGGAACACATCCGCTACTTGGGCTGTCCCAAAAGTAGATTTCACAGGTTTGAAGTGTGTAGCTTTTGTTAACGTGTCCACTACCACCATCACTGAATCGTGTTGGTATTTGGTTTTGGGTAGCCCTGTTATGAAATCTATAGAAACTATGTCCCATTTCCATTCTCCAATCGGCAAAGGGTTTAAAAGACCAGCAGGATGTTGATGCTCAACTTTAACTAGTTGACACTCCATGCACCTTACTAAATATTCTGCTACATCTCTTTTCATTCCTGGCCAAAACAACTTCTTTTTCAAAGTCGTTAACATTTTCTGATATCCAGGATGCCCTGCATACGGTTGTTTATGATATTCATCTAGGATTTCTTTTTTTCAAAGTACCCACATTGGGGACATACAATCTATTTTTGTAGCAGATCAGCCCTTTTTTTTTTTAGTGAAATCAGCCATCTCCTTCTTTAGTATTTTCACCTGTAGACTCTCATAATTGGATCCTGGTCTGCTACCTTTTTCACTAGATCTTCTAAATCAAACTTGGCACTACTTCCAATGCTGTTTATATTTTGACAAGCATTTCTGCTCAAGGCATCAGCAATTTTATTTTCTTTCCCTCTGATATGTTTTATGTCCATATCAAATTCACTCAGAAAAGACAACCATCTGGCCTATCTAGCATTTAAATCATTTTGGGAAAAGAAATATTTAAGACTAATATGATCAGTCATCAACGTAAATTTTTTTCCAAGAAGATAGCGTCGCCACATCTTCAAGGCATGGATTACAGCAGCCAACTCCAAATCATATGCACTATAGTTCTGTTCATGTGTCTTAAGTTTCCTACACTCATATGCAATAACCGAATTTTCTTGCAACAGAACTCCTCCCAACCCTTCTCTACAGGCATCCGTACATACAAAAAATTCTTTATCAGGATCTGCGATTTTCAATATAGGGGCTGTAGTGAGTTTTAATTTTAATTGTTCAAAACCATTTTGGAAATTTTCAGTCCACTCAAATTTGACACCCTTTCTTTGTAGTGAGGTTATGGGATAGGCTATTGCAGAAAATATTTTCATAATTCTACGATAATAACCTGCAATCCCCATGAACGATCTCACTGTTGAAACATCAGTTGGTACTGGCCACTCTCTAATGGCCTTTATATTTTCAGGGTCAACAGCCAACCCTTGTTTAGAAATAATATGTCCCAAGTATTGGATCTTGCCCTTATAGAATTCACATTTTCTGAACTTGGCATACAACTGCTTTTCTTTCAGATTTTGCAACACTATCCTCAAATGTTCTTTATGCTCCTCCTCACTTTTTGAGTAACTAAAATATCATCTATGAGCACTAGTACGAATTTATCCAAGTACTTATTTAACACACTGTTCATTAAGCACATAAAGGTGGCAGGGGCATTGGTCAAACCGAAAGGTAGGACTACAAATTCGTAGTGACCATACCGGGTTCGAAAAGCTGTTTTTCTAATGTCTTCTTCTTTAATTCTGAGCTGGTGGTAACTAGTCCTTAGATCGATCTTATAAAATACTGAAGCTCCCCTTACCTGATAAAAAATATCATAAATTTGAGGCAAAGGGTATCTGTTTTTTATTGTCAACTTATTCAGCTGACGATAGTAAATGCACATTCTAAAGGTTCCATCCTTATTTTTCACAAATAACACCGGTGCTCCCCAAGGAAACACACTCGGTCTGATATAACCCTTATCCATCAATTCTTGCAACTACATTTTCAGTTCCATAAGTTCAGGGGGACTCATTCTATAAGGGGCTTGGGAAACAAGCGTTGCTCCAGGCACCAAATCAATTGAAAATTCAATCTCTCTTTTGGGGGGAAGATGAGGAATCTCATATGGAAAAAATTCCTTAAACTCCCTCACCACTGGAAGAGTATCCATTAGGTTTGCTTCAGGTTGCTGTTCTAGTTCCTCAACATGTACTTCATATACTTGGTATCCTTTCCTAGCTGTTCGTTTTAGTTGTAGTGCTGATATTTGTCTTACAAAGATAGTTTTTTTTTCCCTGGAGAATAAAAGGTTTCCCCTCTTCATCTATACAATGCAGGGTCTTATCCCAACAGTTCATCATGGCCTTTTTCTTTTCCAGCCAGTCCATTCCTATCAGCAGGTCATATGAACCTAATGGCAGAATGTTTAAATTCACTTATGTTTGAAAATCATTTAATTTGATTGCTATTTGACGTAATTTATGTGTTACCTTCCTCTTGGTTCCAGTGGCTAACTGGACCAACCAAGACTGCTGAAATTTTTCAGTTTTGAGATTGCATTTTTCTACAATTGGTGGACTAATGTAACTCAAAGAAGCACCCGGATCAATTAAAATTGTAACAGATTGGTCAGCAATCTTACCTTCTATTTCAACCATGGTAGCTTGGTGTTCTGCTTGTCGATTCTCCAAGGCTGCACTGATAGTGGGTATATTTCTTGCTATGTCTTTTACTGTGGTAGATTCTCGATCTCTCATAATCATCTGAATGTTTCGGTGGGGACAATCCCTCAAGAGATGGGGTTCTCCACATCCCCAGCACTTCAAAGGTTCCCTCATTTTAACTGTGCCTTCCTTTTTATTTCCTTCATCTAGTTGTTTGGAACCAACTTGAGACTGAGCTGTTTGGCTTTCTTTTGGTTTATTAAACTTTTTTCTCTGATGATCCCTATCAAAATTCTTTAAGTAAGTTGGTTTATGTTTCTTTCCTTTGATTTCACCTTTGTTTATCCAACCTTTTCCATGCTCACCCTTTCCTCTAAACTGCTGGTAACATAATCTGGCTTTTCTTACTGCTTCATCCATATTTTTTTCGGTAATCAAACTTAATCTTCTCTTTTTACACAGCAGGAAAACAGTTCAAAAACCTTTGTACCTTTGCCTTCTCTTCTCGAATGTAAGGGACATATCTCAACAGATTTGTAAATTTGGTGACAAACTCATCGATAGTGAGCTGTTCCAGTTTGAGTTCATGGAATTCCTTTGCTTTATCATCATAATAACGTTCATTTAAATAGTGGTTTTTAAACTTAACCTGGAAATCTTCCCAAGTAATTGTCTTTTCATCAATGGAATGCACCATTTTTGTCTCCTCCCACCACAAGGTAGCCTTACCTTGTACCTGGTAGACAGCTAATCTAGCTTTCAGATTGCTTTCATATTCATAGACTTGGAAATATTTAATCATGTTCAACAACCAAGCTTCAACATCTTCCTCCTTCTCCCCATCATAGGAGGGAGGTTTGATCTTTCGGAATTCCCCCTGTAATTCTTTTTCTTCTTATACTAATGCCTGACAGCATCATCTTCCTAAGACTCATCATTCTTCCTCTTTCCGAAACCTTCACCTTCCTGGCTGTTCCGCGAAGTTAATTCTCTGATGAGCTTTTCCTCCTCCTCACTGGCTAATGAAAATCTGTCATTCTGGCTTCTTAGCTTAGCCATCTCTCGTTGCAAACTGTGCAACATAGCCATCACAGGAGTGTTGGGATCTGGTGTATTATCTTCATCACGCAAATCAACATAAATTTCATCACTTCCATCCATTTGAATTTTCTATTCCAGCAGCACTGTACACTAAACAACACATATCAGTAAAAAAAAAAAAAATTATTTTTCTTCCAGCAAAATAATTTATAGAGTGAGCACAACAACGACAACCCAGTTTTTCCAACTTGGGCTCTGATACCATTTGTAACATCTCCTCCTTTCCACCATGATTTTTTTTTTCTTTTCTATTTATAGTTTACTTCTGTGCTTTTATTGAGCACAACAGTTCAATTCTATTTTTCAAACTTTGTCATTTTTTTCTCTACTATGGAATAGAGTTCCTGTTTCTTCTATTTATCTTGTATGTAAATTTGATTGTGCACTTCCACTAAATGGTTGTGGCTTATATTAAATACATATATATATAATTATCACCATATATATATATATATATATATTGTTCACTTATTTAATATAATTATCACCATATATATATATTTTTCACCTACCATTGTTATATGCGTTCATTAACGTCTTCGCACAATACTCGTAGGCTCACCCTACCTACACCTTAGCGTTCGACATCATAATATTATGGCTTATAGGTAGGATATATGAATCGTTGGGCTTGAATATTTGTATCTCTCCAAGATTTAAAATATTATGTTGTATTTCAACTTATTCAAAGCATCAAAGAGTCTATTTCTATTTATAATTATTGTTAATTATATGCATTTATTATAGTTGTGTGGCCACTGTTCCCATGTGAATGAGCGTTACCATCACATCATTGATCTCTCACGTACAGTTCAATTTATGGTGATTTTACTGTGGGGGTAGGCGTATTTACCCTTCGATGCATTCATTACGTCTCGTGGGCAAAGATGGCTCAAGGTTTTTGGCCAATGAAACCCATTCAAATTTCCACGTCACCTTATGCAATGACACTTTGTTGATTCTTTTTCCATTTCATTGTCTTTCATTGCATCCCCAAATAGAATTGTATGTGTCTACGTTTCAGTCTATATGCCACACCGGAATACTGTTTCAATTATGCCTTCCATATGACATTAGTGAGAGTACTATATAATCGATTTCATAGATCTAGGTATTTATGTGTTGGATGGCCAGGTTTTAAATGAAAATTTCACCCACTCGATCCGTGTATAGGACATGGATCCGAGGCCACTTGGACGGTGGATATTGTTCCTATCCATTAGGGTTTCATCGGTTTTTTGGATTTGATACGTTTGTATAAATCTCTGTGTTATTATTGAAGCGGTTCTTTCGCCCTTCATTTGTTCTACTTGCCTCTCGGTGTCGAGACTCTACACATTGCAGGGACTAAGCGTCGGCTCACCCAGGCTTCTGGATTACCTATCTACTCATCGAAGCTTCAATTCAGGTATGAGTTTCTATGCATGTCGCTCACTTTACCGTGAAGCTCACGTTCGGTGGCTATAATTTTATATGTAATTTTTTTTTTCATATCAGTACACTCTATGGATAGTGCGAGAGATGAGTTTAAATAAAATAATTTCTTTCCTTTATTATCGTTCATGGTCGAGCCCTCGTCTGGGTCACATGGACGAATCTCTCATGGAACTTTTTTGTCCTGTTATGTTGATTTTTGTTTATGCCACCATCTCTTCTTACATTTTGTGTGTTTTCCTGTTAACGATGCATGGCATTAATACACCATGGTTTCTTGATAGGGCATACCCCTCCTCGTCTTTCGTGACTTTAATGATGGGGTTCGAATGGTGTGGTGTTGATTGTACTCATCTCTTCTATGGCGAGTGATACATACCCTAGGAAAGTAATCGATTCGATTGTATCACTGGCCCCGTGGGTTTTTTTTTTTTTCATTCCCATTTGAAACTTCTGGTCTTGAATTTTTAATGTTATGCAGCTACCTCTATTTCAGGTCGTTTTGAAGGAAAGAAGTTTCTCCTTTCCCAGGTAACTCTTTAAGATTTTTTTATTATAATTACTTGTGATATCATATCAGTTAGTCGATTCGTATTCTCACTGTCTCTTGTTTTTGTTGCGGGTAAATCCGAATGCCATACACTTTTCCTTATCGGTGATACAATGAAAAGGGTTGTTGCATTCGGAATTAATTTCTCTACCCTTTGCGCTTTCAGGTTGGTATCAACAATATACTGGTCAACGTGAAGCCAAACTCTCATAACGTTATTCTACATAATTTTTGTTCAGACTACTCTAGTCTAGCTTTCATAATTTTTCTCTTTGTTACTGTATTTATAATAACTTCGTTAGACTGGTTTGTATTACTAAGACTCTGATAATATGGACGCTATGACCACATTATCCCAATTTAATTTGTCAGGGAACACGATTCTCTTAATGTATTTCATTTGGTTCATGAATTTACCTATAGATTTTATATATATGTATTACCTTCCTATTTAACAAAGAATAGAGGTGTGTTATACTCTGTAGATTCAGGTGGCGAGTACATGTTGATGCTCATGATAAAATTTTTATTTCTGCTACATCTGTTTGCTTCCATTTGATAGACAAAGCTGATTTGTTTACTAGTCTTAATTTGGGTTTATGCTTCCTCGACCTTTTATTTTCGTACTTGTGTGTAAATATTTTTATGGCAAGAATATTACACGTCTACAGGAAGTTATGGATTCTTGACATCTGGTTCATGTGGTATTATGTATTATTCTACTCCAGTAGTATATGTCTACCTCTGCTTTTTTACTTAAAGTTTTCAATTATTACTTACTGGTGTAAATAATAATAATCTCTGGAATTTCTTGTTTTAAATCTATAACATGTACAGCATGCTCTATTCTCTAGCTAACATTTCCAACTGACATTTTAGAATAATCTGGTGTGTGAATTATTTGTTATTACTTCATGCTTATAAAAATTACATGTGCTGCATATAAATTGGTTTCTATCTATTTTCCAGTGGTACATTTAATTTGGGATCTCCAGTAAAGATGGTAACCCATGTGCTAGTATTATGTCTGTTTCTTAGGCTACATTTTGTTACAATTTTAATCACTCATATTTAGCTCTGTTTATATCTGAATGTCCTTAACTTATTTAAAGGTACTCATCCCCTTTTTTTTTCATGGAAGTTAAATCTCTAGATATACATACACTACTAATTCAACTAATTTATAGATCTGCACTGCATGTAATTAATCACTCCTTCATACATGTTTTTTTTATCTAGTGTTCACTGCTTTAATTCTATTTTTAACAGAAGCATATTAAAGTTACACAATTATGAATTATGAGGTAGCATAAATCTCCAGATTTAAACCAATCACTGGTTTAGAGTTTCTGGTTGATTTTTACCCATAATTATTGTTCCTACAACTATGCAGAACTGAGAGAGTTTAACTTCTCTACCCTTCTATAAATGTATGGAACACCAGTACAACACAAAAAATTGCAAGTAATATGCAGCTATAGTCATTAACCTTTACCATAACAACAATTAAATTTTAATCATTCATAAACACTGTGAGCATACCACTTTGGTACTTGACCAGTCCTCCCAACCGTAGAGTCCCTCTATCTCTAGAACTTACCCCCGAGCTGAGATCACTTCCATTCCAGACCAACCTCTAATCTGTGCAGGAATAAGTTATTTAAGCTTTTTCTCCCCAAAGCCTGTTTCTAATTCTGCGTCCAGAATTACAGGATTCTTTTCTTCTTGTTTTCCTAGGCTTCCCTTTTTAGGGACTGTTAAAGCTTCTTTCTTCTTTTCTCATCTTTTTACCTCTTCCCAACTACTCTCCACATCATTGGGGAAACTATATTTTCCTCAAAATCTAATTTGGAAATAAATTATTTCAAGGATTTTTGAAAGATTTTTGGGGAAAGTATTTGTCTCTTTCCATCCTCATGGATTTAGCAAGTGATCTCATAATTCTCATTTGGTCAATATGCACAAAATTATTTTATTTATTTTCATAATTCAATTTTTAATTACATCCACAAAATACTTATCCATTGGGGTCCACTCCCCTTTGGATTAAAGTTCAAATGTATAACTTTGAAATAACATAAAACTAGGGGTGTTACACACAGTGAGCTATTTTCTTTCTCACAATGTTGGAGAAAAAAGTTTTTTTGGGTAACATATTTGAAAGCATCAATGATGCGAGAAATATGAAAGATCCCGTGTGTCCAATTCCTGGTTCTGCAACAACAAAATGATAGCATCATAAGGATTCACAATGGTTGGTGAAGTGGCAATAACAATGATTCAGAGTTGCAACAATATATAGATAGTGGTAAAAAATCACAGTTCTTTAGCAGCTTAGAGCTTGTAGTAGATTTTTCTTTTTCTCCTTTTGTGAAGGTCCAAGTACCATAACCTACAAATACTGTTTGCAACTTGAATTTCTTGTTGACATAGTTCGTGTCATCCAGTTCATTGGGTTTGTTCAGATATGTCTCTGCAAGTGGATTCGCCATAATGACAGTTTATTGAATCTGTAATAGTAATAAACTTAATAACTAATTTTATCAAAGTTGTAATAAAATTAATAACTAAAAAAATAAAAAATAAACTTAACAACTATTTTTATCAAAGCTGTAATAAAATTTACAATAATTTTTAAATTTTTTCAAATTAATTAAAAACCAAAACATTTTAACCCAAATTTATATGATGTGGAACGACATGAAATACAGAGAAAGCCATTCCAGAGTCAAAATCTTAGCTCTGTATATACATTAACAAAATTTGAGTAAGAAATACTCAATACCATAACGATTTTATAGAGTTTAAGAAAATAGCTTAAAAAGGATTTTATCTACAATAATCTCTTTTGGAAATTACAACACGAAAGGTAGTGAAGAAAATTATGGTTATGCTGTATAGTAATTACAGTCATGGCCTCGTATGAATATGAGAGAAATATTATTAAAACTAATCAAGGGTTTAGGAAATACTTACCTTGACACTTTAAAAAGGATGTTACCTCACTTCATCAGTAAGTTGGGACGTATGAGGATGAAAAAAACCCCAAGAAAAATGTAAACCCTGCAATCATTAAAGCAAGAAGAAGTTAATTGAAGATGAAAACAAATTTGAAAAATAATAACAATTATAAAATATCCAGACCAAGAAGAACTAAATGATGGCATAATCACTAAAATGGCAAAGCATTACCAAAGCAAAGAGGTATAACATTGAGGCCAATGCATGGACTACAACCAAATCGATGAACATGCATGGAGAACCAGAGTTGAGGGATTCCGAAATGATCAAACGAAAATGAAGTTCTAGAAAAAGGGCAATTCATCAAAATAACTAACGCAAAATATGGAGAAATGTATAAGATATAATATTGATCGTAAACATGGCATTAATCCAGAGTGAAACTAAATCGAAATATCATCGAGGCCATATGATAAAATTGATATTTGAAGTACCTTCATTAATAAGGGAATTTCTCGAACAAAGAAATGTCATTTGTTCTTAAGATATGGCTAAGATAAAACCGAATCCTAATAATGATTAAGAAATTCAATACGTTAACTATGGGTTAATATATTTCTTATTAAAGATTGACATTTCAATATATAGATCAAAGTAAAATCCCATCCAAGAAATATATACAACGTGACAAGCTCATGTAGGAATTTGATTCATATCCTAGGTAATTATATGACAACAAGGAAAATGTATTGAGAGAAATTTATCAAAGTATGTATATTATGACTTCCATTTATGAAATTTGAACTTAGTCTAATCCATAAATGACACTGCATATGTTCAAAAAGTCAGCTACAGGAAAATGAAAAATAGAATTAGAATGATACTCTAAGGTATATTAGATGTATCATAGAATTTCATACGATATTCATTAATAAAACTTTGCATATTATGGTTTATTGACTATGTAGTATAGTTCAAGGTTGTCTATTTATTGATAATAAATTTTAGTATTTACTCTCATGAGTTAGTAAAGTTAAAACATAGGATCTAAGTGGAATAAAGGAGAATGAGGATATATATATATATATATATATACATATATATATATAATAGAAATTTGATGATTAAAAAAATCCTATAATATAGGCAAATATTCCAAGTGAATAAATGAAGGTTGTTGTTTTAATAACAAGTGGTAGAATAAACCTAAAATTATGAGGAATGAAATTAAGGGAAAAATAAGATTTCTATTATAATAGAAATAAGCACTTGAAGAACTGTCACAAGGACAGTGAATGCTGAAGTTGAAATGGGAAATCGTTAACATGTTCAAAGGATCATTAATCACAGAAAATTATTTTGTTCATGAAATTATAAGTTGTTACAAAAAATTTGACAACAGAAATCACACTTCAATGGAAAAATCATAATATGACGAAAGGTATTAAAATCGTTGACAAAAAAGTAGCATTTATTATATAAATAGGTTTTTTTTTTTTGGGGGTAAGTGGAGTTGTTACATACGCTATCTGTTAGGGATAAGAACAAATGAAAAACCCCACTTTTTTCTTATAACATCCAACCAATAGACAATGTAGCCATATAAAGGGTAATCATCATAGTCTTTGTCTAAATATAACCAAGAACTTTCCCTTTATGAAAGATAGCTTTCTTTGTGGGTGTTACACCACCAAAAGGATGTTTCGTCCTTCTTCAAACCATGTCTACACTTGTGCGAATAAAAAATTGTGATACCATGTTTTTGGACACATGTTTCAGCACAACCCAATCATATTTTCGCAAACTAACTTTTTCCAACAACGAAAATAATTCCCACTCTACAACGCTCACACTGGAAATATTTATAAAGGTATCTGTAAAAGTATTTACTATGCAATAATTATTTGAATGCAAAAAGATTACATACGCAATGAATAGAATGATCAATCAAGCTATACATTGAATTTTTTATTCAAAATCGAGAAAAGGTAAAACCAACTAAAAGATTTATCCTTTGTCATTAAGGTAAGATCCAACAAAGTATCTATTTTCTCTACCAGCTGGGAAATCCATAAATCCAAATTATTTGTCGCTACAACAATTTCCAGAAGCAAGAAAAATCAAGTTTTGCAACACAACACTCCATTATTTACAAACCAACCAAAATTTTATCATCAATGATAGAGAAAGTCAACAAATTATAAGCTCAAGAATCTCAAATGGAAAAAAATTCCAAATACTTGGATCCATTATAAAATCAACGATTTTCTTGAAACAAAACCAAATATTGTATGTTATATTGCAAATGATAAAATCCTTAAAAAATACTCATCGTATAAAACATGCAAATTATCAGATTTAAAATGCTAAAACAAATCCTTCGCAAACATTTGAAAATAGTTTCAAAATCATCGGCATTCTTGAAAAAGAGAAATCTTTTCTCTCTTAAAAAAACATTTCAGCTAGCAATCCTTGGAAAATAACATTACCCAAAACAAAAAAAGGATTTTGTGAGTACAAAAAAAATGTTGTACGTTGAGGTCTACCTCCCCTCCAACTAAGTTTCACGCAACACCATCCTGACTACCGATGACCCGACTATCTTCAGCTCTAACCACCAATACAGTATATTATTTTATCAATTTCTATGCCAGCAATCACTTTCTCTTACTTTCATCTTCTTAAACATGCTAAAAATATCCTTCGCAAACATGTTTTAAAAGAATACAATTTATTAAAAATAAGATTATATTAATAAAAAAAAAATTGCATTTTTGAGAAAAAAGCCCTCATTTTTGTTTTTTAAACATATTTTAAACTAACAATTCTTGCAAAATAACATTACTAAAAAAAATAGTTAAAAAATAATATTTTGGAAGTAAACTGAAAATTTTGTTTACCTAGGTTAGCGTCCCCTCTCACTAACTTCTACGCAACAACATCATGTCTTTTGACCACCCAACTGTCTTCAGCTCCAACCACCAATACAATATGGTTTTTTATTTCTATGTGAAGAATCACTTTCTCTTACTTTCATCTTTTTAAACATGAAAATTATCATATTAAACATGCTAAAAAAAATTCCTTTGCAAACATTTGTTAAAAAAAAATACATTTAAAAAAAAATAACATTATATCAAGACAATTTGAAAATAAATTCCATTTATGAAACTCATTTTTCTTTTTAAACATATTTTCAACTAACAATTCTTGCAAAATAACATTACTGAAAAAGAAAAAAAAACGATTTTACGAGTATGTTGAAAACGTTGTACGTTGGAGTTGGCTTTTCCTCTGACTGACTTCTATGCAACACCATCCTAACCTCTGACGACCTAACTATATTTATCTTTTTTCACCATTATAATATTTTTTTTATCGATTTATGCGCCAACGATCACTTTCTATTACTTTTATATTTTCAAACATGAAAATTATTATATTAAATATCCTCAAAAATATCCTTCGAAAACATGTCTTAAAACAGAAACATTAAAAAAAAATAACATTATATCTAGGAAATTTGAAAACAAAAATCATTTATGAAAAAAATATCGTTTTTCTTTTAAAACATATTTTCAATTAACGATTTTTTGAAAATAACATTGTATTAAAAAAAGAAATTCAATCTATATATATATATATATACTAGTACGCTGACTACGGTACACGTCAGGGTCGGCATACCCCCAACTAACTTCTATGCAACAAAATCCCGCCTTTCGACTATCCGATTGACTTCAGCTTCAACCACCAATACATCGCAGTACCTTCTATGTTGGGGTTGGGGTCATGACTACAACTAACTCATATGCATTTTTATCCCACCTTCTGACTACCTTAGCGACTTCAACTTTGACTGCGGTTAAAATATTGTTACTTTGTTCTTTGTGTCACAACTATCACTTCTATTTTCTTGCAATTTCCTATATTTGAATTAAACCTTCCCGTGTGTCCCTGCATCCGACCTCACCACCATGAACATATATTGTTTCTTTTCTGTAACCTTTTAACAAAATTTTCCTACTTTCTTGCTTTCTAATTTTCGTTTCTTCATATCTTCTTCAAACCCTCTTTGCACTGCTTATCTAAAACTTGTATCCAATTACAAAGAAAGAAATTTCATTTGATGTTGATGCTTGTAATTTAAAACCCAAATTATTTTTATTTCTTTTTACAGGACATACATGCCAAACAAAGCTATATCTTCTGAATAATCATAACAAATTCTATATCAAAACAAACAAACAAACAATGCCTTCTATTACTTGGTAGCTGGTAGATGACCCCAAATTTTGATGAGAATATTTACCTCAAATTCCATAATATTATTGGTGTGGTTTTACATCCAACCACTCCAAGAATAACACTGAAATGATTACCAATAAAATTCACACCTTTACCAATTTTGAGACAGGTTTTACGCTCTCATGCATAAAACTAAAATTTATTTTTAATAAAACCAAAATCATACATTGTGTACAATTATGAAATGACTATAAACATCTTACCACCCACCTCTTTCTATGTTTTCATGCAATCCTTTCTGTTTTTCCATAATTCTCACCATGATCTTTGATCCAAAGACTCATACCATTCCACAAAAAATATGTCCTTCCACTTCAATTACAAATCTGAACAATCGTAGCTAAAGAATAGTCAACCAATCCAACAATACATAAAAAAACTGAGCTAAGCAACCCCATAAACCATTGCTATCTTCGACCTTTAAAACATGGTTCTTCTCATTGTATTGAAACATTTCATTTTGTAACGTGGTATTCACTCTTTACACACCATGCCCACCCTTCATTTTCAAATGATGCTTTGATCCTTTACAACCACGTTTACACGACTCTTGCAACTCCCTCTTATCATAGCTATCTACACGAAAAATATTCAGACAACACAAGACCCTTACCTTGATAAATAAATAAAATTTAATTTGTATCAATAAAATTCTAAAAGATGAAAATATATATGTGTATCAATAAAATATAAATTATCTATTAGGATTAAAAAAATATCTAAATATACAATATTAAAAATATAAAATATCTTTTTATAAATTTTTAGAAAAATAATTTTTTTTATCACAAAACATTGTTATAATTATAAGAATAAATGTTACTTAACCCTATCAATAAATTTTAAAATAATACATACATGTGATATTGAACAAACTCTTACCTAAAAATATGAAAAGAATATCGAATATGAAACTATTGTAGTGAATACATTTGATATTGAACAAACTCTAAATCCACATACAAAAATTGAAAAGGTTTTAAATATTACAAAGTTCTTATGTTTTTATTATTTACCAGCCTATATCCATCTTACTCTGGATCTATCATGCGTCGAGAGGGATCAAATCTCTCGAGGTGAAAATCTATTTTTTGAGTGCAAAACTTGAGGAAAGGTTTGCACCTTGAGATATTTGATCCCTCTCGGTGCATGATAGATCTAGAGTAAGATGGATCTAGGCTAGTTCTAGTTGGCGGCATCAACGTCACATTTTTCAGATTATTAAATTTTTTGTATATTTTTGAGATGTACATCATACTTTGAAATTTTTAAGATTACAAATACAAATTCTAAGAAATTTTAGAACACTATTTAGAATATTGAACCATGTAATAATCATAGAAATCAACATCTACACTATTCAATTATTTAAATATTTTTCTCGAACTATTGTACTAAAAACCATAATTTTCTCTCTTGCTCTTCGATATTAATAGGTTGAATTACTAAAACATAAAAATAAATGTACATTGTCAATAATTTTGCCTGCTTACAGTGAAATTAATGCACAATGTTAATCCAATCACTTTAAAATTAATGTACCATCAATGTACATCCAATTACATCAAATCAGAAATCAACGTTTACACTAAAATCAATACATATAATGCAAACAATGAAATAGGATTATAAAACAACATCTACAGTGAAATGGATGCATCTAATGCAGGTAATCAAATAGGATTAGAAATCAACATCTACACTGAAAATAATGTATCTAGTGCAAGTAAGCAAATAATATTAGAAACCAACATCACTAAAACCAATGCATCTAGTGCAAGCAATCAAATAGGATTAGAAATCACCATCTATACTGAAATTGATGCATTTAGTGCAAGTAATCAAATACGATTAGAAATCATGTACATTGAAATCAATGCATCTAGTGGAAGTAGTCAAATATAATTAGAAATCAACATCTACACTGAAATTAATGCATCTAGTGCAAGGAATCAAATACGATAAAAAATCATCGTTTACACTGAAATCAATGCATTTATTGCAAGAAAACATATAGGATTAGCAATCATCTACATTGAAATCAATACATATAGTGCAATAAATTAAGTATAATTAGAAATAAACATATACACTAAAATTGATGCATCTAGTGCAAGCAATCAAAATGGATTAGAAATCTCCATCTACACTGAAATCAATTCATCTAGTGCATGAAATCTTCTTCCCTCTCCCCCCCCTCGAAGTACATCTTTGTTTCCTTCCCTCTATCCACTCTCTCACATCCTCCCTTTCCTTCCTATCTCTCCATTTCTCTCCTACATCTCTATCGCTCTCTCTCTTCACCCTCCAACTCTGTTACTATATCCCTACCTCTCTCCTTCTCTCATCCCTTCTCTTCATATCTCATTCATTGTCTCTTTATCTCATCCGAAAACATACACACTCTCTCTCCATCTCTCCCTTGTCACTTAATCTCTCTCTCCACTTATCAATCTCTCTGTATTTCTTCTTCCCTCCCTCTCTCCCCCTCTAAATCCATCTCTCTCTCTCTCTCTCTCTCTCTCTCTCAACATCTACACTAAAATCAATGCATATATATATATATATATATATATTCCCTCCAATTTTCTCTCTTCCCCCATCACTCTCAAGTCCTCTCTCTTGTCCTTCCTCTCTCTCCAATTCTCTTTCTTGCTCTCTCTCTCTCTCTCTCTCTCTCTCTCTCAACATCTACACTAAAATCAATGCATATAGTGCAAGAAATCAAATAGGATTAGAAATCACCATCCACAATGAAATCAATGCATCTAGTGAAATAAATCGTCTTCCCTCTCTCCCCCCTCCAACTCCATCTCTCTTTCCCTCCCTCTCCACTCTCTCACATCCTCTCTTTCTTCCTTCCCCTTTCTCCCTTTCTCTCCCATGTCTATATCTCTCTCTTTCCCTCTCTCTCCCTCTCTTCACCCTCCAACTCTATCAATATATCCCTCCCTCTCTCCTTCTCCCCCCATTCCCTCCATCTCTCCTTTTTCTCTTTATCTCACCCCAAAACATACACACGCTCTCTCTATTTCTCCCTTTTCACTCCCTCTCTCTCTCCACTTCTCGCTCTCTATGTATTTATTCTTCCCTTCAACTCCATCTCTCTATCCCTCCCTCTCCTCCTATCTCCCTCCCTCTCTTCTCCTCTCTCTCTTCCTTCCTCTCTCTCCCTTCCTCTCCTACCTCCCTCTCTCTTCCCCCATCTCTCTCTTTTCCCTCTAATCCTCTCTCTTCCCCCATAAATCTCTCTCTCTATCTCTCTCTCTCTCTGCCCTCCAATCCTCTCACTATCTCCATCCCTCTCTCTCTCTCTCTGCCCTCCAATCCTCTCACTATCTCTATCCCTCTCTCCTCCTCTCCCCCCCCCCCCCTCCATATTTATGTCTCCCTCTTCCTCGCATACCCTTTTCTACCTCTCTCACTCCTCTCCCTCTCTCTCTTCATTCCTCCTCTCCCCTCTCCTTGATTTTATCCCCATCTCTCCCTTCTCACTCCCTCTATCTCTCCACCTCTATCACTCTATGTCTTTTTTCTTCCCTTCCATATATATCTAGAGTTAATATATATCATGATACATTAATGTATATAATAATATAGAAAATTTAATATTGTATTAATCCAAAGTTATTAAATATAATAATATTAATATGAATATTAGATTTAATAATAATATTATTATTATTAATATTTTGATATTAATATTAGGGATAATAATGGTTTTTTTTGTCATGATATTAATAATAATTTGGCCCATAATATTTGACCTATAGGATTCACCTAAATAAAACATATTTTTTGAGTGTTGGTAAATATAAAGAGATTTATAGAGTAAATATAAAAAAATAGGTTTTATTTATTTACCATACCTCTTTTATTTACAATGGTATTTGGCCCATAGACTTGGTATATAATTAGATGTTGATTTATAATGATATTTGATATGTTTTTATATATTTATCATGCCTCTTTATACCTCTTTTATATTGATTTATTTATTTACCATAGCTCTTTTATAAATATGGTATTTAGCCCATGGTATTAATAATAATTTGGCCCATGTTATTTGGCATATAGGTTTCACCTAAATAAAACTTGTTTTTTGACTTATTGTAAATATAAAGAGGTTTATGGAGTAAATATAAAAAGAGGATTTATTTATTTAGTGGAATTAGTCAAATATAATTAGAAATCAACATCTACACTGAAATTAATTTTCATCTTTTTTTCAGTGGAAATAGTAAATATCCATATTTATTTTCATTTTTTTTCTACCGTTTTCTAATGCATAATGTTTTCTCGCCCTTTCTAGCTGGTAGATAATGGTTTCTATAGTGAGTGCTTTCATACAAAATTAAATTTGACAAATGATTAAAATCTACATACAACCTTTGGGTTATAATCATTATCTACTCCATACAACCTTTGGATTATAATCATTATCTACTCCATATCTCCAACATATTAACACATATTAACATATTACGTCATTAGGCACACCTTACTCATTACTAAACCAATATTAACACATTACGTCATTGCACACCTTACTCATGATTTCTTTTGATACCATATTAACACATGACGTCATTGCACACCTTACTCATTACTAAACCAATTTTTACAATATATACAAATTTTTAGAATTGTATAAAAATTTTCATTTCGTGATTGACATCTCACTAAAAATAACTCAATGGTATGCAATGTAGCCAAAAAATTACAGTTTCTATCATATTCAGCTCTGAATTTATCAGATATGAATCTGAAAATATTTCCTACCTCACAAGATATCCAAAAAGATAATTTATATATCATAAAACGCATAGTTACAAATAAATTAATATATAGATCGTGCATCAGCAAATCAGACACAGTATACCCAATCACAATAATGAAATTTTTTTACCAAGTCTACAACATTCGCAAATTGTTGTATTAAAGTACCTCAATTGGACTAGTGGTAACCATATTACTCACTATCTAATTTATATTAACTGAACAGTTAGAGATTTACCAAAACCAAGATTTCAAATTAAAGCTTGATATCAACAAAAATAGAACTCACTTTCCTATGTGCTTAGCTTAACATGCAAGGCAGCCAAACCAAGTCCCCAATTGATCCCAATTGATTATAGTTCCTATCATGTTCAGTTTCAAAACCATCGCACAAAATTTGGTTTTGCCAGCATGAAATGATGACAATCACAACAAAACATTGTCAGTCAGAATGCGAAATAGCAACCTTATCTTCGCTTTCTTGAGTTACTTCGATTCGTTTGTCTTCCTTCCTTTCCAATTCTCTGTAAAATGTGTTTTTTTATCTTCTTGATAGGCACAAAGTGGAGGCAGGCAGCCACTGGGTAGTTCCAATCAGGAAAATACTGAACCACGTAATTATACTTCCCTACAAAATAAGCAATTGATGGAATTGTTAAAATTTATTTGTTAAGCCGACACTTAATTTTTATTTTTTATTTTTATTTTTTTAATTTAAAACCTCAGCCGACATTTTGTATGAGGACGTGACCCACTTGACATCGGTGTCAAATTGGGCTGTAGATGCACCTCTAGGCGCAAAAACATAACTCGCTCATGTTAAAAATTATATGTTTTAGGCATAGTTTCTTTTCATTACAAAGAGAAGCATAAAATGCCATTCTCCATGATTTATTAAGTTTTTTTTTGTGTTATTATTTAGATATTTAAGACATAGTGTTTTCCTTTATAAAGAGAAATATAAATTCCCAATTCCATATTTTGATATTTTGTTTAATATTAATAATTCTAACATTTAATTATATTTAAAAAAAATTAAAATCAACATTTTTTCAAAAATACAATTTTTTTATTATTATATTATATATTTTTGTTGAAAACTCAATATATTGTTAAACAAGTGTAATATGCATTATTGTTATTTACTATTTTGTGTAAAAAGTAGAGAATTTTTATGAGGTGAATGTCTTTATATAACTTATATAACTTAGTTACATTTTAACAATCACAATTTTAGTGGAAGAGGAATCAAATTACTAATAATTTATTGTTACATAATAGCTTAGTTTTATCATAAAAAAATTGGCAACATTTAAATAATTAAATTATCAAAAAAATATTATAATTAATAACAATTAAATAATTAAATTATCAAAAAATATGATGATTAATAAAAAAATTGGAAAATAAATATTATTAGGAAAAAACATTGTTACTAAAAAAATTAAAACAATTAATAAAACTATATATATATATATAATATTAATATTAATTATTGAAATATATATATATATATATATATATATATATATATATATATATATATATATATATATATATATATATATAATTTATGAGTAAACTTCCCGAAATAATTTTAAATACTAATTAAAAATAGAAATAGAAATTTAAAAAATTCAAAAATTAATTTTAAATTTAATAAAAAATAAACTTAATAATAATTTTATCAAAGATTTAGTAAACTTTCCCATAATTTTTAAAAATTTTCAAATTAATTAAAAACCAAAACATTTTAACGGTAAATAAACAAACAAGCCAAACCATAGAGTCTTGTCCGTTTTGTCTTTGAGCTTGATGTGTAGTTGAATTTTTGCAATTGCACCTTTTGATGTCAAACTCATAACCAAGTTGCAATCGATGAATTTCCTATGAATCTCCTGCTCCTCCCAATGTTGGATCCTCATAAAATGTCATCTTTATCTCAGTCGCAATCCAGTATAGTGCTACCTTCATGCTAATAATTCTTCTGTGCAAACTACAACACCCTACGTGACTGGCTATAGGAAAAAGATTACTGTCGGTCATGGTATAGATAGACTTTACCGTTAGGCAACCGCGGATTTCAAAACCACCCAAGGATAAAACCAAGAAAACCGTGCCCACTTCGAGTGTTACCACGGAGCATTCGCAGATTGTACCACCATGATGACATGTGAGTAGCGAAATTCCACGTAGCAGCAGACTTGCCTACAGAGTGGGCCAAATTTACAGATCATAAAGTTACATCAGAGCCTTTCCACTGCAAGCTTCATCTGGCCAATCTTGGCACAAGAAGGCCCATACCTCCACCTAAGGGAAATGGAAGGACGCTGCTCAGAGGGTTATTGTTACCATAGTGTAGCATTACAAAAGTCCAAATATTCAATCGATCTATATATGTAAAAATGAGAATCCGCAGTGAAAATGCCATTCTCTATCAAATTCTAAAAACTTTTAACTGTATTATAACTAAATACAAAGACCCACAAAATTTGTTGAGAAAATTATGTATTATGAAATTCACCAGGTTTCTCGTAAAATCTAGACATTTGAAATTGATTGCAAAATTGATTGCAGAATTTTTCAAATTTCTCAATTGGTTTAACTCCAATGAAATTATCAAAAGTTTGAATAAAGTTCAATTAAAATTTTAATAATTTAATAATAATTTCACAATAAATTTTTTTTTTTTAAAATCAATTTTTTAGGAAAAAGTTTGAGATGTGATATAATTTTTAAGTATTTTTGCTCAGAAAAAAGGTTTTAGAACGATAAAATCACATATAATACTACCTAGACTAAAAAAGAGGAAGACAAACTGATGAATGGAATTTGCAGTCCTCAAGTTAGGAGCCTATGAGGTTGCGACAATGCTGACTTTCTCATTAATTCATAAACAATCAATACAAGCATATCAAAATGCATTCGAATATGGAGGTTAAAACAAATCCGAGAAAAATAGGTTAAAACTAATATATGTTTCTCCATTATTTTCAAGATTCCCCCTTATGGAGAAATGGTTTATTTTCTCACCTAACATCTCCCTAAAAAATTCAATTTTATCTTCCCAATGGGGTTTGTAAAAATATCAGCAACATTTTCACAAGAATTATAATATTGAAGAAAAATTTCTTTAGATTGTATCTTTTCTCAAATGAAATGAAATTGAGCATCAATATGCTTTGTCCTTGCATGAAAGATTGGATTATTTTCCAGCTTGATCGAGTTTTGGTTGTCACATTTGATCATTGAAGCCCTCTTTTGTTCTTCTCCAACATCTTGAAGAACTCGCCTCAACCAAATAACTTCACAAGTTGTTGCACACAAAGTTTTATATTATGTTGTTGTGCATGAAAAAGATGCAATAGGTTGCTTCTTGTTGCTCCATGAAACAATCCTAGAACCAATGCTGAAAGCATAACTCGTAGTAGATTTTCTATCATCCAGATTACTAGCCAAATCTGAATTTGAGTAACCAGTTAGCTCAACATCAAATGAATCAGTATGCTTTAGTCCAAAATCAAGTTTCCTATATGTTACTCGAGTACATCTTTTGTTCCTTTCCAATTTCCTTTTATAGGTCTTGCTATAAATTGACTTAACACAATAACAGAGTATGATATGTCAAGTTTGGTTGTAGTAAGATAATTCAAACTTCCCACCAGTTGTTTATACAATGTACTGTCTACCTCTTTTGAAACATCATCAAAATGTAGTTTCACATTTTGCCACATTGGAACGAAAGCAACTTTGCACTGATCCATATTAAAAATTTTAAGCTCTTCTCTAACATACTTACCTTGAGTAACAAAATTTTGACCCACATCTCTCCACACATCAAGACCTAGACAATAATGTAACTCACCAAGATCTTTCATTTTAAATACTTGTCGCATTTGCTCCTTAATTCCATCAATTAGTTTTACTGAATTTCTTGTAATAATTAAGTCATCAGCATACAAAGAAACCAATACTACATGCCCCTTTTCATCAAACTTGGTATACATATTTTGATCACTTTGACTCCTTATAAAACCATGGTCAAGAAATAAGTAATTTGTCTTTTCATATGATGACCTAGGTTCATGCTTCATCTCATACAAAGATTTCTTTAATCTGCAAACTGCATTTTCTTGCCTCTTCTTCATAAACCATTCAGGTTGTGTCAAACATACCTCCCCTTTTAAGTCACCATTCAGAAAAACAAAATTTACATCTAATTAGTGAAAATTCCAATGTCACTTTGCAGATAATGCAATTAATAGTATAATAGTTTCAATTTAGCTACAGGCGCAAATGTTTGTGCATAGTCAATACAGTCCTTTTGTGAGTACCCTTTTGCCACCAATCTAGCTTTATCGTTTTCTATAGTACCATATTATTTAAATTTGGGTTTCTATAACCATTTACATCCAATGTGATATTTAGTTTTAGGAAGTTCAGTCAATTCTCAGGTTTTATTTTTAATTATGGATTCATATTCTTCCTCCATTTTTTCTCCACTCTTCATGTTCATTAGCTTCATTAAAACTCATGGGTTCTATGAAATTCAACTAGTCATCACGGCATATTCCTTATATATTCCACGTAGATGAATATGTCGAGTAGATATACTTCACACTTCACTATATTTACCCCTGTTCTCTAAAGGCACTTCTCCACCTCTGTTTGGGCTTTGACTACTGGTGATGTCCAACTTACTGAATTCTTCCTCAAGCTTTTGCTGCTCACTATTTTTTGCTCTTGCTTCTGCATTATTGTCTTCAAATTCATAAAGTATGTGCCACCTTTCTTAACTGTTTTCTTTATTGCCTTCGTATTCTTGTTCATGGAAAATTACATTTCTACTTGAAAATAATTTGTGAGTAGATGGATTAAACATTTTATATGCTTAAAATTCTGAACATTATCCTACAAAAATACATTTGATACCTTTAGCATCAATTTTCTTTCTATTCTCCTTCGGAATATGTGTAAAGGCCTTACACCCAAACACCTTCAAATGATGAAATGTTGGTTTAAAACCATAAAAAGCTTCGAATGGGGTCTTGAGATCAAGATGCATTGTTCGACTTATATCATTTAAATAAACAACAATACTAATGGCTTCCGCCCAAAAATAACTTGATAGGTTCTTACCTTTTACCATACTTCCTACACACTACACTAATGTTTTCTTTTTCATTTCTGTAACACCGTTCTGCTGTGAAGTTCCCCAATTTGTACTCCCCCCTTTGATCTAAACGTAGGATCTTTATGAACTTCCTTGTTTGCTTCTCTGTCATGTTTTTTAGTTATTTGAAATACTTTGAAAACATCACTCTTTTTCCTGAAGAGGTACACCCAAGTGTGCCTTGTGCAATCCTTAATAAACAACATAAAATAATAGGCACCTCCTAGGGATCTGGTCTACATTGGTCCAAAAACATTAGAATGCCCAAGTTATAATAGATCTCTTCTTCTCATATCAGAATCAGAGGGTAATTCATTTCTCTGAAAATTTCCTAATGCACAACCTTCACAAGCAACATAGTCATTCTTTAACATAGGGAGTCCTTCAAACATTCTTTGTTTCTCCAATAACAACAAATCATGATAATAGATATGACCATACCTATGATAGCAATACTTTATTTTTACATAGTTGTGGAAGTCAGCGCTTGATGAATTTTGTTGGTGATATTAAGCTTGTACAGGCCTCCAACTTTGAATCCTTAAGCAACAAGTTTGCAGTGATCGAACAAATATTTCATTATGCAATGTGTTTTGAAGAATTCAACCTTCAGATTCTGATCTGTAATTGTAGACACAGAGATCATTTTTTTCTTGATCCCAAGCACATACATAACATTTTGAATGTTCCTGACATTTCCATTTTGGAAATGTTACAAGAATATCACCACATCCTTGATCTGATGTCGACGATCATGTCCAAGATAGATATTACCACCATTGCATACCTGCTTGAAATTATCATACTAACTCCTGTTACATGTCATATGAATTGAAGCTCCAAAGTCCAAAAACCATGTATTGGCATCATCCATTTCAACAACTAGTGTGGTATTAGACACAAACAACTTAAGATATCTGAGATCATAGTTCAGGACTTCTCCTACAAAATTTATTGATTGCCTTCTATGTTTATGCCTATATTCATCAATTTTCTTCTTATAATAGTCTCTAGCAAGGTGCCCACTTATACCACAGTAAAAACAATTTATTCGAGAATCATTTCTCACATATGACATACCTTGATTTGATTTTAGAAATTTCCTTTTCTGAGATGAGCCTCCACCTTTATTTGCTCCTCCTTGTTTCCCTTTAAAGAGTTCCCTCTTCGTCACAAGGGCCAAGTGTGGATTCTGAGGCTTCAAATTGTTATGCCTCTCTTCTTCCCACAACAATATACCTCTCAATTCCTCAAAATTTGGCACTTTCACCCTTTCTACAAGACCTATAATAAACATATGATATTCCTCTGACATTCAATTTAAATTGATTGCCACAGGATCAGTAACATGTATTGATTCTCTATATACCCCATCTTATCTTTCAAATATTTGATTCTGGAAATAAAGGCACTAACAGATTCATTCTCTCCCATTTTAATAAACACGAGTTTACTCCTTAGAAAAATGAATCGGTTTGTTTTTTTAGTTTCATACAAATCCATTGCATTCCATGTCACATTAGAAGTATCATAATCATGAATATAAGGAATTATATTATCTTTGACAGACGCTCTTAATAATACTGTTGCCTTGTTTTCCGATTTCTCCTGGTTGTGAATAACTATTCTTGGTCATCGGTAAATTTTGTTTAGAGATATTATCTACAAAGTAACTTATGTTTAGAAATATTATCTACAGGGTTGTGAGGAGATTATTAGTAGCCCTCTTGACTTAAAAATGGAAGAATAAGAAATTTGAAAAAAGTAGATATGTTTCTTCTTATCTTCGAGAAACACAGTGAGCTATTTCTTGCTCACAATGTTGGAGAAAAAAAAAAAATCGGATAACATATTTGAAGGCATCAATGATGCAGGAAATATGAAATATCCCATTTGTCCAATTCATGGTTCTGCAACAACAAAATGATAGCATCATAAGGATTTGCAATGGTTGGTGAAGTGGCAACAACAATGATTCAAAGTTGCAACAATAGAAAGATAGTGGTAAGAACTCACAGTTTTTTAGCAGCTTAGAGCTTGAAGTATACTTTTATTTTTCTCCTTTTGTGAAGGTCCAGGTACCATAACCTGAAAATACTATTTGCAACTTGAATTTCTAGTTGACATAGTTTGTGTCAACCAATTCATTGGCTTTGTTTAGATATGTCTCTGCAAGTGGATTCGCCAGACTGATAGTTTACTAAATCTGCAATAGTAATAAAATTATAACTAATTTTATCAAAACTGTAATAAACTTAATAACTAAAAAAATAAAAAATAAACTTAATAACTAATTTTATCAAAGCTGTAACAAACTTTACAATAACTTTTAAATCTTTTCAAATTAATGAAAAGACAAAATATTTTAACCCAAACTTATATGATGTGGAACGACATGAAATACAGAGAAAGCCATTCTAGAGTAAAAATATCAGCTCTGTATACACATTAACAAAATTTGAGTAAACAATACTCAATACCATAACAATTTTATAGAGTTTAAGAAAATAGCTTAAAAAAGATTTTATTTACAATAAGCTCTTCTGGAAAATACAATACGAAAGGTAGTGAAGAAAATTATGGTTATGATGTATAGTAATTACAATCACGGCCTCATATGAATATGAGAGAAATATTATTAAAACTAACCGAGGGTTTAGGAAAATATTTACCTGGACACTTTAAAAAGGATGTTATCTCACTTCATCAGTAAGTCGCGACGTATGAGGATGAAAAAAACCCCAAGAAAAATGTAAACCCTGAAATCATTAAAGAAATAAGAAGTTAATTGAAGATGAAAACAAATTTGAAAAAAAAAACAATTATAAGATATCCAGACCAGAAGAACTAAATGATGGCCTAATCGCTAAAATGGCAAACCATTACCAAAGAAAAGAGGTATAACACTGAGGCTAACGCATGGACTACAACCAAATCGACAAACCTGAATGGAGAACCAGGGTTGAGAGTTTCCGAAATGAACAAACGAAAATGAAATTCTGGAAAAAGGGCAAGTCATCAAAATGACTAACGCAAAATATGGAAAAATGTATAAGATATAATATTGATCGTAAACATGGCATTAATCCATAGTGAAACTAAATTGAAATATCATCGAGGCCATATGATAGAATTAATATTTGAAGTAACTTCATTAATAAGGGAATTTCTTGAACAAAGAAATCTCATTTCTCCTTAAGATATGGCTAAGATAAAATCGAATCGTAATAACAATTGAGAAATTCAATACGTTAACTATGGGTTAATATATTTCTTATTAAATGTTGACATTTCAATATATAGATCAAAGTAATATCCCATCCAAGAAATATATACAATGTCACAAGTTAATGTAGGAATTTGATTCATATCCTAGGTAAGTTTATGACAGCGAGGAAAATGTATTAAGAGAAATTTATCAAAGTATGTATATTATGACTTCCATTTATGAAATTTGAATTTAGTCTAAGCCAGAAACGACACTGCATATATTCAAAAATTCAACTAACAGGAAAATGAAAAATAGAATTAGAATGATACTCTAAGGTATATTAGATGTATCATAGAATTTCATACGATATTCATTAATAAATATTATGGTATATTGACTATGTAGTATAGTTCAAGGTTGTCTATGTATAGATAATAAATTTTAGTATTTACTCTCATGAGTTAGTTAAAGTTAAAACATAGGATATAAGTGGAATAAAGGAGGATGAGTATATATATATATATATATATATATATTATAGAAATTTAATGATAAGAAAAATCCTAGAATATAGGCAAATATTCTAAGTGAATAAATAAGGGTTGTCTTAATAACAAGTGGTAGAATAAGCCTAAAATTATGAGGAAAGAAATTAAGGGAAAAATAAGATTTCTATTATAATAGAAATAAGCACTTGAAGAAGTGTCACAAGGACAGTGAATGCTGAAGGTGAAATGGGAAATTGTTAACATTTTCAAAGGATCATTAATCACAGAAAATTATTTTGTTCATGAAAGTATAAGTTGTTAGAGAAAATTTAACAACAGAAATTACACTTCAATGGAAACATCATAATATGACAAAATGTATTAAATTCGTTGATAAAAAAGTAGCATTTATGATATAAATAGGTTTTTTTTTTTTTGGGGGGTAAGTGGAGTTGTTACATACGCTATATGTTAGGGATAAGAACAAATGAAAAACACCAGTGGTTTTTTATAACATCCAACCAATAGAAAGTGTAGCGATATAGAGGGTAATCATCATAATCTTTGTCTAAATATAACCAACAAATTTCCCTTTATGAAAGATAGCTTTCTTTGTGGGTGCTACACCACCAAAAATATGTTTCGTCTTTCTTCAGACCATGTCTACACTCGTGCAAATAAAAAAATGTGATTCCATGTTTTTGGACACATGATTCAGCACAACCCAATCATATTTTCACAAACTAACTTTTTCTAACAACGAAAATAATTCCCACTCTCCAACACTCACACTCGAAATATTTCTAAAGGTATTTGTAAAAGGATTTAATATGCAATAATTATTTGAATGGTCGATCCAACTATACATTGAATTTTGTATTCAAAATCCAGAAAAGGAAAAACCAACTAAAAGATTTATCCTTTGTCATTAAGGTAAGATCCAACAAAGTATCTATTTTTGCTACCAGCTGGAAAATCCATAAATCCAAATTATTTGTTGCTACAACAATTTCCAAAAGCAAGAAAAATCAACTTTTCCAACACAACACTCCATTATTTACAAACCAACCAAAATTTTATCATCTATGATAGAGAAATTCAAACAATTATAAGCTCAAGAATCTCAAATGGAAAAAAAATCAAAATCCTTGGATCCATTAGAAAATCAACGATTTTCCTGAAACAAAACCAAATATTGCATGTTATATTGCAAATGATAAAATCCTTAAAAAATACTCATCGTATAAAACATGCAAATTATCATATTTAAAATGCTAAAATAAATCCTTCACAAACATTTTAAAATAGTTTCAAAAACATTCGCATTCTTCAAAAAAGAAATATTTTCTCTCTTAAAAAAACATTTCAACTAGCAATCCTTGGAAAATAGCATTACCCAAAACAAAAAAAGGATTTTGCGAGTACACCAAAAATGTTGTACGTTGGGGTCTACCTCCCCTCCAACTATGTTTCACACAACACCATCCTGACTACCAATGTCCCGACTGCCTTCAGCTCTAACCACCAATACAATATGTTATTTCTATCGATTTCTATGCCAACAATCACTTTCTCTTACTTTCATCCTCTTAAACATGCTAAAAAATATCCTTCGCAAACATGTGTTAAAATAATACAATTTATTAAAAATAAGATTATATTAATAAATAAATAAAATTTGCATTTTTGAAAAAAAAACCCTCATTTTTGTTTTTTAAACATCTTTTAAACTAACGATTCTTGAAAAATAACATTACTGACAAAAAAATAAAAAAATAAGATTTTTCGAGTACATTGAAAACGTTGTTCCTAGGTTAGTGTCCCCTCTAACTAAATTCTACAAAACACCATCATGTCTTTTGACCACCCAACTGTCTTCAGCTCCAACCACCAATACAATATTGTTTTTTTATTTCTATGTCAATAATCACTTTCTCTTACTTTCATCTTTTTAAACATGCAAATTATCATATTAAACATGCTAAAAAAATATCCTTTGCAAACATTTGTTAAAAAAAAAAAAAAAAACATTATATCAAGACAATTTGAAAATAAATTCCATTTATGAAACTCGTTTTTCTTTTTAAACATATTTTCAACAAACAATTGTTGCAAAATAACATTACTGAAAAAAAAAAAAAACGATTTTGCGAGTATGTTGAAAATGTTGTACGTTGGGGTTGGCTTTTCCTCTGACTAACCTTTATACAACACCATCTTAACCTCTGAACACCTGACTATATTTATCTTTGATCACCATTACAATATTGTTTTTATTGATTTATGAGCCAACGATCACTTTCTATTAATTTTATATTTTCAAACATGAAAATTATTATATTAAATATGCTCAAAAATATCCTTCGAAAACATGTGTTAAAACAAAAAAAAAAACATAAAAAAAATGACATTATATCTAGGAAATTAAAAAAACAAAAATCATTTATGAAAAAAATAATCGTTTCTCTTTTAAAACATATTTTCAATTAACGATTTTTCGAAAATAACATTGTATTAAAACAAGAAATTAAAAAAAAATATATACCAGTACACTGACTACGATACACGTTAGGGTCGGCGTACCCCTAACTAACTTCTATGCAACAAAATCCCGCCTTCTAACTACCCGACTAACTTCATATTCAACCACCAATACATTGTAGTACCTTCTATGTTGGGGTTTGGTTCATGACTACAACTAACTCATATGCATTTTCATCCCACCTTACCTAAGTGACTTCAACTTTGACTGCGGTTAAAATATTGTTACTGTGTTCTTTGCGTCACAACTGTCACTTTCTTCTATTTTCTTGCAATTTCCTATATTGGAATTAAACCTTCCCATGTGTCCCTGCATCCGACCTCACCACCATGGACATATATTGTTGCTTGTCTGTAACCTTTTAACAAAATTTTCCTACTTTCTTGCTTTCTAATTTCTATTTCTTCATATCTTCTTCAAACCCTCTTTGCACTAATTATCTAAAACTTGTATCCAATTAAAAAGAAAGAACATTCATTTGATGTTGATGCTTGTAATTTAAAACCTAAATTATTTGTATTTCTTTTCACAGGACATACATGTCAAACAAAGCTAAATCTTCTAAATAATCATAAAAAAATCTATATCAAAACAAACAAACAAACGATGCCTTCTATTACTTGGTAGCTGGTAGATGACCCCAAATTTTGATGAGAATATTTACCTCAAATTCCACAATACTATTGGTGTGTTTTTACATCCAATCACTCCAAGAATAACACTGAAATGATTACCAATGGAATTCACACCTTTACCAATTTTGAGACAGGTTTTATGCTCTCACGCATAAAACCAAAATTTATTTTTAATAAAATCAAAATCATACATTGTGTACAATTATGAAATGACCATAAACATCTTACCACCCACCTCTTTCTATGTTTTAATTCAATCGCTTATTGTTTTTCCATACTTCTCACCATGATATCTGATCCAAAGACTCATACCATTCCACAAAAAATATGTCCTTCCACTTCAATTACAAATTTGAACAATCGTACCCAATGAATATTCAACCAATCCAACAATACATAACAAAACTGAGCTAAGTAACACCATAAACCATTGCTATCTTCGACCTTTAAAACATCGTTCTTCTCATTGTATTGAAACATTTCATTTTGTAATGTGTTATTCGCTCTTTACACACCATGCTCACCACCATGCCCACCCTTCATTTTCAAACAATGCTTTGATCCTTTACAATCACGTTTCCACGACTCTTGCAACTCCCTCTTATCATAGCTATCTAGACGAAAATTATTCAAACAACACTCAACCCTTACCCTTGATAAATAAAAAAAATTTAAATTGTATCAATAAAATTCTACTGAATATTAAAATATATATGTGTATCAATAAAATATAAATTATCTATTAAAATTAAAAAACTATCTAAATATACAATATCAGAAATATAAAATATATTTTTATAAATTCTTAGAAATATAATAAAATTTTTATCACAAAACGTTGTTATAATTATAAAAATAAATGTTACTTAACCCTATCAATAAATTTTCAAATAATACATACATGTGATATTGAAGAAACTCTCACCCCAAAATATGAAAATAATATCGAATATAAATCTATTGTAATGAATACATTTGATATTGAACAAAATCTAAATCCACATACAAAAATTGAAAAGGTTTTAAATATTACAAAGTTCTTATGTTTTTATATTTTAAAACATAACTCGCTCATTACAAAGAGAAACATAAAAATTATAAGTTTTAGGAATAGTTTCTTTTCATTACAAAGAGAAGCATAAAAAGCCATTCGCCATGCTTTATTAAGTTTTTTTTTTTATTATTATTTATATATTTAAGACATAGTATTTTCCTTTATAAAGAGAAATATAAATGCCCAATTCCATATTTTGATATTTTGTTTAATCTTAATAATTCTAACGCTTAATTATATTTAAAACAAATAATTTTATAAAACAGATAAAAACGTTAAAGAAAATAACATTATATCGAAGAAATTTGAAAACAAAAATCATTTATGAAAAGTTATCATTTCTCTTTTAAAACATATTTTCAATTAACGATTTTTTGAAAATAACATTGTATTAAAACAAGCAATTCAGAAAAAAAAATATATACCATTACACTGACTACGATAGACGTTAAGGTTGGTGTACCCCTAACTAACTTCTATGCAACAAAATCCCGTTAAGGTTGGCGTACCCCTAACTAACTTTTATGCAACAAAATCCCACCTTCTGACTACCCGACTAACTTCAGCTTAGACCACCAATACATTGCAGTACCTTCTATGTTGGGGTTGGGTTCATGACTACAACTAACTCATATGCATTTTCATCCCACCTTGTGACTACCTAAGTGACTTCAACTTTGACTGTGGTTAAAATATTGTTACTCCGTTCTTTGCATCACAAGTGTCACTTTCTTCTATTTTCTTGCAATTTCCTATATTTGACCCTGCACCGGCCTCACCACCATGCACATATATTGTTGCTTGTCTGTAACCTTTTAACAAATTTTTCCTACTTTCTTGCTTTTTGATTTTTGTTTCTTCATATCTTCTTCAAACCCTCTTTGCATTGCTTATCTACAACTTGTATCCAATTATAAAGAAAGAACTTCCATTTGATGTTGATGCTAATTTAAAACCTAAATTATTTTTATTTATGTTCACAGGACATACATGTCAAACAAAGCTAAATCTTCTAAATAATCATAACAAATTCTATAACAAAACAAACAAACAAACAATGCCTTCTATTACTTTGTAGCTGGTAGATGACCCCAAATTTTGATGAGAAGATTTACCTCAAATTCCACAAGAATATTGGTGTGTTTTTACATCCAATCACTCCAAGAATAACACTGAAATAATTACCAATAGAATTCACACCTTTACCAATTTTGAGACAGGGTTTTATGCTCTCATACATAAAACCAAAATATATTTTTAATAAAATCAAAATCATACATTGTGTACAATTATGAAATGACCATAAACATCTTACCACCAACCTCTTTCTATGTTTTAATGCAATCATTTATTGTTTTTCCATACTTCTCACCATGATATCCGATCCAAAGACTCATACCATTCCACAAAAAAATATGTCCTTCAATTACAAATCTAAATAATCCTAGCCAATGAATAGTCAACCAATCCAACAATACATAACAAAACTGAGCTAAGAAACACTATAAACCATAGCTATCTTCGACCTTTAAAACATCGTTCTTCTCATTGTATTGAAACATTTCATTTTGTAATGTGTTATTCGCTCTTTACACACCATGCTCACCACCATGCCCACCGTTCATTTTCAAAAAATGCTTTGATCCTTTACAACCATGTTTCCACAACTCTTACAACTCCCTCTTATCGTAGCTATCTAGACGAAAATTATTCAGACAACACTCGACCCTCACTCTTGATAAATAAATAAAAAATTAAATTGTATCAATAAAATTCGATTAAAATATATATGTGTATCAATAAAATATAAATTATCTATTAAAATGAAAAGCTATCTAAATATACAATATCATAAATATAAAATATCTTTTTATAAATTCTTAAAAATATAATAAATTTTTTATCAAAAAACGTTGTTATAATTATAAAAATAAATGTTACTTAACCTATCAATAAATTTTCAAATAATACATAGAAACTCTTACCCCAAAATATGAAAAGAATATCGAATATAAATCTATTGTAATGAATACATTTGATATTGAACAAACTCTAAATCCACATACAAAAATTGAAAAGGTTTTAAATATTACAAATTTCTTATGGTTTTATATTTTAAAACATAACTCGCTCATTACAAAGAGAAGCATAAAAATTATACGTTTAGGTATAGTTTCTTTTTATTACAAAGAGAAGCATAAAATGCCATTCGCCATGCTTTATTAAGTTTTATTATTATTATTATTTATATATTTAAGACATAGAAATGCCCAATTCCATATTTTGATATTTTGTTTAATCTTAATAATTCTAACGCTTAATTATATTTAAAAAATCGTAATTTTATAAAAATACAAATTTATTATTATTATATTATATATTTTTCATGAAAATTTAATATATTATTAAACCAGTGTACTATGCATTATTGTTATTTAGTATTCTTAGGTAAAAAATAGAGAATTTTTATGGAGTGAATATCATCATATAGCTTAGTTACATTAAGTGAATGATTTTACAATCACAATTTTAGTAGAGGAGAATCAAATTACTAATAATTATTGTTACATGATAGCTTAGTTTTATCAAAAAAAATGTTGGCAACAATTAAATAATTAAACTATCAAAAAAAATATTATAATTAATAACAATTAAATAATTAAATTATAAAAAAATATACTAATAAAAAAAAATTGGAAAAAGAAATTATTAAGAAGAAACATTGTTACTAGAAAAAATAAAACAATTAAGAAAAACAATCCAAAAAATATTATTTGTTAATAAATATTTATTGTTAAAAATAAATATGATAATGAATGAAAAGAAAATATTAAAGATTGGTCTGAGTGGACCTTAACCACCACCACCACCACCACCATCACCACTGCCATCATCATCATCATCATCAATTATGAGTAAATTTGCCAAAATAATTTTAAATATTAATTAAAAGTTAGAAATTCAAATTTAAAAATTAATTTTCAATTTAATAAAAAATGAATTTAATAACTAATTTTATCAAAGATTTAATAAACTTTACAATAATTTATAATTTTTTTCAAATTAATTAAAAACCAAAACATTTTAACCGAAACTTATATGACGTGGTAAAGAAACAAACAAGCCAAACCATACAGTCTTGTCTGTTTTGTCTTTGAGCTTGATGTGTAGTTGATTTTTTGCAATTGCACCTTTTGAGGTCGAACTCGTAACCAAGTTGCAATCCATGAATTTCCTATGAATCTCCTGCTCCTCCCAATGTTTTTGATCCTCATAAAATGTCATCTTTATCTAAGTCGCAATCCAGTATAGTGCTACCTTCATGCTAATAATTCTTCTATTCAAACTACGACACCCTACATGACTGGCTATAGGAAAAAGATTAGTGTCAGCCATGGTAAAGATAGACTTGACCGTTAGGCAACCGCGGATCTTAAAACCACCCAAACATAAAACCAAGAAAACCGTGCCCACTTCGAGTGTTTCCACGGAGCATTTGCAGATTGTACCACCATGATGACGTGTGAGTAGCGAAATTCCACGTAGCAGCAGACTTGCCGACGGAGTGGGCCAAATTTACAGATCATAAAGTTACGTCAGAGCCTCTCCACTGCAAGCTTGATCTGGCCAATCCTGCCACAAAAAGGCCCATACCTCCACCTAAGGGAAATGGAAGCACGCTGCTCAGAGGGTTATTGTTACCATAGTCTAGCATTACAAAAGTCCAAATATTCAATCGATCTAATATGTAATAATGATCAAACAAATGAATAAAAACCCGACACAATTATAAATCTTAAAACATTTATTATCGAAAGTTCTTCGAGAGAGGAAAGCCAAACTTCGCATAATGGTGGACACGACAAAGAAAATCACATGTCTAGATTAAAGATTATATGAATATCTCTAAATATGAGGAGAAAGGTCATAACTCACACTCAACCTTATTGTAGGATTCCAAAATATGTTTAGAATCCGCAGTGAAAATGTCGTTCTCTATCAAATTCTAATTTTTTTTTAAGTGTATTATAACTAAATACAAAGACCCACAAAATTTGTTGAGACAATTATGTATTATGAAATTCACTAGGTTGCTGGCAAAATCTAGATATTTGAAATTGATTGCAAAAATTTCAAATTTCTCAATTGTGTGCATTGTTTAACTCCAATGAAATTATAAAAAATTTGAATAAAGTTCATTTGAAATTTTAATAATTTAACAATAATTTCACAATTAAAAAAAAATGAATCAACATTTTAAGAAAAAGTTTGAGATGTGATATAATTCTTAAATATTTTTGCTCAAAGAAAAAGATTTTAGAATGATTAAAACTGCCTATAATGCTACCTAGACTAAAAAAGAGGAAGACAAACAAATGAATGGAATTTGCAGTCCTCAAGTTAGGAGCCTATGAGGTTGCGACAATGCTGACTTTCTCATTAATTCATCAAACAATCAATACAAGCATATAAAGATGCATTCGAATATGTAGGTTAAAACAAATCCCAGAAAAATAGGTTAAAACTAATATATGTTTCTCCATTATTTTCAAGATCCCCCCATAATGGAGAAATGGTTTATTTTCTCACCTAACATCTCCCTAAACAATTCAATTTTATCTTCCCAATGGGATTTGTAAAAATATCAGCAACATTTTCACAAGAATTATAATATTGAATAAAAATTTCTTTAGATTGTATCTTTTCTCTAATGAAATGAAATTGAGCATCAATATGCTTTGTCCTTGCATGAAAGATTGGATTATTTTCCAGCTTCATCGAGTTTTGGTTGTCACATGTGATCAATGTAGCCCTCTTTTGTTCTTCTCCAACATCTTGAAGAACTGGCCTCAACCAAACAACTTCACAAGTTGTTGCACACAAAGTTTTATATTATATCATAGTACATGACAAAGGTACAATAGGTTGCTTCTTGCTGCTCCATGAAACAATCCTAGAACCAATGTTGAAAGCATAACCTGTAGTATATCTTCTATCATCCATATTACTAGCCAAATCTGAATCTAACTAACTGGTTAGCTCAACATCAAATGAATCCGTATGCTTGAGACCAAAATCAAGTATCCTATAAGTTATTCGAGTACATCTTTTGTTTCTTTCCAATTTCTTTTTATAGGTCTTGCTATAAGCTGACTTAACATACTAATAGAGTATGCTATGTTAGGTCTGGTTGTAGTAATATAATTCAAACTTCCCACCAGTTGTTTATACAATGTACTATCTACCTCCTTTAAAACATCATCAAAATGTAGTTTCACATTCTGCTACATTGGAACAAAAGAAACTTTGCACTGATCCATATTAAAAAATTTATGCTCTTCTCCGACATATTTTCCTTGAGTAACAAAATTTTGGCCCATGTCTCTCTACACATCAAGACCTAGACAGTAATGTAACTCACCAATATCTTTCATTTTAAATACTTGTGGCATCTGCTCCTTAATTCCATCAATTAGTTTTACTTAATTTCTTGTAATAATTAAGTCGTCAACATATAAAGAAATCAGTACTACATGCCCCTTTTCATCAAACTTGGTATACATATTTGGATCACATTGACTCCTCATAAAACATGGTCAAGAAGTAAGTAATTTATCTTTTCATATGATGACCTAGGTTCATGCTTCATCCCATACAAAGATTTCTTTAATCTCCAGACTACATTTTCTTGCCCCTTCTTCAAAAACCATTCAGATTGTGTCAAATATACCTCCTCTTTTAAATCACCATTCATAAAACAGAATTTACATCTAATTAGTGAAAATTTCAATGTCACTTTGTAGATAATGCAATTAATAGTCTAATATTTTCAATTTAGCTACAGGTGCAAACGTTTCTGCATAGTCAATACACTCCTTTTGTGAGTACCCTTTTGCCACCAATCTAGCTTTATAATTTTCTATAGTACCATATTCTTTAAATTTGGGTTTCTACAACCATTTACATCCAATGTGATATTTAGTTTTAGGAAGTTCAGTCAATTCTCAGGTTTTATTTTTAATTATGGATTCATATTCTTCGTCCATTTTTTTTTTCTCCACTCTTCATGTTCGTTAGCTTCATTAAAACTCATGGGTTCTATGAAATTCAACTAGTCATCACGGCATAGTCCTTATATCTTCCACGTAGACGAATTTGTTGAGTAGATCTCCTTCGCACTTCACTATATTTACCCCTGTTCTCTGAAGGTACTTCTCCCCCTCTGTTTGGGCTCTGACTACTCGTGATGTCCAACTTACTGAATTCTTCCTCGAGCTTTTGCTGCTCACTATTTTCTTCTCTTTCTTCTGCATTATTGTCTTCAACTTCAGAAAGTATGTGCCACCTTTCTTAATTGTTTTCTTTATTGCCTACATATTCCTGTTCATGGTACATTTCTACTTGAAAATAATTTGTGAGTAGGTGGATCAAACATTTTATATGCTTTAAATTCTGAACACTATCCTACAAAAATACATTTGATACCTTTAGCATCAATTTTCTTTCTATTCTCCTTTGGAATATGTGTAAAGGCCTTACACCCAAACACCTTCAAATGATGAAATGTTGGTTTAAAACCATACAAGGCTTCAAATGGGGTCTTGAGATCAAGATGCATTTTTCGACTTATATTATTTAAATAAACAACAATACTAACGGCTTTCGCCCAAAAATAATTTGAGACTTTATTACCTTTTATCATACTCCGTGCACAGTGCACTAATGTTCTATTTCTCCTTTCTGCAACAATTTTCTACAGTGGAGTGTAGGGTGTTGTGAACTGCTGCACTATTCCATCATCCTTGCAATACTTGGTGAACTTCCCCAATTTGTACTCCCCCCTTTGATCTGAACGTACGATCTTTATGAACTTCCTTGTTTGCTTCTTTGTCATGTTTTTTAATTACTTGAAATACTTTGAAAACATCACTCTTTTTCCTAAAAAGGTACACCCAAGTGTGCCTTGTGCAAACCTTAATAAACAACATAAAATAATAGGCACCACCTAGGGATCTGGTCTACATTTGTCCAAAAACATCAGAATTCCCAAGCTCTAATACATCTCTTGTTCTCCTATTCAGGGGGTAATTCATTTCTGTGAAATTTTCCTAATGCACAACCTTGATAAGAAACATATTCATTATTTAACATAGGGATTCCTTCAACCATTCTTTGTTTCTGCAATAACAACAAATCATGATAATTGATATGACCATACCTATGATAACAATACTTTATTTTTACATGGTTGTGGAAGTGAGTGCTTGATGACTTTTGCCGATAACATTACGCTTGTCCAAGCCTCCAACTTTGACTCCTTAAGCAACAAGTTTGCAGTGATCCAACAAATCTTTCACTAGGAAATGTGTTTTGAAGAATTCAACCTTCAGATTCTAATATGTAATTGTAGAGACAGAGACCATATTTTTCTTGATCCCAAGCACATATATAACATTATGAATGTTCCTGACATTTCCATTTGGAAATGTTACAACAATATCCCCACATCCTTGATCTGATGTAGATGATCATCTCCAAGATAGATATTACCACCATTGCATACCTCCTTGAAATTATCATACTAACTCTTGTTACATGTCATATGAATTGAAGCTCCAAAGTCCACAAACCATGTATTGGCATCATCCATTTCAACAAAAAGTGTGGCATTAGACACAAACAACATAAGGTATTTGAGATCATAGTTCAAGACTTCTCCTGCAAAATGTATTGACTATATTCTATGTTTATGCCTAGATTCGTCACTTTTCTTCTTATAACAGTCTCTCGGAAGGTGCCCACTTATACCATAGTACAAACATTTTATTCTAGAATCATTTATCACATATGACATACCCTGATTTGATTTCGGAAATGGCCTTTTCTGGGATGAGCCTCCACCTTTATTTGCTCCTCCTTGTTTCCCTTTGAAGAATTTCCTCTTCGCCACAAGTTCCAAGTGTGGATTCTAAGGCTTCAAACTGTTACGCCTCTCTTCTTCCCACAACAATATACCTATCAATTCCTCAAAATTTGAAACTTTCGCCCTTGCTGCAAGACCTATAATAAACATATGATAATCCTCTGACATTCAATTTAAATTGATCGCCACAGGATCAGTAACAGGTATTGATTCTCTATATATCCCATCTTATCTTTCAAATCTTTGATTCTGGAAATAAAGGCACTAACAGGTTCATTCTCTTCCATTTTAATATACACGAGTTTACTCTTTAGAAAAATGAATCAATTTGTATTTTTAGTTTTATACACCTCCTTCATTGCATTCCAGGTCACATCAGAAGTATGATAATCACGAATATAAGGAATTATATTATCTTTGACAGACACTCTTAATAATACCTTTGCTTTGTTTTCCCATTTCTCGTAGTCGTGAATCGAAGCAGTTGTCGAGCCAATAATTATTTTTGGTCATCGGTAAATTTTGTTCAGTGATATTATCTACAAAGTAACTTATGTTTAGAAATATTATCTACAGGATTTTGAGGAGATTATTAGTAGTCCTCCTCGCTTAAAAATGGAAGAATAAGAAAATTGAAAAAAGTAGATATGTTTCTTCTTATCTTTGAGAAACATAGTGAGCTATTTTATTGCTCACAATGTTGGAGAAAAAAGTTTTTTGGGGTAACATATTTGAAAGCATCAATGATGCGAGCAATATGAAAGATCCCGTGTGTCCAATTCGTGGTTCTGCAACAACAAAATGATAGCATCATAAGGATTCACAATAGTTGGTGAAGTGGCAACAACAATGATTCAGAGTTGCAAAAATATATAGATAGTGGTAAGAACTCTCAGTTTTTTAGCAGCTTAGAGCTTGCAGTAGGTTTTTCTCTTTCTCCTTTCATGAAGGTCCACGTACCATAACCTGCCAATAGTGCTTGCAACTTGAATTTCTAGTTGACATAGTTCGTGTCATCCAGTTCATTGGCTTTGTTCAGGTATGTCTCGGCAAGTGGATTTTCCATAGTCACAGTTTACTGAATCTGCAATAGTACCTTTCTTTTCGCTCTATACTTCTCAAAGTTCACTAACCAAAAGCTTCTCCAAGTGGATGCTCTTCTTCAAGTGGCTTCCGCTGTCAACTTAAAAAAAAATGATACATGAAAAAGATATCCACACATTAAAAAAATATGTGTCTTTAACAAAATATGAGTCTTTCAATATCTCAATATTATCACTTACTAATGTCTCAACGACTTCAAATATATATGTATAACCAAAACTTACACATTTCTCTCAATGTAGCTCAAAGAGCACATAAAAAAAATTATTAAAATAACTCACTTTAAATATATATGCATAACCATAACCAAAACTTGCACATTTCTCTCAATGTAGCTCAAAGAGCACATAAAAAATTGTTAAAATAACTCACTTCAAATATATATATGCATAACCAAAACTTGCACATTTCTCTCACTGTAACTCAAAGAGAACATAGAAAATTTGTCAAAATAACTCAAGGTGGGCATGTTGATTAAAATAAAGAGCGAAAAGGTAAACTATCCCAGCAACCCTCCTCCCGATTTTGACCACGAGTGCTGCAATGCAACCACAGCAACGCACCTCCCGATTTTGACCATGAGTGCTGCAATGCAACCAACCAATTTTGAAGCTGAAGTTTTCCTTACATCAGCTCATTCCACGATTTATCAGAGGAAGCGGTGGCCAAAAATAAATAAAAAAATTGATCTCGTGCTGGCAGAGGCCTGAGAGGCCTGAGGCTCTCCACACAACCTTTACGAAGCACTCAAACAAGATAACCGACCCTTAACAGTCCTTGATCTCATTAAGTAGACCTTAGCACTTTGAGTTTCAGTGCTTAGGAGTTTGAGTTTGACCCAACATAGTTTCATGAATTCGCCCCAACGTTGCTGTCACGAACACGCTGCAATTCTTCAAACACCATGACAACTGTAACCATGGCCGATCGTATCTATTTCAGAGTCAACAATGGAGCTCTTTTGCATCACACCTTCGAGCATAGCTTAATTCTTTCTCCCAGCGGTTTTGTTCCAAAAGCAGGTCTCTCTAGCACAACGAACCATGTACAGATCTCATTCCACGCACAGGTCTCATTCCACACCACAATTAAGAAATATCACAAGGCGAGAGACTGCGGATTTGATGTCAATGCTCACATAAACCATCCAGGAACCTTGCGAGTCTCATTCCCGAACCTAGACACAGATTTTTTTCTCTCGGTAGCTTTTCCTTCATCAATCAATCAATCAAGGGCACTCTGCCAAACAACAATTTAAATGCACAATAGACACAACCTCTAAACACGCTTCATGCAGTCAATTCACAAGGGGAAAGTTTCGCAGCTCAACACACTCACAACAACGAGCACTCGAGCCACAAACTTACTATCACATTCACTCGAATATCACAACCCTGCTCTGATACCAACTAAAAAAAATAGGAAGACAAACACATGAATGGAAATTGTAGTTCTTAGGTGAGGAGCCCTTGAGGCTGCCGTAACACATCTTTTTCATTAATTTATTAAACAATCCATATAACATGTATATAGAGATGTGTTCCAATAAAAAGGTTAAAACATATCTCATAAAAATAATTTCTACTTCAAATTTAGGACACAATCAAAACAACCTTTATTCAAGCATTTGATGCTTCATTGCTTTGAAGAAAAAATGACTTTATCCAGCGAATTCAAAATGCAAACATCAAAGTAATATTTTTTTTTATAGTGAACTCAAAATTCAGTGGTGATAAAAGTGATGGTAATTATAAAATATTTCCGAAATCTACAATAACATAAAAATACCCTACTCTTAGGCTCCCTCACCAAAGAGACTCACCAAATAACAGAACTGCTCTCTGGTAACATGAACCAACGCAGGAAAATAACTGAATTCCTCACAATTTAAAGCTTCCAGGTGCAATTTGATTCCGTTTAACCTGTCATTGGGTGCTCGAAAAATCACGTTTTAGCAGAACCCATTAAGCTTCATGGTGACCCGGGGATATTTCCAAAACTCTTACCTGTCTCATAGGCTAAGGAAGAACATAGTAGAAAATCCAAAGCCAGGAATAGATGAGTGTAAGTTTGTGTCTATATAGAGAACATGAATAACATCAAGGCTTCACCTGCCACACTGGATTATGAGAATCATAAGCCTGCGCATGCAGAGACCGAGATGGAAGACATCACAGAGAAAAATGTTCAGAAAACTGCAATAATTCCTTCGGCTTCATGCAAGATCTCTGTAATTTCTCGCAATGATTGCTTAAAATGTAAGCCTTCAAATGCATTCAATTCCGTTACAGGTAATGAAGTTGATCTTTGCTATTGAATGCAGGGATGGAGAACCCATTGCTGTCATATCTGAGCCGAGGCACAGAACTTATGTGCTTAACAATGGCAAAATTTGGTTTCAGATAAAGATGCTAGAATATTCTAGAAATCAATAAAGATGCTGAAGTATTCTAGAAATTGTAACAAGATGGAAGTCAAACTGTTTTAGCTGTTTCACTTGGGTTTGGTCGATAAAATTTCGTAAAAATTGAAGAATGTGAAATCCATTACACTCAGGTATCTAGGTCTGTCAAAAGATGAACCCACAACCTCACATAAGAAACTGAGCCTCTCAAATTCGCAGAGCAGATGTTGCTTTCAACTGAGAAAATGGAAAACGACAGTGCATCATAGGAATGAGATGATTTCCAATACATTGTAGAAAAATAGAAATTTTATCAATTAAAAATATGACAGACTCCAAAATCAAAATGCTACTTGAAATTTTGAAATATTTTTATACAATATACTAATGGAAAGTCAAATTGATTTGACAGGTGGTGGTTTAAAATAATCTTCTGCTTCATTACATCCATGATGCGGTCTACATCTGACCAGAAAAACAATCTTTCTTATGAAAGCCTTGGTTGAAAATGGAGATTTAGTGACCCTCCACATTCCTAACTAGAATTCAATATTTTAAAGCGTTCATGTCAATTTCTATGGAGGGTACAGACACATAGGCCCAATGCATTGAAATTCCTGATCATTCAGGTGAAACAGAATTGGTTCAAATCAGAAGAACTGGCGGTATCATTATGAATACTGTACACATGAGGGTCGTCCTGTGCGCAAACAGTAATCTGGCTTGAGTCACTTTCACATTGAAAATCGAATGTTCTAGTATTTCTTCGTTTCATTGCAGGAGTTGCTGTTGCCTTGCCTTCTTCATCTGGAATTGTGGAGCAAACCCATTGATTAACATCCTGCACCCTGCCAATCTGAGGAAACTGATACACCTTCTGGCTATGAACATTAATATTGGTTGGCACTCCAAAATTTACTTCATCCTTTCTCAAATTTTCTTGATCCTTACCACCATCCTGAGGCTGAGCCTGAATGTAACAGTATTGATCAACCTCAGCCAATGTAATTTCTGGTGCATTGAATTGGGGGCGGGAATCATGTGGAGCACGTAACTGTTCAATAGTATTTTCATGCAGGCCCACACGTGGCCATGTAGTCCATGAGTCTACTGACTGAGAATAAGAAATTAGTTGGTTGTTACAAAGTTTTGGATCAATTGGAAACACCCAATTCTGCTCCTGTACTTGTTCATACTTTGAACCCAATACGTTCTGATGACTACAGTCCTGATTTTCTGTGCCATCAGGGACATTAAAGATGTTATCAAGTGACTGGAGGTACCCTTCAGACATGACCTCCAACTGCTTGGCAGAGTGAAATGGGCTATAAGCATCGGGAGCAAGGGCAGACAGTACTGAATAGGTATTACCTGTAGGGTTGGATTGTGAAGGGATAAATGACTCTTTCCTATAGTCTTCGGTGGAGGAGGAAAAGGGTTCCCGGGGCTGTTTCGAGTTGAGCTTCTTCTTGATGCAAGAATTCCAATAATTCTTGATCTCGTTGTCCGTACGTCCAGGTAGATGGGTAGCAATTTGAGACCACCTGTTTCATCAATACCATTCATTACCCATGTTAGCGGAGTAAAGGGCAGCATTGATACTGAATTTTTTTAGTATAAAACTAACATTATTTTTATGATGGTAGATTCTGAAAATTAAAATGGTCATGGCATATTTTTAAAATATTGTTTAATAAAAAAATAACATTAAATTTAAGCAAATGGGATAGCAAGTTAAGTGGGTTTGATTGTGGAGAAAATTTTACAGTTAAGGGAGTTTGAGCCAGAGGCTATCTGAAATCGGTGACCTCTCAAGCTCTAGTTACCTGGTGCAAGCCTCTCCTGAAGTGATGATTGACTTTATGTGATTCATTTCACTAGTTTCAATCCTACTTTAATCAATTGAATTCCAAAATTAATATCTAACCCTAAATTTATTTTAATTAACTATTCTGAAAACACGTTTTGATTTCAGAGTCTGACAATATTGTTCATTAGAAAAATAACACTATTTTATCTTAACTGGGTATTATGAAAACAATATGAAAACAATATCCTTATCTTGATAGCAGATTTTGAAAATATTAACACTATCATTATTTTAATTGGGGATTTTAAAAATATTGATCACTAATTTTGAAAATTGTTTGAAATTAGATAAACAGAAATAAAGATTGGAAAACAAAAGAAAGATCAGAGTGGTGAATATAGAAAACCTGTTCCCCAGAATAGAGTGTAAGTGTACGATCAATTGTTCTTCCTCTGGTGAAATAGCAGTGTGTTTAAGGCCAGGTCTTAAGTAGTTAATCCATCTCAGCCTGCAACTTTTTCCACATCTTTGCAGACCTGCAAACACAGTCGTCACAATATTATCAAGTGCCCTACCAACTTGAATTGGGCCGAGTGAGGAAAATATATATTCCTTTTCAATGGCCCTAACGTAAAGAAACGTAACCCAAATTTATTTTCTTCATCATAACGCCATGAATTAGGATCCAGAGAAGTTAAACCTGCAACTCTAACCAGGAGGTGGAGTAAAACGTGAAGATTAAAAATAATACACACATACACTAAATGGAAAATTACAGTTTAAATTAAAGCATTTCTCCAGATAAATGAAATGAAATTAAATCATTTCTCCAGATAAATGAAAAGAAATCTGTGAGTATAAATTCTTTTCTATGAAATAAAATAAAATTATTGTCACAGCTATAAATACATAAACTAATAAATTTATCACAGCGAGGGGGTAACCTATATAAAATAAAAGCCAGATTTTAACACTAAACGAATAAATTTATGATATAACCAGAACGTTCTTAAATTTAAATTTGCATAAGATAAGAAACTAAATGCAAATCTGAATCTTGGATTTTTCTCAACTTCGTTGGTATTCTTGAATTGTAATAAAAAAATTACTTTCAAATTTTTGTTTTGAGATTTTTAATATCATTATTATAATTTAATTTTAAAATCACTGCTAATCTAAATACAGATTTTTTTTTGTTTATAGAACAAAAAAACCTACTTCAAGATAATCTAACAGATATATATTATATTCCTCTGATTTTGAGTCTGTAACTTCCTAAAAGAAATCACTTACTCCTATAATTACATTGTATTGTAAAAAAACCTTTCAAAATAGAATAACACAACTTTGCATAATCAGTTTAACTTTTCAAAGCTGCCATGCTAATATTAATGAATTGCAATATTATGTTACAGCAGAAGAAGTGTTGAGAAAAATTGAAATTAAAGTGATAGTGGGTACTACTCCATCTATTACCGAGTTGTTTGGCCACATGATTCCAGGAGCGGCCGAGAAGGCTGTTGTTCATCATATAATTGAAGAGTTTCTCGTCTTCCTCGGGTGACCAGAGACCTTTCCTTATCTTTAGCTGGGAGGAGAAAGGAACGCCTTGTCGTTTCTCTTGTGTGCACCTCATTTTTAGCTCAGCCTCCCAATGGGAAACTCTTGTGCGACTTAGTTCGGCACCCTCCAACCACAGAGCAACGCGGGTAGCCAAGAGCTTATCATCACGGCTTGCGAATCAGATCGTCACAGATATTTAAACACAGAGATTCAGAAACCTGTGTAAAGATGGAGCCCATCATGCTCTAATTTTCAATCATTTGCACGCGGACCACGTACCAACCCTTTGATTGGACCCCTGTCAACGTTATCCTTCTTTATGAAACGCATAATAATAATAATAATAATTATCTTTATTTTATTTTATTTTATTTATTTATATATATATATATATATATATATATATATATATATATATTTTGGGTATGAGTTTATTTTTTTTGGAATTAAGAAAACGGACGAAATGCCTAATATCTGGTAAGGGTGAAAATCTAGGAATGGAAAGACAGCAACCAATAATACGAGATGTCTGATTTTTGTTGTATAAAGGAGATAAGACATCTACATGATAGCTATGACCATTGCTGATCTGACAACTAAATTATGATTTCTGGCTGCCTAAAAAGAAAAAAATATATTATGTTCCTTTCTTCTAACAGCAAGATTCCAAACACACAATCGCAATATAAACAATATTCATCTCACAATATTAACAGCAAGATTCCAAACACACAATCCCAATATAAACAATATTCATCTCACAATATTAACACACTATAGACGATATGCATTTCTAGTATTTTTGGTAGTTGAGAAAAATTCACAGTAAACAATATGCATTTTTTAGTATTTTTGGTAGTTGAGAGAAATGTTTCTGATCACTTCAATATGCATCTCACAGTATTAATACAATGTAAAGAGTATGCATTTCTTAGTATTTTTGTTAGTTGAGAGAATATGCATTTCTTAGTGTTTTTGGTAGTTGAGAGAACATGCGTTTCTTAATATTTTGGTAGTTGAGAGAAATGTTTCTAATCACTTTTACTCAGACAGATTCTTGCTGGTTTGACAACTGAATTATGATGAAATTTGTCACTATATAAAAAGAAATAAATATTATCTTCCTTCCAACAACTACAAGATTCCCAACACACAATCACAATATAAACATTATTCATCTCACAATATTAATACATAGTAAACAATAACCATTTAGTTGTATTTTTGGTAGTTTTGAGATATCTTTCTAACCACCTCTAAGAAGGATCATTATTCCAAGATAAACTTTGATATAATTTCTAATTTTACTATAAATAATGAAAATAATTGAGATCATCTCCACTACTCAATTTTTACTAGCTACATAATAAACCATGATATAATAATTCAAATTTTATCTTTGAAAATGAAAATTCATTCCCAAAAAAAAACAATGTATAATACAAAAATTAATATATAGTTTGAATATACATTATTAAATTTAAATAATTTTATTTTTATGTTGAATGATGTATATTTTTCATTTTACTGTGAGAAAATTTATCATAATTCAATTGTTAAACAAAGCAGTGAGGACAGTGGTTATTCACTGCTATTTGCAAATGCAAGTTGACTTGTTACTGTAATTTAAGGAAAATCAAGTCAGCTAAAATTACCCAGATAGATTTTCACTCCTTCCAAATACCTCTGCCCTGGATCTTGAACCTTTAAACTGTTTTCTTATTTGGAAAGAAGACCAACTCTTAGCCAAATAAAATCAGTCTTAAAAGATACTCCAAACCCATTTAAATGATATACATCTACACATATATTATTTATTATTATAATATTATCGAATGCATATGATTTACCAGATATATTTTTTTATTGATTTCTCTTACTAGAAACACACACATACATTGACATAGTATTACGACGTACATACTTGGCCTATGAAAATATAACCGCATACGTCTCACTGTTGAGCGCTAACTCTGTGAACTGCAGTTGTAAAGTATAAATCAAATGAGGGTCAGTTTTACTTTCTCGTCCGGCTTTTTCTTAACTCAGATACATCAACAAAGCAATAGTCTCGTTCTTGCTTGGAGACTTGTGAAAAATTATTAGAAAAACGGCAACTCACCCAAGATTTTCAACAAATACGTACGAACGTACGAGATTGGTTGATATAAAGACCTTTTAGCAGAAGGAAAGTGAAAGAAACTTTATAAGGAAGACCCTAACTTGACACATACACCCCCACATCTTAAAAGCCCGTGAGTTGAACTTGATTTGATAGGGTTCTATTATTTGTTTTACCCCAATCATGGAGTTCTTTGCGGTACCTGTTACGTCTTCAACCTGGCCACATGTTTCGTTAACATATGTGTTCATGAGTGTTCAACATTCTATTCCTGTTTCTATATGTCCTTTTCTATATTCCAAATATCCTTGGAAAAAGTCGTTCTTAAATTTGTATATTATTTTAATGGATATATTTTATTTTTTAATAAAAGTATAGGTTAGATGTCAATTTTTAATATCAATAAAGATTTTACACATGATTAAGTTATGTATAAAATAATATTTAATATAGCTATCTTCTCATAACAGTGGTTTGAGATTGAGCATTTGCATAAATGAAAAGATTCTCATTAGGGATGGTTTCAAAGCTTCAGGATTAGGACGGCCTACTTCACTCCTTATTTCAAAACATATCAACGTTCAATGGAACTTTAGTAGTAGTTTTCCTATGCATGTAGAAATTCATACTTGATTTGTGAAGTAGATGATATTTCAAAGATCTCAGTGAATGAAAACCAATCATAACTTATGGTTGTCAAATTGGCACAACAGCGTTTGATAGGGAAGTTCACTAGGATTTGCCCCTCCCCTAGGTCTCTGAACCTATGGATCAATAAAACTAGTCCCCTCTCATTAAAGGGAAGCTCTAGGGCTCTTTTTGTGGTTGAGGGTTTTTCACATTTCTCTTCGAGGAGAAGGCATATCAAGACCTCATATCCTATAGAAATCCATATTTTGTGGGTCTCTAAGGGCTATATCTACATATGTGTAGTCCATATTTCGACCATGAGAATGATGTGCAACTTTCCATTTCAATAGTGGAAATAAAGAAACATTTTCAAAGGTAGGCTATGCTCTAGGATTATATACTAATCATGTCGACCCATGGAAAGGGATTTTCGCTTGTGCGTGGATATATGTTGAAGTTGATCTAGATAAGGGATTTTATGAAGAAATGCATCTCAATCTAAAAAACTGTACTATCCTCCAAGAGTTTGATTACAATCAATTTCCTTTTAAGTGATAATCATGCCATGAATATCAATACTTCATCACGAATTTCCCAAAGTCATAAGTCCAAATTGTCAAAATAAAACAACGAAATCCATGGAGGCAAATGGAGCAGGATTGACGGCCCCACCCTAGCCAAAAAAAATGGTGAGGAGTATGCTTCTTCCTCATGTAAAAATAAGGGCTTCGACCCTCAAAGTAATAAATTTGTAGTATTAGAGAAGATGGGAGAGAGGAGGAAAATAAGATTAAGGAAAATGAGGAGATCCTTCAAGGCACATCCATTTTATAAAGTGTTGGTGGTAAAACTAAAGATATCTATGAGGAGGAAGATGTAATGATGAGTGAAATGATAGAAGATGAGGAGGACTCTCAAGAGGAGGAGGTTTTTGACTCCCCTAAAATTCAAGAAACCATTAGGATCCATTTTCCATGGGATCAATAGATGAAGTCTTAAGGAGAACAAGAACAAGAGCCCGACAAAAGGAAGACATTTAAAAGGGTAAGAAGAAAGGAAAATTGGGATATTTGGAATGAGTAGGAAGAAAAAGACAAAGAGATGGGAACAAAGCAAAATAATAGAAATAACACTCCACAAAGGATAGAGGAATATTACATAAGGACATGGACCAAACCCTGCTCAAGGGGGAATTCCAAAGACCACTAACAAATGGTTAAAATAATCTCCTAAAATTATAGAGGATTATGATTAGAAAGGAAAAAGTTACAAGTAAAAAGTCTAGTTAGAAAGGAAAACCCTTAATCCTGCTTCTCCAGTAGAGATAAATCAGGGAGTAGAAAGTCCTTTCAAAAAGAAAAAAAAGTATGGCAAGGTTGTGGGGCATTAGTTGTAAGATCTCATGGGGAGTCAAGAGATTTTTTTAATCTATGATCCACTACCAAATCACAAGCTATGTAGTGTTATTAATGTGTACATGCCTTTTTTTTTTAATCAAGAAAATGTCCGTTGTTGGTCATATTTTAATACTATTTGAGCATCTGAGTATAAGCATTATTGTATTTATGGGGTGGGATTTAACAAAACCATTCACTCATAGTAAAAAAGGATGGGAAACCTAGTTTGGGATTGTTTCTTAGGGAATTTGAATGATCTCATTGTTTATTTGGAACTGGTAGACATTAAACCAATCAATAGTAAATTCAATTGGATAAATAAACGAGTTGGGCCAGGACATATTGCTATAAGGATGGACTATTTCCTCCTTAGTAGTGAATTCTTGCAACAATGTTTTCCATTCCCCTCATAGTCTTTGTATTTTCAGGTGGATTGGATCATCATCTAATTTTACTATCTCTCCTTCTAAATTAGGATTATGGATTGCTACCTTTTTGTTTTAATCCTTAGTGGCTGTAGCGATGGGGGTTTCATGATGTGGTATATAAGGCATCGGGAAAATGGGGGACATGGTCTCATGATTTTATATGGGAACAAAAAATTAAGGAATCCAAGCTATCTCTAAAATAGTGCATAAAGGTAAACCATCTAGGAAAAACAGGTCAAACAAAATCAAAATATATTAGAAGAAATTCAATAAAGAATGAAGTAGGAGAACATATTGTAAGAAGTTTTGCAAGAAGAAAGGATGGAGTTTTATTTTTATAATAAGGCATTGAAGGAAGGAAAGGAAATGTGGTTTTTGGCACGACAGAGTTAATGGATGAGTGCAAAAGATAGAAATTAAAAATTATTCCATAATAAAGCTAAACTGAGGCAGTGGAAGAATAATGGTAATTTTATTTTATTCAATGGAGAAAGCATTTTTGATATGGTAAAATTAAAGAGGCCATTATAGAACACTTCAACAATCTTTAAATATCCATGAAATCATGAGGAGGAAGCTTCTAGGATAATGTTGGAGCATATACCGAAGGAGGTCATTGAGGATGATAATGAATCCATTCTTTAACCATTTTCAGAAGAAGAGGCATGGAATACATTGAATTCATTTGACCCAAAAAAGGCTCCTGGGTTAGATGGGTTCTTCGCTCACATTTATCAAGACTTCTAAAATGTCATTAAGTTTGATATCTACAAGATGATAGTTGTTTTCATAAGCACTTTACGAGGGAGGAGGAATAAACTCATATTTATTAGCAATGATACCAAAAGTGGTGAACCCTTCCTCCTTTGAAAAATATAAGCTTTTTTTGACTCTACAACATGTCTTATAAAGCTATGCCCGAAATCAAAGCTTCAAGGTTAAAACCCATGCTTTTTAAGTTGATATTGGAGAATCAAGGTGGGTTTTTGGGAAACCAAAAAATCATAGATAATATTATATTGATACAAGAAGAAAATTTTTCCAACAAAGTTATAGTGGAGAAGGGGATGAGGGTAAAGTTGGATATGGAAAATCCCTTTGAGAGGATTACTAATAATTTTTTATTTGATGTAATGAAGAAATTAGGATTTGAGGATCATGTTCGTAAATGGATATCTCCATGCATTGCTAGCCCATGAATATCTCTTTTGGTTGATGGGAGGTTGGATATATTTTCCAAATCCTCCATGCGAGTAACGAAAGGATGTCCTTTTTCTCGTGTTCTCTATAGTCTTATGGTATACTCACTAAGTAGGAAATTAGATTGTTTAAAATGAAGCGAAACATTCTCACATATCAAATATATTATAGGGATCAAGAACATAAACCACTCATGATTCATTGATGACACCTTTCTCTTGGGAGGTGCATCAATCACCACTTCTTTAACATTTAAGTACTTTTTGGCATAACGATAGTGTTTGAATAATAGATAAAAAATATATATTTTCACTTGGAATGTTAATAGATTGATACAAAGGTATATTATGTGAATTATGGGAATTATAAGCTTGGAAGGAATTTAAATATTTGGGAAAGTTGATGAGTTTAAAGCCATATCCTGACTCATCTTGTATTTCCATTATTTAAAAATTTAAAAATAAATTTGAGCAATGGGGACCTCATTCGCTGAATCCTCAAAGGAGAGTGATCATGATAAAGGATATTTTGACTACTTTACCATTGTAACAATTTTAATCCCTCCTTTCTCCTTTTAGGGTTCATTTTATAACAATTGGAGGAAATTAGAAAGTTCATTTTGCAAGGAAGAAAATTTAATACCAAAAAATTCGATCTCGTAAAGTGGGAAACTATGTATACTCCGAAAAAACCAATGGGGATAGGAATCTAAGGCTCTCCCTTGATGAATTTACCCCTCGGGGTAAATTTTGCACACTAATTGATAAAAGAGAAAGATAAATGGTGGAAACAAGTAATTTTGTAGAAGTATTTTACTAGAGAAAGGAAATATTTTCTAGATGACCTTGATTATTCACGGAGAGGCTCATTAATTTGAAGGATTTTAACGGTAGTTATCCCCATGATAAAGGACCACATTACCTGTATCCTGGGAAATGGAAGGAAAATTAATATTTGTAACTATGACCACTTGTCACTAGGAGGAATTAGGTCCTTTCTCCTTATACATGAATGGGTGGCAAGCCTCAGAAAATATTCTTTAGTGGAAAATTATTCTTGGGTGGAGGATGGTGAATGGAATTGTTGGGACTTTGGAGAAATGCTAGAAAAAAAAATGTTATAATTTTTGTCACATACCACTACTAAATTTATTCTAACCACACTTGCAAAAACTTGATTTTCATCTCTCATACATTTTGTGAAAGACTTTACATGAAAACCTTTCTCAAATTCTTTGTATATAACCAATTAAGTATTATTTTTATTGTAGACACTTTTTCAAAAAAAAATTATAAAGTAAAATAAGAGACGTTGCACTGATTCTACTTGTAACTTACTGACTAAAATATACCACTGATACCACTTAATCATGCAAGTTTTGATTTTTGTCTTTGACGTATTTTATGAAATAATTTGTATGAAAATGGTAATAAAGCTCCTTAACACATTCCTTCAAATTGTTTCCATGTAATGAGGCATAGATAAACTAAAATAGTACTATAATACAACAATACTAACATTCAACAATGTCATCCCCATCCACAAAATGATATTTTCAATTGGGAATTTCATAAAAAAAAATTGTATGCAATGAATCATTAAACCATTTAGGAATTATTCAAATGATTTTTATGAAATGTAATATAGAAAATTTCTAGGTGAATATATCTTAAATTATTGCAGTCCAAGCTCTAAACACTAAACAAGATGATTAGTGGGAGTTCCAATCATTATCATCCATTCAGCCCCTGGAACCTCACAGATGAAAATTTATAACATAAATACCAACGTGATATGTTTAATGCATGATTTTAGGAGCATCCAAGAAACTTGAATTCTTATCATCATATCTACTAAAATATCACAACTGAATATCTAAAATATCGACCAGATGATCAACTTGACTTCCCTTTACTATGCTCCAAGTTTGAGCTGAACTAGAAGCTACCAATATATATATATATATATATATATATATATATATTGAATAAGACTAATTCTATTAAAAGCATATGGTACAAATGGAGTTTCAAGTCGGAGAAACTAGATAACGGGGAAGTAAAAAATGAACAGTTGACCTCGGTCCCATATCATAGCTAAGGGAGAACATAGAGGATCCAAAAGAGAAACAAGGGAACCATGAGAGACACACACGAGAAATTACCCAGGATGGGTAGAAGAAAGACACAATAATTTACCCAGAATGGGTAGAATCCTCGATACAAATTTTTTTTCCTCCTTTTTTGTTCATAAATTTGACCCAACTGTTCTTGGGCGGGTGGGCTGAGGCCACCTGAAGATTGTAGATGATCAAGGGAAGGGTCTCCTTATCTGATTCGGAGGAGGTAGACTCATGAGATCATTTCTGGGTATTCGAGGAAGCATTCAACCCTCCACGATTTGGCAAGTTTGTTTCCATCTCTTGCGATGTAGCCACCTCATACGCTTCAATCTCATCCTCATCCAAACTAAGGGAGTCACTGTCATCCATGGTGGGTGGAACTGAAGGTTTCCAACTTTTAGATTTCAGTTTTTTAAGTCCTTTTTTCTTTTGGGCAAGGAATACAGTGCAGGAGTTTTGAAGATGCCCTATTTGATGACAATGAAGACATCTAAATGAAGTGTTCTCATAATCCAAGGTCTGATACCAGAGGAAATCCCCCACTTTGAGATGAATTTTATCTGGAAAACCTTTGCTTAAGTCAATCTCCACATAGGTTCTGCCATATGTGTATAGGCATTTCTCTGCCCTGGAGGGATCTGTAGCTAGAAAGTGTCCTATAGAATTTATGATACTTGGGAGACAGATAAGTGCCAGAAATGAGCAGGTAAGTTTGGAAGCTTGACCCAATTGGGAAGTTTGGTGATTACTGTCGTGGAGGGATCAAAGTCTGGGAACCAGGGGGTGAGGAATAGCCATGCTTTTCACCGAAACCATGGACCACCAATTAAGGCTTTTTGATAGCCCTCATTAAAAGAAAACACAACTATGAAGAAGCCCTTTGAGCAGAGGAACACCTTGTTGTTTTTGGTCCAAGTGGAATGAATCCATTGGTACAGATCTGCTGAGCGAGACCATAATCCATTGAATCAACAAATAATGGCAGATTATGCAATTTTTTTATGCTAGTTTTCAAGATCTCAGTGGGGGGGCTCTTGGGGTAGAGAAGTCTTCTTAGGAGGCTGTGCATGGACAACATCTTTATAGGAGAAGGCTTGTGCGGAAGAAGGTTATCCAACAATCCCTCCTCGTAGGCGAAGGGAAAAAACCACAGAGGCAACCTTTTTAATATGATAAAATGAGAAAGGTAGAGTAACTCTCAAGTTGTTTACCTCCATATAAAAGACGCCGAGAGGCTGAAGGAATACCCAGCTTGATTTTCAGAGCGAGTGAGAGATATTTTACCATATCTATTAAATGAACCCATAACAACATGGAATTGTTGGATAGAAGGAATATTTGAATCTGAAAGGCACTGGATAGGAAATCAGGGGCTCTATGTTCGCTAGATCTCAATCAGGGGGTCGGAGTGCCGAGCTTTGTTGGCTCACCTCTATGCTAGGTAGTCTCTTTGTATTCTTCCTTTCTTTTGGCATTTTGGCCATCATGGCACCAAAGGATAGGGGTATCGCAGTGGGACTACGAGTTAAGGTCTAGTGGGAGTTGGCTCAAACCACCGCAAGTCTTCTCATGACTCCACAACTCTCTGGTGTCCAACTGCATCGCATTGGGGAAGGGAATCCTCCCAATATCATCTACAGGGGAACCAAAATCCTTTAAATCACAGAGAGCTCCTTTCCTTTCTGCGGCTAAGTGATCAAAAATTTATGTGATCCGACCACCCTCCAACCTAGCTCTCTCTCCAGGACTGTTGCTCACACGTTTCGTCTTGTGGTTCTTTAGCGACACATCTAGTCTCAGCCTGTATTGGGATTTAGGGCTGAGCAGCACTCTAATGGTAGTGAAGGGAACAGGAGTGATATCATAAACCCTAGAGTTATTCATCTCATCCTAGAGGGAATTCCAAAAGTATATTTTTATTATAAATTAGAAAATTACCTATTTGATCCATGATTTCAGAAGCATCTAGAAATCTCAAATTTCTCTCATCATATCTCCTAAAATGTCACAACCCAATATTTAAATGTTGATAGAGATGATCAACAATATTTCCCCTCACTATGGTCCAAGCTTCAGCTTTTGGAATCTCCCAGATGAAACATTATTGCAGAAATTCCAACATGACCTATGAAAATATACATGTATGAAGCCCAACTAGCTATGACCATATTTCATAACATTTCGTGAACCAATATCTGAAAGTTGGACCAAAGGACCAGTGAGACTTCTCCTCATTATGGTCCAATTTTTAGCTTTTGAAACCTCTCAAAATTTTATTGTATAAATTCCAACATGACTTGTTTAAATAATACTTTAGGAAGCTTATCTTCCTTAACTAGTGATGTTACAAGATTTCATACATATAAAAAACTACAACCAAATAGTATGACAACTACAACTATGGTAAATGTGTTAAAGGGTAAATTCATGTACATATAAACCTGTTGAAAAGAGAAATTAAATAAGAATGCATAAATAATATTCATCTTGAGTCAAATTTTTTTCAATCCTAAATTTAAGAAAGGTGATCCACTCTCCACCGAACCATAGTCTCAACATTGCTACAATATTTCCAATAGGTTGCCACCCCAATCCAAATCTTGATGCCTTGAGGGAAAAACTAAAGTTTGGGATTTTACACACAATTTTTAGATAAGATTTAATTCAAAAAGTGAAGACCACTCTTCTCCAAAAAATGGGAGGAATCTTACTGTTTAGCCTCTCCATTCCTTGACCTCATCTATGTTATAGTATTTCCAATATTTGGCCACCTCCGAGAAAAATATTGGTGCCTTGAGGGAAAAGAAAATCTTAGTGATTTAACACAAATTTTTTAAACCATATTTTATTCAAAATGCAAAGGCCACTCTCTTCCACACAAAGAAAAGAATTTTAATGTTCAGACTCTCCATTTCTTGACTAGTCCCATAAACATTCATAAATGATGATGCACGATTGCACAACACAAGGGAGTCCTTCTTTAATATCTACAATCCCTCGACCCTCCCTTATTCCATGGTCTCTATGCCACACACAAACAAGAAAACTCCCAGTCCTTAGAGTCATCCAGCCCAAGGAAGAAAAACTTCAACACATTCAATTTTTGTTACATAATTTTTCACCAATTCTCATGCCAATTTGAATTTTTGAGTGAGAGATGGAAACTATGAGTGTGTTCTTGGTTTAAACTCTGATTTAAGTTCCACTTGGTTCACAACAAAATCAATAAAATGGTTAGAATCATCAAAATACTTTTGAAGAAAAGATACATGAAATACATCACAACCTTTAATGTATGGAGGTAAGGAAATCCTATAGGCCACTTGCCTAACTCTCTCTAAAATCTCAAATGGTCCACAATAGAAAGGTTCCAACTTGAGAGAAGTTCCCATTATTAAGGAATATCTCTTTGTTTTAACTTGGAGATACATAAGAATTCCAAAATTTAACTCTTTGTGAGCTTTGTGCTAGTCTGAATAACTCTAATGATAGTATTGGGATTCCTTTAACTTTTATATGATCAATGTAACTTCTTGTTCCATTTCATGTAACATATCTAGTCCAATAATAACTCTATCCACGGGATGATCCCAAATCATAGGAGTGTGATATTCCTAGCCATGCATTACCTTAAAGGGACTCATCTTCAATAATTAATGATAACCATTATTATAAGAAAAATACACCAATGGGAAATAGTACTCAGATTTAATTGTCTTACTCAACACATACATATATAAAATTTCCTCTAGAATCTAATTTGTCCTTTATTTTTTCCCATCAATTTGAGGATGATAGGTTTCATTGAAAGTTAAATTTTTCGCAATTCCTTCAAATAAATCCTTCCAAAATATAGAAGTGAACTTAGCATCTCTGTTAGACACAATCACCTTTGGCATGCCATGAAATTTGAGGATTTGTTTCATAAATATATAAACTATTCCAATTTATGTATGAGTGGAATTTATTGGAAAAAAGGGATACTTTACTTGTTCAGCGCAACCATAATAACATATTGTTGCATATTTGTCTTAGGAAATATAGTGATGAAATCCATGGTAATATTCTCCCATTTCCTTTCCATAATTTTGAGAGGGTGAAAGACACCTATTGTGTGCTTATGTTCAGCCTTGACTTGCTGACATTCCAAGAACTTTTCAATGCACTCAACAACCTCCTTCTTCATTTTGGGCCAATAATAATTCTTCCTAATTACTATTATCATCTTTTGATATCCTGGCTGTCCAAAATATGGTTCTTTATGCATTCCATCCATGATTAGATTCTTCAAGTCCTTGGAATTTGGTACATTTAATTTTTTGTAATATAAAAACAATCCATCCTATGTTAGCTAATATTCCATACTACTTGAGCCTTAATTTCCTTGTTGCATACATTCTTTAATTTTTTGAAAGTCATCATCATGTTGTAAGGAATTTTTATCATGCATTTCAAGTTAGTTTCAATTAAAATAATTGCTACAACTTGATTATCTTGCAAAGTTCTATTTAGATAATTTTCCACACAATTTTCCTTGCCTTTTAGGTGCTTAATTTTGAAATTAAACTCACTAATTAGTGCTAGCAACCTAGCTTTCCTAGAATTCAAGTGAGGATAGTCAAACAAATACATTCAGCCACTATGGTCTAACATCAAAACAATTCTACTCCCAAGTAGATAATGTCACCATAACTCCTCTCATGCTCATTCAAATTATAGGAATCATAAAATACCACGTATCCATATTGCATGACAACCCCACTAAGACCTTCCTTGCAAACATTAGTGCATACTACGAACTCTTTACTTGGACCCAAAATTCTTAGCATATGTGTATTGGTAAGAAAATACTTCAACTGCTGAAATCTTTCTTCATATTCCTTGGACCAAATAAATTTTACTCCCTTCTTATGAAATGAAGTAATTGGATGAAAAATCTAGGAGAATCCCTTAATGAATATTGTAACATACCCTACATTGACTAATACAATTGTAAACGTTTTCATATAATTGTGCATATAGTGTGGCAATTATTGTTGGCATAAACTCTGTTTAAGCAAGTTGTAATTATTAATGTTGAATTCCATTAATGCTTCGATTAAATATGTTGGAATGTATTAATGCTTCATTTTAAAATAAATTATTATTTATAAAATTTACTTGATTTGGTTTTATTCAAATTATTCTTACTAGAGATAAGGCAAAATGGGCGAAATTCCAGAGGAGGAAATTCTAGTTTACCTACTAGCTTGGAAAACTATGCCACACACCATTGAATTTAATTTGAAACCCATTATGGTAGAGAAAATTTGTTCTATGTATTAACCTTAATCCATAATAAGTGCTACTAGGATGATTTTCAGAGTCTTTGGCTCAACTGATTTTCATAGTCATCATATGGGCTAATTTTTAAAGATGGAAGACCCCCTGCAACAATTGAAAAGGGGAAGGGGTAGGTCGGTAAATTTATTCTCATCCATTGAAGAGGTATTGTACATGATAAAGAATCATGGGGGAAAATTGGTTCTCCCAACCATACATGAGTTGAAGAGTTAGTGTAAATGCGAAACAATGATAGGGGAAAATTGGTGCCCTTCCGACCATACCAAGGATGCATCTGTGTAGACATAATTATGCTAGCCCAATTAATATAGGGTGTTTCACTTGAATATGGGAAAATTGTGTCAGAATTTGAGGAATGACCTAGGTGTGAGCTCACAGAGATAACTTGACTTACACTAAACCATTGATATATTCTTTCTTTGTACTGGTTATTAATAATTTGTATACAAGAAGATTGAATTGAAAGTGTTGGGTTCTTTCTAAGGCTGTGTAACCACTAGTGCTTTTTTTGGTTGTGAAACCACCAGTTCTTTTCTCTTGCTATGAAACCACACATACAAGGAATCACATGGTACTTGTGTTTGGATGTGAAACCTTTGGTGCTTGTTGTGGTTGTGAAACCACAAGTGCTTTCCAAATTTTTATTAAACTACCTGTAAGTGATATTAATATCCCATTCTAATCTCTATGTTACCCATGCAAAATTAGTTCCTCATACTTTGGATCGATCTCAAGGGTGGTTAGTTGCGAGATATATCTGTAACATCCCCCCTCCCACAATTGCTTGATTTTAGAAGCTCCCTAGGGTAAATGTGAGGTGTAGGCTACTATGACATGATCCGACCTCCAAGTTCAATTTATGGAAGTGGGGCCGACAACTGAAAACTTTAATGATATCCCAGAGACTACAAACTACTTAGAAGGTTGTAAACCACATGAGGTGGTCAATCCATGAGATGGAACCCTTTTTCATTGAACTAACACACCAATTGTGTGAAAAACAAGGAAAGAGTGTGGTAATATGGCTCCAACAACATGCATGGGCCTTCTTCTATGCAATCATGGCTAAAATTCCCTTGTTTTGTGCCAGCAGTCTCGATATCTGAGCCATTTTTCTAGGCTAGCCTCTAGACCACTGCCAAAAATTTCATGTAACTTTCCATATTATTAATGTACATGTCCATAATACCAAACATTCAAAATGAAACTCAAAACTTGACCTACATTGCCTAGAACACCATATGAATTTCGTCAAACATATAGTAAACATGTAAGCCACATGTCATGAATGCACATTTCAATATAAATCTATGAATTTCATCTAAAAATCATCGAGAATGTCTAATGCCTTCTCAAATAGCTGAAACAACACTAGTTATTCCATGAATTCATCAAAAATTTAATAACTTATCAAATCATAATAAGAGCCATAGCTACAACACATTATAGAACAATGCTTATAGCCAACATATAACCTGAACATCAACCATCATATAACAACCATAAAATCAACATAATAATAAGTTCAAGTTGTCATAAATCACAATAGGAATATAACTCCTATTAAAATATATAAAATGCAACTAAGTTAGGGACTTCCATGTACCACCCGACCATAGATTGAGCCGAACCAAATATTTCTTTCAGTCAATCACCCCCATTCCCTATTTGACACATGAATGCAAGATCTCATGGGATAAAAAAAGACATAAACAACCAAGAAAATACACAGGTTAAACCATCTCCAGTCTCAAACTACCTTGATCTCACCTAAACTGGTTTCGAGATCACAAAACCAAACCAAGATTAGATGCATCAAAATTTATTCACAATTCCATTGAGGAATTTTCCTATCTCCAACCACCTATCGAGGGCTTCCTGAAGAAAACCATATCCAACCCAAACCCTTGGGAAATTTTCTAAGACCACCTCAGACAGTTCCAAAAGCTTCCAATAATACAAAGCTCAACTAAGAATAAATCCCATCACACCATGGCTATCCAGGAAATGGAAATGAAAGGGTGAAAACACTATCAAAATAGGATAAACCCATGCCAATGAAAAAAAATTTACCAAATAAACCCATACATGAA